>JAOOQA010000021.1:1321968-1877657 GCA_025617555.3 Puccinia polysora
CATCAACATTGTTTTGGTCTTTGTGGCTGTGTTTAGCAAGGGAAGTTTTGGAATACTGGATCATCTTTCCTTTATTTCTTCCTTCTTTCCTTTATTCCTTTTTATCTTGTCATGTACCATCCTTTCTTTTCTCTTCTTATCTCTTTCCATCTTGTTTTTTTCTTTGTTTCTCATCTTTTTTCCTTCCAACCACCTGTCAGGTGTGCACACCCAATCATCTGTCTCTCTCAAATCACCGGCACGCACACCCACATGTCACAAATCTCAAACACCTTTACACTAAATGAGGACAGAAAGTCAAGTCAGACTGGATTTTTTCTTTCCTCATCCTTCTTTCTGAATTTCTATCAGCTTATCCTCAGGTAAGTAGAATGTCTCTCAAAATTTCCTCCAAATCTCTTTTTTCTCATCTGTTTTTTCTTGTGTCACTTTCTTCTCATCAATATTATCCTTCTTTCTGACTCTCTATCTGTGTATCCTCAGATCCCAACAGGAATTACATCAAATCAAGGTGGGATGGAAGGACGTTTATATAAATGTTCAATAATTTCTGGGTTGAGTTGGAATTACATCAAATCAAGGTGGGATGGAAGGGGGTCTTTATAAATTTTCAATGTGGCAAAAAAAGAATGAATTATGTGAGCAATCAGTTTTTATTACATGTGTTGTAAATGTCCTCTGTTACATTCCTCATGTCCTTGTTAAATTTGTTGGCCCTTCATGTGTTTGATAGCACAAAATAAAAGTAACAAAAAAAGCTAGAACTAAATGACAAATTAGTGCTTATTAGATGTGTTTTCATTTTCCTCTGTTACATTCCTCACTCAATTTGTACATTTTTTGGCACTGTTTCATTTTTTTCACCTGAATGTGTGTGATATTACCCAAGAAAAATAATATATACATAAAAAAAGGTAGTTGAAAAGTATGAAAAAGGGATAAACACAAACCTTATATGTGTACATACATCACACAAACCTAAATATATAAAAAGAGGTAGTTAAAAATTTTTAAAAAGAGATAAACACAAACCTTGAATAAATGCATACATCACCCAGACCTCAATCCATACAAATAGATAGTTGAAAAGTATTCAAAAGAATTTAACACAAACCTACACAAACCAAAATGCATAAAAAAAGGTAGTTGAAGATTATCCATCCTTAAAATCTTTGTACACAAATTATTTGAAAAAATCAGCCTTGAAAAAAAAGCAAAAAGAGAAAAAAAAGCCAACAGATAAAAAAAAAGTGGACAAAGAAAAATAAGGTGGGAAGAGAAAAATAAGGTGGGAAGAGAAAAAAAAATTGACTGAAAAAAAAAACAGCCAAAAATAAAGAAAAAAAGGAATGAGATGGATGCAAGAGTTGCACCCTAATATTGCGGAGAACAAGGCCCTCTAGTAAATTGAATTTTGAGGGATGTCTCCCAAGGAGGCCAACATTGGTTATTTCCAACCCTTGAAAAACCAATATTTTTATATTTATAGATAATCTTTTTGCACCATTACCATTCCTCAAGCATTACAGAATTTTATATAATATTTTTTTTTCATCAGGTTATCTTGATATTCATCATTCAATGGTGAGAAGTAATGCATTAACATTCAAAAACTATAATTTCACACAGATTGTATTAAATATATTCTTGTTTCTACCAGTTGTTGCCAAAACAACTAATCTTACTGCTTCAGATCTGTTGGGACCTGGGTGTCCCATGGTTACTTGGCTGCATTTCTGTCACCCAGAATTTGATAGTGACCTGGAGCAGGTTCATTATACCTGCTCCATTTCCCCTAGCTTTGAAACCTTAGAAATGATCCATACCAAGTCAGTACAGCTTATGAGCCCTCTGCACCTATTCCAGATCCGCTGAAGACCAACTTGTTTTGAAGTATCATTCCAAAAAACCTTTATTCTATACCCATGACTCCCTTATCCTTCTTCCACAATTTTTAATTGTTCCAATGCTGATGTGGGATGTGTTTTCTCTTTCCTCAGTGATCTGGAAATTTTCCTTCAAAATAATCAGCCCCGCATACCCTTTTCTTGTTGGATTAAACACTTATCTCCATTTCTCCATATCTTTTCTTCTTATCTTTCTTTCGTTCCGTATTTCTATTTTGTTTCTTTTCATTTCTTCACATTTATCAATCTCATATTCTTTTCATTATTCCTTGTCATCAACCTAATATCCGTATACGTCTCACATCAATCTCAGTTCATTCTCTACGCTAGCGGGTGCTCATTTCATTCTCAGTATTCAATATTCAATACACATTTCATAATGTCACAACATGTGTGACACTTCATCTAGTCATGTATATATCAGGGCAGAGTTGGGGAAAAGCAGAATTATCTTCTTCTCTAATCCTTCTACTTTGATCTCTACTCTGCGTACCCTCAGGTAAGTTATGTTTTCTTTATTCATTTTCTTTTCTTCACATCAGTTGTCATCATTTCTTTCTGCTTATGATATCATCCTTCTACTTTGCCCTCTACTCTGCATACCCTCATTCCAACAAGTTATGAGCCCAGAAGTGCAACCAAATTTTCTATCAAATTATCTCTGAAGGATCTGGCACTCTAAGTTTTTTTACACTATTTAATTATGGATGAAAATAAATTGCATCTGGTTTTAACAACACCGTCTATTATTCTGCTCAACTCTCCAGGATCTAATTTGAACTACCTGGACTGGGAAATGATACTTTGTATTCAATGCTGAGCATCTGGTGTTGGATATCTTCATACTACTGATTCACAAAAACCAAATCAAGACACATGGTCTAAAGACAATCTGGTGTAAATTCATAAAACTTTCAATTCATAAGAAAACATGAAGAAAGCGCCATTGGAATGTGGAATTATCTCTGCAAGGCACATCAGGACAACTCATTGTGTGGTTGTATGTATTGGCTCCTAAAGCTTTTTCTCACCAAGCTGAACAACAAATAAATGAATGCACATCTTTCAGAAATAGTCGCCTATGGAGAAAAATTATCATCCCTCATTACTCCTGAAAACCCTCTCATAGCAGATGATCTCCAATCAACGGCCATCCTTCTTTCTCTCCCAGACAATTGGCTTGGATGTGTATCAAGTATGATTAATGAAGACTTGGTACCATCCTCAAAACTTGTAAACTTGCTCAAGCAGGAAAATCTGCGTTGACAAACCAGAAACAACAAATTGCTTGTGGAAAACTCAGCCAAATCCCAAACAAAAACCAAATCATCCAAAAGACAACAATGGGACAGACCAAATCCATTGCAAGTTTATTACTGCACCAACTGCAAGATTGAGGTTCATTCATTTTCCAGGTGCCTGGAAGTACTTGAAGCACTCAAAAAATCAAAACAAAACATGCAGCATCAAAACAAATCCAATTTAAACAAAGCCAATATTGTAACAACAAATGGAAATGACAAGGAAGATGATTTCTCCAAATCAGAAATAGTTATTCATGCCGGATAAGCCTCATGAAATCTGAAAAAATTGAAACCAATCATTAATACAGATTTTAATCTTGATTCTGGATGCACATTCTTGATTACCCCTTTTGAAGGACAACTAAAAAACAAATTCCCCTGTTCCACTTCAGTTTGAATAGCAGATGATTTGGCAATCTTACCCAGCATGGAAGGAACACTGGGTCTATCGTTTGGCAACATTAACGCTTTGGTTTTCCAGAATCTACACAAACCTCTTCTCTCCATCTCAAGTCTATGTGACTCTGGATATATTGTAATCTTTACCTCCAACGGATGCAAAATCTACAAAAACTCCAGTCTCTCAATCAATGTTCCACCAATTACTACTGGTTATAGAAAATCTAACTTATATTATCTTCTTTTGAAGAAGGTAAGCCAAGAAGAATTGGTTCTGTTGAGCATTGTAAGACTCCAAAAGGCGCAGGGAGTTGACAGTTCTGTGGAGGGGATAGGTCCTTTTTTAGGCTGCCCTCCTGAGTGTTAGCAAAAATAGTTAAATGTAACCTCGATCAAGGTCCAGTAGCCTTTTTGAATGAGGTATCAAATGGGATAGGGATAAGTCAATAGCAACAATAGCTGAGGGGGGAAGCAGCACTACCTGAACCAAGATGATAAGGAGAACGACTTTGAACAAAATAGTTTAAAGTTTGCTCAGAGTCCAATAGAACAAAGCAGTTGTAATTAACGGTGCCCACACGCTAATAACTCTGGTTGTCAGCAGGCCCTTGGGAGCAATCAACTCAAACCCAATCAACCTCCAGGTTCTCAATGAACCTGCCCAACTCTCCCCAATCAAGCGCTTGAAGGGTACCAGATAATAGTGGGTGGCTGCAAGAGACAATGCAATATGATTATGGATCACTGAAACAAACAGTAACAATTTTGGACTAAGAGTAACACAACACTACTCAAGGATTCAAGAATAATGTGGCAGAATGCAACTTGAATAATTAAAGGGAGGTTTAACACTCCAGGTTTAAACTTAATAAAACCTCTTAGTCAAACGTGACAGGTCCAGAAAGACAATCAAGTGAATGATCAAGACAAAATAATGGTCAGAAAAAGGGATCAAGAGTGGTATAACACACTCAAGAATTCAATTTAATGAATTCTTCTTCAACCAGCAAGGCTATGTTTGGTGATAAGGAACAGGGCCACAGAAGGGCAGATCAGAGTTTTGGACTTTTAAAAAAAAGTCAAGGGTAAGGGATAAGGATCAAGGGATAATCAAAAAATATATCCGGATAAGTGATCAATTTCACAAAGGAAGGAGCTCTTGGATCAGAAGCTCATAATTCGTATTAGTGGTAAGAATTTATTATGGAAAAAAGCAGGGGAGAGCCCCTCCTTTTATAGGCTACAGAGCCCTGTAACTATTTATAATTGGATAACACAAATGAAAGCAGATTTTTTTTTCCACAATGATGAGGCTCAAGCTTGGGGAGGCCCGGTTCCCTTCTGCCAATCTTCCAGACTGGGGTGAGAGATTCTTACCCCCTCCAGTTGCTTGCAAACGTCCGTGCGGAGGTTTGCACACCTAGTAACAAAGAAAAACCCCCTCCCATCCAAATCTGGAGGGGGGTGAGAAAGAAAGAAATCGGATGGTTTTGATGATGAGCAATGGGGTTGATGTGATCACTGATCCTTGCTCACAAGTGGTGATGGTGGTGATGATGAGGACGCCATGATAGATGAATCAATGATGAGAGGGAAGGCAATGAATTCCCCATGGCAAAGCAATGGGGAGGGTCATGATGAACAACTGATGGTCGCGATGAAAGTGAGGAAGCAATCAAGGATGCAAGCAATGAGGAGGAGAAGGATGCGAGCAATGAGGATGAGGATGAGCAAGGATGAGGATGAGGAGGAGCAACGCAATGAGGATGCGGATGAGCAATGCGCAAGGATGAGGATGAGCAACGCGCAAGGATGAGGAGGAGGAGGAGCGACGCAATGAGGACAAGGATGAGAGACGCGCAAGGATGAGGATGAGGATGAGCAACGCGCAAGGATGAGGATGAGCAATGTGGGAGGATGAGGATGAGGAGGAGCAACGCAACAAGGATGAGGATGAGCAATGCACAAGGATGAGGATGAGGACACGCGAGGATGAGGATGAGGAGGAGCAACGCGATGAGGATGAGGATGAGCAACGCACGAGGATGAGGATGAGGAGGAGCAACGTGACTAGGACAGTTTTTTTTTCAATTTTTGAATTCTTTTCCCAAGGTGTCCCAAATGGTTCACTACATCTCTCACCAACTTACAGACTGTCCCTAGTCTGCTTCATAATTTTGAAAACATGAAAAAGAAAAAAAAGAAAATAATTGGCTGTTTCTTGATCCTCTATATAAAAAAAAATGTTGAAACCCATCTTGATCCATCCAAAAGAGCCTAAAATGTGGAGAAGATAAAAGAAAAGGCGTCCCAGGTGCTCACCTATGTGGCATAAAGTAGAGTTTTTACAACAAAACGCAGCAGAAGATCCTGGTGGTGCACAATTGGGAGGACTTACTTTGAACCCAAATCGCCCCCACAACAATAAAATCTCTTAACTTGATCAGCAGAGAACCTTCTGGCCAACTGAGTACCATCCAGTTCTTCCAAAACATAAGATCCACCTCTAACTTGACAAACCACTCTATAAGGACCATTCCATAGATTCAAAAAAAATTTTCCCACTGAGTCTCTAAAGATTGATTATAAGCCAATACCAGATCACCAGGGTTTAAAGGATCTCTTATTTGATTTAGATGTTTATCTTCCCAATACTGAACTAATTTTTCTGTTGATTACATTATCTTCTGATAAGCTTTGTTACGAATATCTTCACTCTGCTCCAATTGCTTTGATCTGGCAGCTAATAGGTCAGTAGTTGAAGAAACTTGTTCCCAAGAGATGCCCAAGAAAGACTCCATTTCAAGATCAAGAGGAAGAACAGCCCTTTGACAAAAGATTATTTTATAAGGAGAGTAGACAGTGGTTTTCTTGGTGGAAATTCAATCAGAGAAGAGGACCAAGGGAAGAAACTTTCAACAATTCTTGCCACTTTCACCACCCAGTTTAACCAGAGCAGCCTTCAAAGGAGCATGGCCTCTTTCCACCATGTCTTCTCCTTCAGGATAATAGGGAGTAGTAACTCTATGTTTTCCAGGGAGCAATTGGATTATTTCAGCAAGTTTTCCACCAAATTCCGAGCCACCATCATTAGAATAAGATCAAGCCAAACCGTAATGCATTGTCCAATTCTCATGAAGGAAAGCTACCACAGATTCAGAACTAAGGTTCTTAAGGAATTTGGCTTCAACCCATCCAGAAAAATCATCTCTAGCCACAATGAGGTACTTAGCACCACCTGCCTTGATATGAACCACATCCATAGCAACCCTTCCAAAGACAGTGGACTCCCCAGTAGGATAGCAAATTTCAGCTGGACGCCTAACATCATGTTTTTGACAAAATTCACAACTCTTGCACCATTGAGAGACAGATTTCTTCAGTGATGGCTACTAGAACTGTTTGGATAATCATTGATAAGTTTTGGTTTCCCCACAATGACCAAGGCCCTCATGGAGACTTTCAAGGATCAAATCTTGCTTAGCCGGGATAGTAACCACAACAAGCGCACAAGGAGTTCCTCTTTTCATAAGCCTAGATCCTTGGACAAAGAAACTAGAGGACCTTCTTCTGAGGGATTGAAATTCTTTGGCAGATAGATCAAGGGATCTTTGGAGAGTTGAAAATTACTGCTCTAACTTAAGCCAGAAACCTTGTTGGAAACCAGAGTAATCTTGGGAGGAGGAAGCAAAAACAGGGCGGATCAAAGGTTCTTCCTCATTTAAATCCATTCCAACATCCAATTCATTGTCTCCAATAGGTCTTCTAGATAAACCATCAGGCATAGTAAAAGATTTCCCAGGCCTATGAAAAATATCAAAAGTGAAAATCTTGATAAAAGCTACCCAGCAAGTCATTGGAGCATTTGGAAGACCAGGAGCATTGATCATTTCCACAATGGATCAAGCGTCAACTTGCAATTCAAAACGTTTTCCCCAGAGTACTGCTTGGAGTTTCTTCAGCATTCTGGCCACAACACAGAGTTCCAGTTTGGGCTGAGAGTATCTAGATTCCACATCCAAAGATAGCAAAGATTCATAAAGAACCGGGCGGTCCAAACCATTTTCATCTTCCTGAGTAAGGACAACCCCAACAGATTGATAACCAGAGTCAACAGCCAATTTTATTTTTCCAGCTCCAGGCACATAACAGATCTTTTTCAAAACTATGTCATTGCAAACAATATTTTTGAGCAACTGAAATGATTGTTTGCAATCTTGGTTCCAAATCCATTCAGCTTCCTTTCTGGTTAGACAACACAAGGGTGCACAAATTTTGGATAGAGAGGGAATGAAGATCCTGACATTAGTTACAACACCTAGGAGACCTCTAACTTCAATTGCATTTATTGGAGTAGGCCAGGAGATGATTTTGTTGAATTTAGAGGGTGCCATCCTTCTTCCTTCCTTGCAGACTATATGACCAACAATTTCCAAGGCAGGTACACAGGCAGCAAGTTTTGATCCAGAGACAGGAAGGCCAGATTCCTCGATTCAAAACAAATTCCTTCAAAAGATAGTAGCATACTCCCAGATAAATTGTAAAATTCCTGAGTGCCAAGGTAAGAGCTCATTATCATAGTCAGAAACTGGACCTTTAATTCCACCATCATAAATAAGATTCGAGCATGATCAGGGATTTTGTCTTGGAGGATCCACATCATCTGAGCCTGATAGACCGCAACCAAGTTGGTGGCACCTTGAGGCAATCAAGTCAGTTGAAATTGTCCAAGAGGAGTATCAAAAGTAGTGAGAGGGCAAGAAATACAATTCAAAGATTTTTCATCATAACCCCCCATGATGTCTCCTAGACCATAACAGGCTCTCCCAGAGAAGGATTCAAAAAATTCTTCAGTGGCAGGAGGAAAACCAGAGTCCTTAATAGTAACTTTATTGATAGGTTGGAGATCATGAACTAGTCTAAGTTTACCATTACTCTTTAGAACACAGAAGACAGGGCTAGAGTAACTGGAGGTTGACGGTTCATATAGACTGGTACGGACTTGTTTGCAGACCAAATTGATGAATTAATCAACTTTTGCAGCAGGAATAGGGATCTTTTTCTTTTGCCAAGGATCATGTTCAACTAAAGGGATGATATAAGGGAGACCATAGGATTCTTTCAAGAGACCTCTCTCTTCTTTGCAGAATGCAATAGATTTTTCAATTAGAGATAGGATATTTTTGATCAAATTTAACTCATCAGGTAAAAGCCATCTATCTGGACCAAAGTTGACCACCTTCAATTGTTCTTCAGTGACACGACCACAAGGTACAAAGGGGGCAGTAAGAGAGTGAGATAGACCACAATAAGGATCACAAGATAGAGGATGACGCATGAGAGGAGGATTGAGATTGAGAGGCATGGGTTGGTTGACAGGCTGTACCTTTTTGCAACTGGCTTATAATTAGTGGCAAAAGAGAGAAGTTCTTGTTTCCTCCAAGCATTCACCAGCAAGAACTGAGTACAAAAGCTGAGACCAGATTCCAACATCCTCCAAGTTCAATGTTCCATAAAATTTTTGAAAGGTGCCTTTTCCATACAAGAGGATCAAAAAGATAACCTTTTGCTCACATTTGTGGAACAAGGGAGAGTTTCTAAAACTATGGTAGAAGAATGCCCTGATGGTGCACAATTGGGATGACTTACTTTTACCCCCAAGTGCCTCCACTGGAGCCCATACTCCTCCATAACAAAACCATTAAGAAAAGAATCAAGATCAGGATCTAGTTTATACTCATTGCAGAGAATCCAAACAGAGCTAGAGGAAGATTGATAAGTGATAAGAGTACAAGGAAAAGAAGAAACAACAGAACCAGAGAGAAGAGAAATATTTTTGGAATTTTGCGTTTTAACATGTTTTTGATTTTGGACATTTTCAAGATCAGAAGAAAATGAAGAAAGAGATGAAATGGATGAAAAATATGCCTCAGAGATAAAATTTGGCACTTTAGTTGAAGTCTGAGTCTTAGAAGAACTACAACTATTAGTATTACCAACTATTCTGCTAAAAAATGAGATGAGTTAGAAGAATCCTTCTGCTTCCTCTTCAGAACCGATTTAGGTGAAAAACAAGGGAAATCTCTTTCCCAACAACCAGAATCCAAAGAACAGAGAGGAACTTCAATCTTCCTACCATCAGAATCAGGAAGAAGAATTCTCTCCCCAAATTGATCAGAAAACATCAGGGTGGCTCCAAAGTCTATTAAGAAAGGACAACCCAAAATCATAGGACCTTCCAAACAAGTGCTCCAAAAATGACAGGTTTCAACAATATTTTGAACAATTCAAACT
The DNA here is from genome assembly GCA_025617555.3 of Puccinia polysora. Lineage (NCBI taxonomy): Eukaryota > Fungi > Basidiomycota > Pucciniomycetes > Pucciniales > Pucciniaceae > Puccinia > Puccinia polysora. Next base: position 1,331,873 of record JAOOQA010000021.1, read on the forward strand.
GGCACATCCTCCAAAATACCCACCAACTCACAATATTGATTCCCAATTCCATAAACAGCAGAGTTGAAGCTGACCCTTGGACTGAGATTAAGCTTGCAGGCCATTGCATCCAAAATTAAGTTTAGTTGGGACCCAGAATCGACAAGTAGAGAAACCGTTTTGGATGAGTCACCAAGAGAGCATGGTAAAAATTCAAGAGGACAAGAATAAAGATTTGAATCAGAAGGAGGATCTGTTGCACCAGAGTCTTCCATCAAGGTTCCAGAGGAAACTTTCAATTCATCAGGACCAATCTCCACACGTTGCCAAGAAACCCATTTCTCCATGCCTTCAGCTACAGATGGTGAGATGGAAAGTAGTTCAGCCACGGATACATCAGGGATTTTAAGATAAGAGATTTTATTTAATAACCCTTCCACAGCGTTGGGGTGGTCTTTGGAAATTCCCCTTTCAAATCAAACCTTGGGTTGAGTTGGAAGAGGAAGTTCAGGTGAGGGTGGCACTATAACTGGATCAGTTGGTGAAGGTGATTTGGATGGCAGAGGAGCAGGATCAGAGTATTCAGGGAACCTATCCATGAGGGTTTCCTTTTCTACTTCCATGTCTTCTACCTCAGAAGAAGGAGGCTCCAGTGAAGATCAATGTTTGACAGGTTTTTGAAGAATTGAAGATGGAACAGGAGGAGCTTTATGAGGTCTGGGTTCTTCATGTTGTTTCCTAGCTGGATCAGATTGATAAGTTCCAGAAAAGCTGGAAGAAGAGACAGCAGGAGGATACCAAGGTTGAAGAGTTCCACAAGCAGATTGAAAATCAAAAGAGGCCAAGGATGCCTTCTTGGGAGCAGAAGGCTGGAAAGAGGCCACCACATGACAAATTGGACAAGATGAATCAAAAGGGATAAGTGCATCATTAGGCAGAAAGAAGTTGCTCCCTTTCTGTTCCACCAACATTTCCTCATTCTCCTTCTGGAGTTCAGGACAGCGACCAGTTCCATTCCCTTCTCTGTGGCAATAAAAGCAAACCATGGTTGACCTAGGAACAGATTTGGAGGGTTTAGGGACAACCAGAAAGGAGATTTTCTGATCCATTTTATTCTCAAAATCTTTCAGGAGTTTGGTGATCTCATTCATAATAGGTGTTTTCCAGTGGGTCTGAGGATTTGCTTTAGGTCTGCAATTGGCTTCCATCTTATTCAAGATTTCTTTAGATGCTTGAAAAGAGGGGGCTGGGACTGGTTCAGTGATTCTAGGTTTTTCAAAGGTGAGAGCTGTTTCACCTTTCATTACTTTATCCACAGTATTCCTAAGAACCATGAAAGCAGGGATCTTGAACCCATTATCACTTGTAGTGATCATGGATCCAGAGTTCACAAATTCATCCTTAATTCTTTCCTGCACTCTTGGAGAGAAAGACTGAAAAAATTTCACTCAAATTTTGTCCACCATATCAATGTCATTGTTTTGAATAAGATAGGATTGGATAGGGTCCCAAGATTTTCTGAAAGCTTTATAATCAGATGCTGAGGAGATACCACCATTGGAGGTCCATTGAGAGACTAGGACATCCAGATCATGGAGAGTGAACCTAGCTATATCAATTTTGCCCCAGTAGGCGATCATTGCCTCCTTAAGAAGTACCCATTCATGGGATTCAAATCCATCAAATGATTCAATCATTTCCATGACTTCATCAGAGGAGATAAAGAATTGCAGTTGATAAGCCATGTCATATTTGCTAGCACCGTCCACTTCAGCAGCCATCTTGTGGGAATCCAGGAACTGTTCAACATTTGTACCGTTAAAGCATAAGTTCTTGTTCTGAGGTTTGATCTTGATCATTTTGGCCCAAACAGAGGTAGAAGGGGTACCAATAGATTCCATTTTGACAAAATATTTCCTAAGGGATCCAAAGAACAAATTTCCAAAGTGGCTCACGAGTGTGGAAAGGGTAGGGTTTACAAAAAAACAACTAGGATCAAACCCCTTGATTGTGCACAATTTGGAAGACTTACTTCTGGAACAAGTTGCCTCCATGGATCAGATCTAGATGATAACAGAAACACAGAAAAAAAGAAAAACAGAAAAAGAGAAAAAGATCCCATTTCAAAGTTGATTCCACAAATCTGGGACTGTAAATCCCAAGGTTGCTGGTTCAATCCTGGCCCAGGGGACTCAATGTAAGGCTCCAAAGGGCGCAGGGCGTTGGCAGTTCTGTGGAGGGGATAGGTGCTTTTTTAGGCTGCCCTCCTGAGTGTTACCAAAAATATTTAAATGTAACCAGGATCAAGGTCCAGTTACCTTTGTTAATGAGGAATCAAATGGGATAGGGATAATTCAATAGCAAAAATAGCTGAGGGGGGAAGCAGCACTACCTGAACCAAGATTATGAGGAGAAAGACTTTGAACAAAATAGGTTAAATTTTGCTCAGAGTCCAATAGAACAAAGCAGTTGTAAGTAATGGCGCCCACACGCTAATAACTCTGGTCGTCAGCAGGTGCTTGGGAGCGATCAACTCAAACCCAATCAACCTCCAGGTTATTAATGAACCTGCCCAACTCTCCGCAATCAAGGGCTTGAAGGGTACCCAATAATGGTGGGTGGCTGCACAAGACAATGCAATATGTTTATGGATCACTGAAACAAACATTAAAAATTTCGGACTAAGAGTAAACCAACACTTCCCAAGGATTCAAGAATAGTGTGGCAGAATGCAACTTGAATAATTAAAGGGAGGTTTAACACTCCAGTTTCAAAATTAATAAAACCTATTAGTTAAACATGAATGGTCCAGAAAGACAATAAAATGAATGATCAAGACCAAATAATTGTCAGAAAAAGGGATCAAGAGTGGTATAACACACTCAAGAATTCAATTTAATGAATTCTTCTTCAACCAGCAAGGCTATGGTTGGTGATAAGGAACAGGGCCACAGAAGGGCAGATCAGAGTTTTGGACTTTTAAAAAAAAGTCAAGGGTAAGGGATAAGGATCAAGGGATAATCAAAAGATATATCCAGATAAGTGATCAATTTCACAAAGGAAGGAGCTCTTGGATCAGAAGCTCATAATTTTTATTAGTGGGAAGAATTGATTATGGAAAAAAGCAGGGGAGAGCCCCTCCTTTTATAGGCTAGAGAGCCCTGTAACTATTTACAATTGGATAACACAAATGAAAGCGGTTTTTTTTTCCACAATGATGAGGCTCAAGCTTGGGGAGGCCCGGTTCCCTTCTGCCAAACTTTCATACTGGGGTGAGAGATTCTCACCCCCGCCTGTCGCTTGCAAATGTCTGTGCAGACGTTTGCACACCTAGTAACAACGCAACACCCCCTCCCATCCAAATCTGGAGGGGGGTGAGAAAGAAAAAAATTGGATGTTTTTGATGATGAGCAATGGGGTTGATGTGATCACTGATCCTTGCTCACAAGCGGTGATGGTGGTGATGATGAGGATGCCATGATAGATGAATTGATGATGAGAGGGAAGGCAATTATTTGTGCATGGCCAAGAGATGGGGAGGGTCATGATGAACAACTGATGGTCGCAATGAATGTGAGGAAGCAATCAAGGATGCAAGCAATGAGGATGAGAAAGGTGCAAGCAATGAGGATGAGAAGGATTGGAGCAATGAGGATGAGAAGGATACAAGCAATGAGGATGAGGATGAGCGATGCGCAAGGATGAGGATGAGGAGGAGTGACGCAATGAGGATGAGGATGAGCAACGCCCAAGGATGAGGATGAGCAACGTGCAAGGATGAGGAGGAGGAGGAGCAACGCAATGATGGTGAGGATGAGCAACCTGCAAGGATGAGGATGAGAATGAGCAACGCGCGAGGATGAGGATGAGCAACGCGCAAGGATGAGGATGAGGAGGAGCAACGCAATGAGGATGAGGATTAGCAATGCACAAGGATGAGGACAAGTAAGCGCAAGGATGAGGATGAGGAGGAGCAAAGCAATGAGGATGAGGATGCGCAATGCACAAGGATGAGGATGAGAAGGAGAAAAGCGACTAGCACAGTTTTCTTTTTTTTTTTTTTTTACAAGGTGTCCCACATGGTTCACCAAAGCGTCAAGATTTTGTCTGATGACACTCTTTTTTGCTACCACTGCAGATTCTCACATCTTAATCTGAAATCACTTTGCAAACTCTTAAAGTCACACAATATCAAACCTAGCCTCAACAACAAATGTGAAGTACAGCAATGCACTACATGTATTCAATCCAAAATGTCTCAAACACCTTTTCACTCTTGTCTCAGCTATTGGTCAAATTTTCCAGGCCAAATCATACACTCAGACTTATGCAGCTTTGAAACTACGTCACAGGAAGGGTACAAATATATTGTCACATTCATAGATGATTTCTCCAAAGCACTTTTCACTTACCCCTTCCAACAAAAATCTTATTTCTGAAAATGTATAAAATCTTTCTTTTCCTTCTTTGAAAATCAGTTTAAATGCTCTATCAGATCTCTACTTAATAACAATGGAGGCAAATAAGTCAATAATAAAATGAAGATTTTTCTATTGCTCAAAGGGACTGCTCACAAACCAAGACCTCCAAACTCCCTACAGCTGAACGGTGTAGCCGAGAAATCCAACAGGACTATTTTAAATCTGATTTAATCTGCCCTCCTATTGTCCAATCATCCCAAAAGCTACTGGGCCGACGCTCTCTGCCATTCACTTTTTGCCTTCAAACATTTTCCTTGTGAAACTCCCCAGATTTTCACCTCTCTCAACTCAATTCTTCACCAGAACAATGTATTGCACACCTACCTTCACCCATTTGGATGCCTTACCTGGTACAAAGTACCCAAACACAATCAACAAAAACTTTCACCAAAAGCTTGCCCATAAGTTCTATTATCCTATCTCAATCAAGGGAATGGCTATGTACTTCTGGATCTGGTCAACAAGAAAATCATTAAGTCTAGGGATTTTCACTTTAAAAACACCCTCTTCCCTTATGGTCCACCAACTCAAGATGCAAGTATAGATCATGTTCCCATTGTCACTGAACCTCCTTGGCTGTCTTTCCCCCCCCCTCTTCACTCCCCTCCTGATTCTACTGCTCTCAATGACTCTTCTCCCCCCATCATTACATCCTCCTCCGGTTGTATCTCTCCAGTTTCTCCTCCTCCTTCATCCATTCCTTGGGTGACTCCAATCTCATCCCTGCATATCCTCCTTCCAGACCAATTCCTGACACATCTTCTCCCTCCAGACCATTTCCTAATACAACGGTTTCCCTCCCAGCTGATCCAACTCATTGTTCTTGTCACCGCAGTCCCAGCCCCTGCACCTCCAATGATTCAGTTTTTCTGCCCCCCCTGTCCTCTCCCTTTCCCTTTTCCGACTCTGAATCACCAGTTAACTCCCCAATGTCCTCTCTGCAACCTTCTCAACCTTTTCCCCCTCTCTCTCCCCCCTATCTTTCCAGTCTTGCTCTTTCTCCCCCTACTAATTGTTCACCATCCCCTCCCTTGCTTCCTGGTCGCTCTTCCAGGGTTACTTGCCCTCCATCTTGTTTAGGAAACTACTCAAAATCAGCCAAAGTAAACTACAATCTCCTTGCGCCTACAACCTGGAAGCAATTGATGAATTCACCCCATTGCCACCGTTGGATTGCTTCTTCCCACAAAGAAATCTCATCTTTGAGGTAAGAACACCTGGGTACTTGTTCCCCCAACTACCAGCCAAAGAATCATACGCTGTAAGTGGGTTTTTGAAGTCAAGCAACGCGCCAACGGATCCATCATCAAGCTGAAGGCTGGTTTAGTGGCCGTGGGTTCCTTGCAAGTTCAAGGGCTGTATTTCTCCGAATTTTTTGCTCCCACACTCCATCTCAAAACTTTCCGATTACTTCTATCCCTGTTAGGCAACAAACAATGGTTCAGCCGCCAAGTCAACTTCAAAACTGCTTTCCTGAACGGGCATTTAGACAAAACCGTATATATGTCCCAGCCTCTGGGTTTCAAAGATCCCGCTCATCCCAATTGGGTGTGCAAAGTATTCAGGGCAATCTATGGCCTTCAACAGTCTCCCTGCCAGTGGAACATCAAATTAAACTCAGCCCTACTGCCCCTTGGGTTGAAAGGCTTGTCTAACAACCCCTCCCTTTACTTCAAAATCTCATGCAGTGTTCTTGTAGGCACCATCACTGCACACGTTGATGACCTGGCCGTAGTTGGCTGCCCTGAGTTTGTTAGATCTTTCATCTTGGATGTTGAGAAGTGTTTCTCAATCGGCTCTGATGAAGATCTATTGCTTTTCCTGTCCATTTCCATCCATCAAGATATTCCGTCACGCACATTCTCCATTGGCCAAAGCCACTACATTTACTCTGTAGTCTCTTCCTTTCTTCCCTCTTCCTGTACTTCAGCCATCCCTCCGACTGACATAAATTTCAAATTTCTCTCCAAACAATCACCTGGCTCCCCTGAGTCTCCTCCTCAATAAAATCAACTTATTGGGTCCTTACTCTGGATATCCCAATGTACCCATCCTGACATCTTATTTTTGGTCAACTAGTTGTCTCAATTCCCGCAGGATCCATCTATCAACCATTGGAATGCGGCTATCCAAATACTGCGGTATCTCAACACCACCAAACACCTCTGCCTCACTCTTGGAGGCAATGAACTTGAACTGGTTGGTTACTCCAATTTTTACTGGGCTGAAGATTGGGACCATTGGCGTTCCATCTTGGGATACAAGTTTTGCCTTGGTTCCAGTGCAATCTCCAGGAAATCTAAGAAGCAGCCCACAGTCTCCCTCTCAAGCTCCAAAGCCAAGTACAAGGCCTTATCCAACTCCTGCAAAAAAGGGTTATGGCTGCGTAACATCCTCTGTGAGCTCCGTTTGCAAGAAGATATTCACGTCAAAATATTTTTCAACAAAGAAGGAGCTGAGGCTCTTGAAAAAGATCCCAACTCACAAACAAAACACATTGATTCAAGGCACCATTTTATCCGCAAGTGTGTCTCTCAATCAGCTTTTGAAATTCATCATGTTAGCACAAAAGACATGATCACGGATATGCTGACCAAGCCACTCTCCTGCGTACTCTTGAACACTCATCAGCGTCTGTTTGGTATCTTAGGCGTTGGCCAGCAAGGGGGGGTGTTGGAGTAAACACTTATCTCCATTTCTCCATGTCTTTTCTTCTTATCTTTCTTTCTTTCCGTATTTCTATTTTGTTTCTTTTCAGTTCTTCACATTTATCAATCTCATATTCTTTTCATTATTCCTTGTCATCAACCTACTATCCGTATATGTCTCACATCAATCTCAGTTCATTCTCCATGCTAGCGTGCGCTCATTTCATTCTCAGTATTCAATATTCAATACACATTTCATAATTTCACAACATGTGTGACACTTCATCTAGTCATGTATATTTGAGGGCTGAGTTGGGGCAAAGCAGAAGGATCTTCTTCTCTTATCCTTCTACTTTTCTCTCTACTCTGCGTACCCTCAGGTAAGTTATGTTTTCTTTATTCATTTCCTTTTCTTCACATCAGTTGTCATCATTTCTTTCTGCTTATGAAATCATCCTTCTACTTTTCTCTCTACTCTGCATACCCTCAGTCCAACATTTCTTTCCACCATAAACATGTTGATCCACATGTACATAAATTGGGCTGCTCTGGAAATGCTCTCCAATCTTTCCAAGAGGGCCACACTTTCCACTCTCAAGCTGGGAGCAACAGCATCCTGGATCAACATCAGTCCAGTTCCAAAGCTTCAATAGACCTGCCCAGATGTTCTTTGTCATACACAGGACACTTATGGCAGTATTTCCATGCATGCCAGTCACATTTTAGTCCCTCCCATAATGGTTCCTACTATTGTCAACTGCTTTTCATCAAACTATAATTACACTTTGGATAGCTCTGAGGATCAAGATGAAAATGGGTCATCCATCAAGTTCATCATACATGGCAACCAAAATGGTGAACCAGTGGAAAAACTGCCAACACCTTCCAATTCCCCCCAATCCCAGTCTCCAGACTTTGATGAAGAACAGGTCAAACAATCATTCCCCAGAAAAACAAATGGTCATCAGGAAACACCTCCACAATCCCTCCAATCTCATTCTATCCCGCCAATCTCAGTTTCAGTCTGAGCATAGTTGAAGAACAAATGAAACAATCAGTGCCTCCTTTTCAATCCCAATCCAACCCTCCTTTTCAATCCCAATCCAACTATCTGGACCAATCCTTATGCCCCAACTCCAATGGGAAAGATCTACAGCTGCTCAGGCCTCCCTTCCTCTACTCAGAAGAAGCACCAACAGATCCATCACCTCCAATCCTCCCGCCTGTGTCTCATTTTTGAAAGGAAATATTCCTTGAAATCACTTTCCAAACCCACTCCTGACCCTGTCACCAGTCGCCAACCCATTTCTCACTGTGACTCTTCCTCCACTAATCTCATTCCTTCTCTTCCATGGATTCCCATTCCACTTCTCAACTCATTTTCTCCATTTTCTCCATTTTCTCCATTTTCTCCATTGGCTCCATCTGTCCCATCTCATAAACTTTATCAATCTAATCACCTCTCTCATCCCTCCAATACTCACATACCTCAACTTGCTTCCTTGATAAAATACAATCATCCTCATATTTCAATTAAAAATTGTCAGCTCAACTAAAGTGGCCATAAACACTCCTCAAATTGTTTCTCAACTCAGCTCAACTTTCTCAACAACTAAAACAAATATCATTTCCAACGGCTTCGAATTGAAATCAATTTCCTTTCCTAATAATATCCTTCCCAAGCCCTTCTTATTAATTTAAACTGCTGAACAACCTTATAACCCCAGCAAACAGGTTTAACCCATCAGTGCACGTCCCAAACAGGTACCCAGAGGATTTAATAATATAGAAATGAGTCTTATTATTCTTTCTCTGTCGTGGAAGCTTGGTTATAGAGCCCTGCCACTCCACTGTGTATTTTATATACATATTATCTTTGGGAAATATATCCTTTAAGAATATAAATTAAAGGTTCCAAAGTAACCAGGCCTACGTGTTTTCATACTGAATTCCCTGAAGAGAGGTGTTAAAGATCCCCAATATAATTGTGGCCCCTCTATTAAAATATTTAATAATCAATTTATTTATAGTAATTTATAACAATGAACCATATCCAAACAAATCAACCTTGCAATAAGCTTTATCCAAATATTTTACAGATTTCTGCTGCATTAATTGAATAATATATTTATTATTTATTCCATCAACTCTGGTAGCTAAAGAATAGCAAGGATCTTGGCATCCAGGAGGCTGACAGCAAGAACCTTTAAGCCTGCCTACTGTTACACACACCCGGTTTATCCTTCTCATGATGCATCCCTCCTTGGCTCCCTCCTCCTTTTTGCGCCACCTGATTTCCTTCCCTGCGGGCTGGCACGCGCCTGGCCCTCTCCTATATCCCCAATTTTGCTGCCCCATCTTCCCACAATAGCCACCCACGGTGAGGTTGCCAATCCAAGGCTACATAACAACACCACACAAGATTTGGTGTTTCAGTCAGCACACTCTCTCAAAATCTTGAGCAACCTGGAATGCATTCATAAAAGGGCTGAAATACTTTCAAGGCACCCTTAATCTTACCCTCAGCTACAACAGAAAAATTCCGTCTATTGCGGTAACATATTCAAATTCATATTGGGGAAATTGTTCATGGACCCAATTATCTTTCTCAGGAAATTTGGCTCTCTTTCACAACTGCTTGATACTCTTGTGCTCAAGAAAAAAACCATGTGTTTTGTTTTCCACAGCTGAAGCAGAGTATCAAGCGCTGACCAAACTCACCAGCAAATTACTGTGACTTAGACAATTCCTAATTTAAAAAAAATTAGCAGATACAAACATGGATTCTATCACCATAGACAAGGACAATCAAGCTTGTATTGATACAGCTCACAATGAAGCAAATGCAAATCACTGTTTAATGAAGCATGTGGAAATCCAACTCCACTTCTGAAAAGATGTATTCAAAAAGTCAATAAAGAAGTTGTGGTATGTTGAAATCATTAAAATGCTGTCCCATTTTATCACAAAGCCAAATTGTTGTCCTTCACTCCAACAAACAACTCAAAGCCTGGGGCTTCTCAAACATAATGTCATGGGGGGTGAGGAAGTATGACAAATTTTTCATGATTAGGAGTAGGTCTGTGTTGTGACAGAAAATCCGTTGCGCTCAAACCATGGCTACTTTCTAATAATGACACATTGGGAACTGCTTGACATAGCAGTTTTAAGAAGTCCCTGTATCCTTTGTGTTGCCATTTCTCTCTCACTGTTGTTGTCATTTCCTTCCCAGTCCAAATTGACTCTCCTCTCTTACTCTCTGCTTGTTATCATCTCCCACCTACCATGTTTTCACCTTCAAGTTTCTTTGAGGAAACCACGACTGTTTGACTCTCTCCTGGTGCGGAATCCTCAAATTGAAGACAGTCAGCTCACTTGGCTCTACTATGACTTGAATCCCAACTCAAAAATCTTCCTTTCCTCACCTCAGAATTCCAGTTCATCCTCTCCTCCATCCTCACCCACTCTTCTCCTCACTTTCAAGTTTCCCTTCTTCCTTGATCCAATTCAACCCCACTTCCCACTGCTTGTCCAACCATTTGTTCCTATCTCTCCCAATCACTCATTCTCAACTTTCAGCTAATCCTCAGATCTTTTTTCCCAATCACGCTCAACCTATCCTCTCTCAGCTTGAATGAAAATTCCAACAACTCCATTCTCTGATTGAATCTAATGTCAATTTCAGATCATTCAGGATGATCAGAGGTGAGATATCTTTTCCACTTGTCAACTTAACAAGGTTCAAAGCCAAAGGTTTCCTTCTCTGAAGCTTCCCAGAAAACCCTTGACCATCTAAGACCAATTGACCCCTTGCAATCTCTGCTCAAGAACCTGAGAGATTCCATTCCCAATCTCAGAAACTCCAACTTCTCCCTGTGGCGGTCCAAGATCACAACCATTCTCTCCCTGAAGGGAATCTTTCACTTGCTCAATTCCTCCAAACCAAATAAGTGTCCTCCAAGGTGAATCTTGAAATAATTGGATATATTCTTGCTAAGTTGGAAAACTGCACTTACATCAACTCCGTCAAGGATCACCATCTGACCAATGGAGTAGAACTATGGAAAGCAATCAACAATTACTATGCCTTGTCTCAGACTGCAAACCGCTCAAGAGTCTTCTTCAATCTTCTCAACCTCCAGTTCAATCCCAAGAGAGTTGAAAAGTTTATCACCAACACTTGATCATGCCTTCTTCAGATTTCCAACATTGGAATACAAATGGAAAACAAAATAGCCGCCTACCTACTTCTCTACAAATTCCCAACAGCACTTGAACACCTTGAGACCACAATCACCAACTCACTTGGAGAGACCAAAATCAATGCCAATCTTTTCCTGCAAAACCTTAATCAAGTCAAAAACAAGGTGTTGGCCGGATCCAGCGCGTTGGCTCTGGTGATCCAGAACAAAGATATCAAGTGCCAATTAACCTTGCACAACCCTCAGGCCAACCATGATTGAAGCAAATTTTGGTGTCTCTACCCTCACCTTTGGCCCAACTATGGTAATCAACAAAGTGGCCCGGAATCAACACCTCCATCCAATGCTCCCCAAAATCCTCAAAAATGATCCTCAGCTCATCTTGCCTATTTCTTTGCCATGATCTCCTCACCCATCCTGAGTCCTAACCAAGTACTGCTGGACTCTTGCGCCTCAAGCAGCATGTTCAATAATCCAAACTTCTATCCTCACCTTCACCCCAAAAAAACCAAAGTGCAAATGGGCAACCCAAGTGCACCAATGTTCTCCCTTGGAAAAGGAACGGCCATCATAACAACAACCTCTGCCACCATCCACCTTCAAGACTCCCTCTATTTCCCCAATCTTGCCGTAAATTTGGTGTCACTTGGTCAACTCATTCAAAAAGGGTGCTCTCTGACCCTTGTGTCTCCAAATAAGTTTTCCATCACACTTGACAGAACTCAAATTATGTCTGGAATCATCAAGGATAATCTCTTCTTCATCAACAAAGGTTTCAATCTTCCTTCCACTTCCTATTTGTTCATCTCTCTATCCACTATTCACAAACAATTCTGTCATCCCCATCTTGAAAAGATGCACCTCCTCTCCAAAGAATTTCCCAATCTCAAATATGATCCAGTTGACTGCATCTCCTGTGCAAAAGGAAAAATCCACCACTTGTGTCTCCAAATCAGTTTGCCATCACCCTTGATATTGCTCAAATTATGTCTGGAATCATCAAGGATAATATCTTCTTCATCAACAAAGTTTTCAATCTCCCTTCCCCTTCCTATTTGTTCATTTCTCTATCCACTATTCACAAAAAATTATTTCATCCCCATCTTGAAAAGACTTTCCTCCTCTCCAAAGAATTCCCCAATCTCAAATATGACGCAGTGGACTGCATCTCCTGCGCAAAAGGAAAAGTCCACCAACAACCCTTTCAAAACCACCTTCCTCCCTGTCAAGAATCCTTCAAACAGATTCACGCATATGTCTGTGGGCCCATTAATTCAACATTGCTCACCGGATGTTTCTACTTTCTGCTGCTCACCAACAACTGGTCAAAGTTCAAAACCTGTGTGCCAATCAGACTCAAATCCGATGTACCAGACAAACTGATAAAGTTTATCAAACTCCACACCAATCAGAAAGGACAAATGTCAAAGATTCTTTATTCCAACAATGGCGGCGAATTGGTTAATCATTGTCTTTCCACCTTCTTCTCCAAAAACGGTATCAAACACTCAACCTCTGAACCCTATACTCCTCAACACAACCCAGTTACCAAAAGGGGAAACCAAACCATTCTCAAAGCGGCACAAACTGCCATGATCAACATGAACATTCCTGCTTTCCTCTGGGATGAGATATTAATCAGCTCTTGCCTCATTCTCAATCTCCTTCCTTCCTTCAAGTCCAAATTCTCAGCATATGAGTTCTGGACTAGAACTCCTCCAAAAATTTATCTCATTTGAATCCTTGGTTACAAGGCCATTGTCCTCAATCAAGCTCACTCTATTGGCAAATTGGACACAAAAGGCCTAGAGGTTATTTTGACTGGATTCAATGCAGATCTTAACTTTATCAAATCTATTGTCCATCCTGCAAGCCTATTGTTTGTTCCAAACATGTCAAAATTTTTGAAAATTGGTCTCTTCCATCTTCTCTCTCAAATAAACACCCTAGCGCCGACTCCCTCTTTGATTTGCTTCTTACTGATGATCCGCTCCTCATTGACGTCCTAAACTCCCACTCTTCTCATGTCTCCACCCCTAACTCCAACAATGATCCTTCATCTCCTCCTGTCAAAACATTTCCCACTCAAAACTCTCCTCAGAACAAACTCACTCTCAACCATCCATCCCCTTCTCACATCAACTCAAACTCCAAATCATCAAAGTCTGATTTGGAGGAAGACAAAACTGTTGCCAAGGAACCCCTCCTTCCTTCTGCCACAACCCTACGTGATCAAAACACCCTCCAAAAACCTCAACAGTATGGCTTCATGGTCCAATCTGTACCTAAGAACTACTGCAAAGCCACTAATTGCAAAGAAAGCACAAATTGGATCAAATCCATGAAATAAGAAATGACTGGAATTGAAGTTATGAAGGTGTGGGAAGGATGCTACTCACTTCCTGAAGGCAAAAATGCTCTAAAAACGATCTGGGTCTACACAATCAAGGACAGCCCCAATGAATCCGGAGTCTCTTTCAAATCCCCTGCACTCAGAGAACTTGGCCTCACTGACTGCAAACCAATCAGCACTCCATTCACTCCAAACATCAAGATTTCCCGCGCCTCCAATGACAAGCAAAAGGACTTCCTCAAACTTCACATTAACTATCAATCCTCCACCAGCTTTCTCAACTTCATTGCCAGCCAAATGCAACCCAATCACTCCTATGCCATATCCAATCTCTCCCACTTCAACAAAAAACCCGGCACCCAACACTGGCTGGAATAAAAACACCCCTGGCTTTAACTTAACTCCACTAAAGCAATGGCCCTGTGCCTTCAAAATACCTCCTTTCAATACAATAAAGAAGTCTTCAGCCACTCCAACGGTGGAAACAATCCTGAATTGCAACAAAGTCACACTGGATATTTGATTATGTTCTATGGCTGTCCAGTCTTGTGGCACAGCAAGCTCCAAGGATTGGTCTCTCTGTCATCCATCAAAGGTGAGCTCAGGGTTTTGTTCTGGCTATGGAAGAAAAAATCTGGCTCTTGCAACTTCTCCACAAAATGAAACCCTCCGCCAATTACACCTACTGCTTGTTCACCAACAACAAAGCCTTGAACAATCTTGTCAATGAAGAATCCCACAATGGTGCTTTGAAACACATTAATACGCAGATCAAGTGGCTACAAGAACAACAAAACAATCACTCACTCATCACTCATCTCAGTCCTTCAAACCAAATGCTTGCCAACTCCCTCACTAAGGAAGCTCTAAGATCTTCTGTAATCAATCTCACCTCCGCTACTTTATCTCCTCACATATGATCATGGCGGCGTGTTGCCATTTCTCTCTCACTGTTGTTTTCATTTCCTTACCAGTCTTTATTGACTCTCCTCTCTTAATTTCCGCTTGCTATCATCTCCCACCTACCATGTTGTCACCTTCAAGTTCCTCTGAGAACACTGCAACCGCTTGACTTTCTCCTGGTGCAGAATCCTCAAATTGAAGACAGTCAGCTCACTTGGCTCTCCTCTGACTTGAATCCCAACTCAAAAATCCTCTTTTCCTCACCTCAAGATTCCAGTTCATCCTCTCCTCCATCTTCCTCCACTCCTCCCTCTCACTTTCAAGTTTCCCTTCTTCCTTGATCCGATTCATCCCCACTTGTGGCTGCTTGTCCAACCATTTGTTCCTATTGCTCCCAATCATTCATTCTCAACTGTCAGCTAATCCTCCAATCTTTCATCCCAATCATGCTCAACCTATCCTTGCTCAGCTTGATTGAAAATTCCAACAACTCCATTCTCTGATTGAATCTAACATCAATTTCAGATCATTCAGGCTGATCAGATGTGAGATATTTGTATTGTTGTCCAATCCTTTTCTATTTATACTCAGGTTTTTCCTTATTTCTTTATACCTGGGAGAAGTCCAGTTGTCCTTCCCTCCAACAAACAACTCAAATCCTGGGACTTCTCAAACTCAATGTCATGGGGGGTGAGGAAGTATGACCAATTTTTCATGATTAGGACTAGGTCTGTGTAGTGACAGAAAATCCATTGCGCTCAAACCATTTCTAATTGCTAATCATGACAAATTGGGAAATTCTTGACATAGCCGTTTTAAGAAGTCCCTGTATCTTTTGCTTGTATTGTTGTCCAATCCTTTTCTATTTATACTCAACTGTTTCCTTATTGGTTTGTACCTGGGAGAACTTCAAACCCTGATTTCCTATTATCCATCTAATCATATCTCAACCTCATGAATCATCACTCATTCATTGTTCTCCCCAACTTGTTATCATTGTTGTAAAAATCAGTCTTATCTGTTGCTCCTTTGTGTTCACCTTTCATAGGTAAATTCCAACTATTGAGATATGATCAATGCTTTTGTGCAGTCTTCAGGACCTCAGTCCCTGCATGCTTGTAGTTGGTTACTCAGTTATCATATGTCCTCACAAAGTGACATTGTCATTGACCTCTACCAGCATATCTTGACCACTCGGAAGCAAGTGTCCTTAGTATAGTTGGTAGTACACTTGCCATGCACTTGAGAGATCTGGGTTTGATTCCCACAGGACACATGTTATTTTCACATTCTTACACCAGCACTTCTAACTGCATGCTTGACTGTTGTTAATTTCAGACCTTTCATAGTCTGAACGCTTAACAGTTGTAGGGCTGCCAGCGTCTTGCCTGGGAGTGGGTGTTGGGACTTGGGTGTCCATCGTTACTCGGCTGCGTCGCTGTTACCCACAGGTTGACAGTGACCCGGAGCAGGATCGTTATACCTGCTCCGTGTCCCCTAGCATGATACCTAACAGATAATCCATACCGAGCCACCACAAGATCAAACCAATCGCAGCAATCTTTCAATTTCAGTAAATTAATATGATGCAGACCGATAAAATGAAGCTCCCACTGTTGCCAAAATCTATCTTTTGACACAACGGATCAGTTGAATAGATTTAGCCAATGATGAATGATGCCAACATCTTTAAGTTACACAGGTTGCGTATAGAGAAAATTTTAGACAATTCTAGGATCTGTGAATTCGAATCTCCTTAAAATTGCTTAGCCGGGAGTCACATAGTAGTTGGATGTCCAAGGAAGCACCGTTGACCAGTGACGTGGTGCATTTGCGTACTTTTTGCGATTGAAACTAAGAAATTAGTGATAGCAAGGTTTCCTGTCCAAAGCTTTCTGAGTCGCAAATGAAGTAGCCCCTTTTTGCGTCCTCAATGCAGTCGAGCTAGACAAACGTTATAGGTAACGGTAAAAAAATAACACACAGACGAGGTGATAGCATAAAAAATACACGGCAATTGATCCGATCAACTGACCTAGCAGATGATGCAATAATGATTGCTCCCACCAATTTCGCCCAGCGAGGAGTACTGTGAAAACATGGGGAGCAGCAGCTTATGGGAGGTAGAATTTGATGGTAATCGACGATCTCTTCAGATTACTGCGAGAATAGGAACCCGAGGTATGGCGGCGCGGGTGTTTCTCAGTTATTGCACATGCAATGCTATATTTGTGGTGGGCGATAGACCTGATTGTTCCAGACTTACCGAGCATAGGACCATGAAGGGACGGTTATTATGGCAATGTGAGAGGCCCGCGAGGCTGTCCAGTGAAAACGGAACTTTCAGCCCCGCGCGATTTCAAGCCAGCCAGTTGCATGTCGAAAAGAGCTTCCCCCGGTGTTGTTTTAATATGCAATTCGATGCCGCTATCAGACGGACGCAGGGACATGCTGAATGGCATATAGATGAATGTATGAATATACATGCAAACCAGCCGCCGCATTCGTGCGTAAGTTGGCCTTCCTAGCGATCTACAGCTCTAGGGCATGCCCTGCTGAAAGGAAGCAGGTCCACTCCTTTTTAAAAAAAAGAGAGGGGGAGGGATAAGCATAATGATAAGAACGCGAGCCCCACGTTGCGACTCCGGGGTGATCCGACAGGGTGGAGTCGCGATGAAGTGGATGTAAAGCGAGGGGGAAAAGACTTAACCCGCCGCCAAGCCATCCTAGTAGGTGTTGAGTATGGGTGCGATGGAATGGATAAAGGTACACTGAGACTTGGAGAGGATGCAGATGAAGGACGGAATCCGTCTCAATGGGACCAGAAGGGGTCAGATCTAGAAGGGCTGAGGTAAGTGTCGAAATGGATGCTCCAGTGCTTCGGCGCGCCTAGCTGTCAAGCAACCAGAGATCAACACAAAACGGAAGTTAGAGAATGCAAAGCCTTACTACTGGGTAAGTCGTCAAAATGACGAAGACGTCTCTTCAGGCCTTGACCGATGGCGTGTACCGTATGTACATAGAACTGACATGACATCCGCTCCAGGAAAACAAAAGATTAAGCGGCTGAGCTTGAACCAGCCAGCCCAGCCTAACGTGGCAATCCCGCCAGTCGTGATCCAAACCGAGATGGCTGGGGACAACGATGTACGCAATACGGCCAGCCTGGTCACAACCAGGGAACGATGTCTGGAGCACCTCGAGCTTAACTCTTGGCGCTCGGGTGTAGCTGTGTTATCTTGATTGTTTCCATTCTTTCTTATTTAAGACGAGTAACACTCGTTCCAGGTTGATTGAATCATCCATCTACATTTTTTCACTCTCACAAATCTACATCGTCATTCCATCCTTTTTCCCACTCAAATATGACCACACACGTCGCGATCAATGAAAAACTCTTGTTATTAAACAGACAGTCGGGAGTCTTTCAGATTAACAGCCGAACCTATGCGCCCACACCATGACCACCAACGCGATATCAAAAGACGAAATTGCCTGCATCCCAACGTTGCAGGGGGGAAGTAACTTCCCCATCTGGAAGCAGAAGATGACAATTTTCCTTAGACACAAAGAGCTCTTGGAGATAACACTCACTGACCCTGGTCTCTCTCCTGCCGGCAAGCTTAAGAAACCACTAAGCAAGGCCGCTTGGATCCTCATACAGAAGTTAAGTGAAGGCATCTACGTGGCAATGGTCAATGACAACAACGGTAAAAACTCCTATGAAATCTGGAAACAAATCGACAACGCTTATGCCAAGACCACCCCTTACGATACGAGCAGAGCCCTGACCAGATGGGCAATAATCACGTTCACCAACGACCTCAAGACATACTTAGATTAAGTGGAGAGCTGTCTCCTGCAATTTAACTCAATCGGATTCCACAAAAAGGAGGAAGCCATTTGCGGTAGCATCATGGCTGAGATAGCCAAGAAACGCCCCGGTATTGTTGATCCCTTATTCCTCGACCCAAAAGCTGCATCATCCGTGGAGTTCTTGATTGATTGCCTGAGGACTCTGTGCGACAAATTGCTTGTGCATAAGCCTGCCGCTAATGATAGGGCGGCATCAGTCTTCCATACCAGAGAGAAATTCCGTAAAAGGCCACCACCAGGATGCAAAGGAAGAACGCACAACCCTCAGTGTCCTAACACTGAGAAGTGCTGGACGTTGCACCCAGAACTTAGGCCCATTCAAAGCCCAACTCGAGTTTGCGCCAATTACACTGTGGACAGCAACAACAAGTCAGGTTCTCATCCCTCCTCACTTCCCAGTCTCAAACATGAGGCCACAGCCCGTGCTGCCATTGTGCTTTTGTCCACTCGGCAAAAGCAGTCTCCAATGCTCATACTTGACTCCCGAGCAAGCCACCACATGGTTAATCACAATTAATACTTATCTGACCAGACAGGGTGCGACATACCAATAAATACCGGCAAGAACAAGGCTTTAATGACGGCTACCCACAGGTAATGTCACCATAGCAGGAGCCAAGCGAGCTAATTCAATCCTGCCCAATGTACTGTTTTTCCCTTCCTCATGAGCACAGAACCTGATATCTCTTGGCTGCATCATGAGGGAAGGAGGCACCTTTGTACACCCGGGGGAGAATGCTTCTGTAACTATCAACAACAACACATTCACAGCAGTTTTATTGTACGGAATATTGTGCTTTGAGCAATTGGTATCAACCCACAACGCTGGTGCCACCGCCCTTACCATCTCAGCTATGGACAACTCAAAACTATGGCATCAACGGATTGGGCAAACCAGCACCCTGAGGATCAGAAGGGGTCTTGAAACATCCATAACTCAGATTGACTCATGCCCTACTTGCATGAATGGAAAGATCTCAAAAATTCCTTTCAAGGGATCTTTCCATGAAACCAAAAGCCCCCTTCACGTTGTGCATGCTGACATATGCGGACCAATTAGCCAATCCACCAACAGCAGCGCAAGATTCTTCCTTACCTTGGTCAATCAGAACAGTGTATTCATTCACATCTGATTGTTTAAAAAGAAAAATGAAGAGTTCAACTCATTCAAAGTCTACAAATATTTCAAGGAAAACCAGACCAGATGTTGAATCAAGACGTTGGTATCCAACAGGGGAGGATAATTTTTTAACAGAAAAATGAAGGAGCTGTTTTGGAAGGAGGGAATCCTGCACAATTTTTCTCTGCCCTACACCCCACAACATAATGGGTTGGCCAAGAAAGAAAACAAGACTATCATAAAAATGAATAGATGCTTGTTAATTGGCTCCAACTTGGCAATAGAGTGGTGGGGAGAGGTGGAAATGACAGCTATGAAAATGAAAAACTTTCTCCCATCATTATGAAAGATAAGGTTGTCCCCAATTGAGCTGCTATTCAGTTGTAAATCCAAATACCAATTATTTTGCACATTTGGTTTGTCAGCTTGCTACTATTGCAGAGCAAGATGCAAAAGTAACAAAAATAACATAAAAATAATAATAATACAATTAAACTAAGAAGTAGTAGGAAAACCATAAATATTATTACAGAAATTGATTCTCCACCCAAAATCAGGTAGGGTCACTCACTGATCCCACCCTTGAAATCCAACTCCTTATATTTTTAAATAATTAAGGAAAGAAAAACCAAAATACTATGGCTGCATTATTGAGCTTTTTGGCCAATTAAATATTTCACCCACATTGTCACATATAGGTTTCACAGCTAAAATTCAGTCAGAATTGAGGTTTTGTGTATATTTTAGGAGTTACAGCCTGAAATGTGTTTTGTCACAATTCCCGCACGCAACCCTTACATGTATTTTTTACTTAATATAATACAAAGTACCAAGAATGTCGAAAATAAGACAGTGACAACTTCTAACAATATATTAAAATACTTCAATATAATATTGTGAGAATTGCTATACATCAATATCTTTGTGACATACTAAGAAAAATAATGATGTAAAAATATTACATGAATTCTCATGAATTATATTTTTAAGTAATTATCTTAACAAATCAACTGGAACTCAAAAATAAAGAGTAAAATCAATACTATGACTTTTACTCCAGTTATATAATACATAATGAGAACTTACCTGACATCAAAATGTCCGTAGAACTGTCTATTAATATAATTATTAAATTACTGGGAACATTTACTAAGGATAATTAATTAAATAATACATAAATAGGACAGATTAGTGTTATTCACACGTCCTAATGTCCATTATAAGGTAGAAAAATTCCCATACCCTAAGGAATTAGATGCTACCCATGCTATAGCACCAGAAACACATGAAAGGATACCTCTGGTTACCCTGCTAGCCTTAGTGTCCGTCCCTTTGAGCACCTACAACCCTCAGAAGGACCATATCGGGACTCCAAAAGCTATAAATAAAGAGCTCTTTTGAGGATACTGATGGGCAGAGACCAAGTAATATTCATATCCAGACACCGTTCCAAGGTAATCAAGTACTTATAAGAGATAATTAAGTGATTTATGGCAATTTCTGATCAGTAATATCCGTCCTCAAACCTCCTTTTATCAATTAAAACTGCTGAACAACCTTATAACCCCTGTATACAGGTTTAACCCATCAGTAAAGGTCTCAGACAGATACCCAAAGGATTTAATAACATACCAGTGAGTCTTATTATCCTTTCTCTGTCGTGGTAGCTTGGCTACAAGGCAATACCACTCCACTGTGTATTTTATATACATATTATCTTTGGGTAAAATATTCTTTAAACTGAGGAGCCCAAAGTAACCAGGACTACATGTTTTCATACTGAAATCCCTGAAGAGAGGTGTTAAAGATCCCCAATATAAATGTGGCCCCTCTATAAATATTTAATAATCAGTTTATTCATATTGATTTTAAACAAAAAACAATAACCAAACCACTTAACCTTGCAATAAGCTTAATCCAAATATTCTACGGATTTTTGCTGCATTTATTAAATAATATATATATTATTTACTCTATCACCTCTGGTAGCTTAGGGATAGCAAGGGTCTTGGCATCCAGGAGGCTGAAATGTTTGCAGGGCATGGTCCTTTATACCAACCTCTCTTAGGCCAACCAAATTATCACCCGTTGCATGGGACAGAATTATGTTTGGCTATAGCAAAAACTGCAACTCATATCAGTTTTTGAGGAAATCTGACCATAAGATAATCAAGAACAGGCATGAACAGTTTGACTAGAATATCATTCCATATGGTAGTGCAATTGCAAAAGATCTCTACACACAAAATACTGAAAAAATTCCAACTGTTTATTGGGTGAAATTTTTGTATGGTACACACAGTCTTTTTTGAATTTAAGATAATTTTAAGCAAGATTTCACAGAAATATCCCCTTGAATCAGCATTTTATTCTGGGATGTTGCAGGAAAAGCCTTCTTTCTGGAAAATGCTGTTGGATGCTTTCACTTCTTGGACTCTGGGATGTACTTTTCTCATCACCTTTTTTGAATGTTGGTATGACAAGAGCAGAGGGTTGGTTTTTTGAAATTGATGGGGGAATTTGCCAATTTTGATGAACTCTTTGTTTATAAATGGAAAAAAAGGTTTCTAATCAACTAAAGCAAGCTTGTTTGTGGGACAATTCATTGGAAGGTCTTACAATAGTGCTCTCCCAGACGATAATTATCCTTTTTCAAAGCAAACTTTCCTGGTTCTATCACTCGTTGATTGAATTGCCTAATAATGCAGTAAAATATGCAGGTGTTTCTGTATCCAATCATATTCCCTCCAATGATAATGGCGCAAATTTAGCAGCTCAAAGAGGTGATGAGATCATGGACCATGATCTGCATTAAAATGTGCAGAAGAAATTTTGAATTGGTTTCAATTTGAGGAGAAGTTTGTACAGTGTGGAAAAAAGAAAGGAGAGACTCCCCAGGTAAGTTCCCAAGTTCTGGAATCAATGGTCCCAGCGTCTGTAAAGCTTAAGGATTCTCCAATGAGATAGATAGAGATGATTATGATGAATTAAATTTCCCTGCTACATGATCTGTGGTCTGATGATACAATATCTTCCCCTGAGCTGGTGCTGGGAGCTTGGACTTTATCTCCTCACTGTTAACCCTAAACTATGTAAAAGCACAATGATAGTCCAAAAAAAAATAGAAAGAAACCCTACAAAACAAAACCCTAGCCTAACCCTAACCCATTACCATATGTCCAAACCTCCAGCCCACCTACTGTTACAAACACACCCAGTTTGTTCTTCTCATGAAAAAGCCCTCTGCCACTCCCTATTCAGAGCCCCCCGCGTTTTCCCTATCTTCCCAGTGGGCCACATGATTTCCTGCCTCCCGGGTTTTCCTGCGCTTGCACGCGTCCACCCACGTACATAGCCCTGTTATCACCCGGCTCTTACGTCCCCAAAATAACTGCCCGCAAACTTGATTGGGCCAGCTCCATTCCTAGGTCCGTATTGTCCAAACATGCCGCGGACTACCACATCTGATCAGGCCCAACCCGCACCCAGTATGCTGAGCCCCGCAGAGCCTACTGGTGAGCCTGCAGAGGCTGCTTCTGAGACAACGCGCATCCCAAATGCTGAGCCTGACCTGCCAATTGCTGAGCGGGCTAGCAGAAACACAGTTCCCAATCCAAGGCTCTATAATGGCACCACTTCCCCCCCAACTTGAGTTCTGTCCCCTGAGGTCTTCCCATTGTTACCTTGAGCAACTTTGCGCTTGAGTGAGTGAGAGAAACGCTGTGGTGTCAATTTGTAGACACGGATTGGGAACTGCGTTGCGGCTGCGCGCTCAGCATTGGAGGCAAGCGGGCTCAGCATTAGGGTATTCGGAGTGCTCAGCAGCAGCCTCTGTTTGGCTCCGCACCTAGTGGACAGGTTGGGCTCAGCATCAAATGTGGCGTGGGCAGCAATCCTCCCCAGAGATCGGATTCGGAAGGTAGTGCGCTCGACTAGGTTTGCGGGCGCGCCGGTTTGGATACATAGAGGCGGAGCAATCCGTGGGCTATAAAGGAACAGATGGAGCGTGCGTATCACGCCAGATAATACCTGACATCCACCACGGGCGCAGACAAACGGATACAGACAGGAGCGGGGGGGTCCAAGTAGGGCGCGGTGCAAGGACCGAGTCATGAGAAGGACAAACCGGATGGATGGAACGGCGTACGGACGTTGGGGGGAGTTTGGTACGGAGGTGGGGAGAGGAGGCTAGGGTTTCTGTCTTGGGTTTTTTTTCTTTTTTGTTTTCATACTTTTATTTGCTTGTGTACTTAGGTTAGGGTTGAGAGGGAGGACTTATCCTCACTCTCAAATCTGGGTTGGGGAGTGGGGCATGCATGGAATCAGACCATCACATCATTGGATTGGATCAATCATCTCACCAAGAGATTAAAGGAACTCATACCAGATACACATCCAGGTGGAAAGTTCTTAGGATTGAAGGATTGGCAATTTCACTCTCTCTCTACTATTCTTTATCTCTTATCTCCTTATTTCTATTTCTCATTCCAAGTGTGACTCCGGGCATCCTAATCTCCTTTCAAATGCAGGGAACGGTTAACTTCCAAACCTTTGGACAATTATAGGGGGATAACCCTTATTCTTTCCAAATCTGGGGGTCTATCCGGGAAATAACCTTCTGTTTCTTGTCTTTTGAAGGTAACTGGGCGCAATGTCCTATCCATACCTCCCTACAGTTGCTTCCTCTTCTTCTTCTTCTTCCCCTTCCGTTTCTGGGTCCGCTACTCTGACCCCACTTGCCTCTTCCATCCCTCCTCCTCCTCCTCCCTCTGCTTGACCCTGGACAAGCTATGCCATTCCCCCATTGGTCTCCAGTGACCATGAACCCACTCGTCCGGTTCGCATCAGGCCGCGCGACTACCCTCACATCTGATTCAACACTGCGGATGTGGAGCAATTCATCTCGAGATACAAAGGTATTGCAGATGCGGAAGGTGCGTCAGACGCCAATAAGGCCCAGCTTGTTGTCCTGTTTATTATGGACAAAGAGAAGCTCTGGGATGTGGAGGAGATGGTAGGCTACGAGAATCAGGATTGGCCAAAACTGAAGGCAGAGATCCTAACGCGGTGGGGTAGGTGCAAACCTTGATTCCGGGAAAGCGATTTCAACCACGTGGCTTTGGATGCGAGAGCGCCCGGTGGAGTCAGAACGCGGGTGGAGCTGGCCGATTACACCTTGACATTTGATTGGATCTATTGGTACTTGTCAAAGAACAAGGTGGTGGCGGGACAGACGGGGGCCATGAAACACGCGTTTCTGGGCAGTTTAAGCGCTCAACTCCGGGCAAGGGTGCAGCAGCATCTTCAAAATCACAACTTGGTAAGGTGGTCATTGGAGGGGAGCATTGCGCTCCTTTCAGAGTTGGCTGTCATTTGCCAGGCTGTGGAGAGTGAGCTTGACTTAGAAGAGCTTATTGAGGATACCGCTAAGTCCTTCCCAGCGGGACCAAAGAAATCCGCCCCCCAGGTTTTGGCTCCGGCGCAATTTCTGGCCCCGGTTACACCTACTTCCACGCGTGTTTGCAAGCGTCACTAGGCATCATTACCGGTCCCGGATTGTGGCAACCACCTTGGGTGGAAGCTGAGGTAAAGGTAGTGGCAATGGAAGAGAAGGTGGCGGTCTCCAATAAGATGGAGGTGGATGCAAAGGAGCAACCCCCGTCGACCATTCCAAAACCGGCCGCACGCGTGCCCAGAATTGAGGCGCCGGCAGAAAATCCTGCAGGGAAGAAGAAAGCGGCAGACATTGTGCGTAGGGTGATGGGGAACAAGACTCTGGTCCCGCTGACCTTGCAGGAACTGGCGGCTGTGTCTCCGGTGGTGGTAGACAAGATGGTTCAGGCGTTACGGGATTGCAGTCAGGGCCGGGTACCTCAGACAGTGCAGCGGGTTCATGTGGTGCGGAAGGAGGAGTGGCGCAAGGAGTGTGAGTTGAAATTGGTTTTGACTCCGCTCGCTTATGTTCCAATGGTCATAGCGGGGAGGAAGGTGTGGGCTATGGTGGACAGCGGTTCAATGGTTAACCTGCTGCCATTGCGGATGGTGGATGATTTGGGTTGGTTCGGCGGAAATGCGCAATGGGTCTCCGCGCGCTTAACGGAGGGGAGTGTTGTGTGGATGGGGTAGTTGAGGAGGAGGAGGTTGACGTTGCAAGGGTCCGTAAGCCTCTTTCTTTTCTTTTGGTTGATTGTGGGGATGTGATTTTGGGAAGGTCATTCATGTTTGGGTTCCGAGCACAAATGTTTTTCAATCCGGAGGCGGGAACAGAGGCGTTGAAGGTGGAGGATTTGTCCGGCGGAAGGTTTGAAACAACTATCTGCAATTGTGGGCAAGAAAAGCGGAGGAGAGTGTTGGAGTCTGAGGAGGAACCGGACGCAGAGTTGGTCTGCAACGGGAGACCCTTGGAGGATTTTTTCTAGTCGGCCAAGGAGACCGCGCGGAACAAGATCCGTTTTTGTGCGGGCGGTTGACTAATGAGGAGCAGGGAGGGGGAGGAAGGAAAGTGCAGGGCCCACATGTCGCAGAAGTAAGTCCCTTTTCTCAGTATGCATTGCCCAAGGGTACTACGCTTCAAAAACCCTACCATTGTGCCACACTTGTGATCAAAGGCAAAAGCCGCGGTCCCTTTCTGTGCAGGACCTACAGCAAAGGATGCGTGCGGATGATGCTGTGCAATTCTGGCAAGTAAAAGCTGGTGTCGCGGAAGGTCCAACCAAGGAATGAGCCGATGCCCCAGGAACTGAAGGGACTGCTTTGACTGATCGCTTGGTTGCGGGACCCTTGGGTCACGCCAATTAAGGCTTTGGGGTGGGTTACTAGTTTGGCGCGGATCACGGAGGAGTGGATTGCAGCTTTCAATTTTGGCCCAACAGGATGGTTGAGTACGGAGGAGCGTGAGTTGCTGGTTTTGGTTCTGGTTCTTTGGGAAAGAGCGCTCGCGTTTGGACCTGAAGAGCGGGGGCTTCTGAAAAACAATATTGGCGACCTCTATGTCATCTCCACTGTTGATCACGAGCCGTGGCAGATCAATCTGATTCCTATACCACGGGCGGTCCGGGAGCAGTTTCTGGAGTTGGTGTGGGAACGGGTGAAGACTGGCCTCTACGAACAGTCAATGTCTAGTTTCTCCAGTCCAATCTTTGCGGTAGTTAAGCAGGACAGAAATTTGTTGAGGATTGTCCATGATCTGCAGCGGCTCAACTCCTTTAAAATCCAGGACGCAGGACGGCCCCCTTGCGTTGATGAGTTCCTTGAGTCAATGGCGTGGCGTGCTTGTTACGGTTTAGTGGATGTGATGGGGGCATACAACCAGTGTGAGTTGGATCCTCGCTTGCGGCCTCTAACGGCATTTGAAACTGGGTTGGGAAGAATGCAGCTGACTTGGCTACCGCAGGGCGCAACCAATTCTGTGGCGGTGTAGCAGGCGCAAATGGCTTGGATCCTGAAAGATGATCTTCCGGAGGGAGTCCAAATCTTCATAGACAAGGAGGGCATCAAAGGTCCAAAATATGATTACAGAGAAGCAGAGCTGGTTGAAGTTCCCGCGTCCAATGTTTTGTGTGGGAATACGCGCAGACGTTGGAACGCATCCTGTTTTGCATTGAGGAGGCAGGACTGATGGTGTCAGGGAAGAAGCTGGCGGTTTGTGTTCCGGCTCTTGATAAAATCTGGATTGGAAACCAGGACCAAAATGTGGAATTGCATAAATATCAGATCACAGACGAGATATGAAGAGATGAGATCAAAAGAAGAACAAGCTGGGACTACCAACAGGGTGAGACAGGCTGTAAGTTTAGAATCAAATATGAAACATAGGAGACAAGCAATGATTCAATAATCTGAGAATATAAGCTGATCAGTCACAGCTCGCTGGTGAAGGAGTTAGTTGGGAGGATTCACTATCAGCCCAAGGAATGACAACAAGTTCAGCCAGCGATGATGTTGAGAATGGAAAGGATCAACAGTGCCTTGAAAGATTGGATTCTGAAAGAGGATCGTCAGATCAGTTCACTGATTGGTGAGTTGCAACAATTGCTCTTACTTGATTCTGACTGGCTGCTGCGTTCTTCTTGTTGATGCAGTTGGAGGTTTGATTGTGTCAATGTCGACAAAGGTATTGTTGTTCTGAGTCCAGTACCAGGTTGGATTGATCTTCATGTCCGTCTCCGTCCGTCGTGGTTGTTGTTTGTGAGATCGGTCAGCTATCTTGTCCTAGCATTGACCGCAGATAGATTCGCCACAGCGGACGGCGTCCGCGCCCGCATGACAAGAGGATAAAGGAAAATGGGACATATGAAAGAAAGGAAGAAATGAGAATTCAACAGAAATAAGAAGATAACAAGTGACTAATTGTAACACGCACATGGTGCTTCAAAGAAATAGGCTATGAGATTAAGAATTAACTGAACAGCAAGATCTGTCAACTGCAAAGGTGACAATTGAGATCAGATTTCAACAGCTCTCAAAGTCCTTGGCCATGTTGTTTCTTCCAACGGCCGGGGCATTGCAGAGAAAAAGCAGAACAAGGTCCTTGAATGGCCGAACCCGCGGATGGTGTTGCATATCCTTCAGTTCTTGGGATTATGTAGCTATGTCCGTATGGTCATCGAGAGGTTTGCGGAGGTGGCAAGACCGCTCCAATCATTAACGCGGAAATGCGCGGAGTGGAATTGGGGAGAAGAGTGAAATCGCGCGTTCCGGAAGCTCAAGGAGATTGTGGGACTTGACATCGTGCTCTGCGATCTTGACTACAATGCAGGAGGAATTAGGCTAGCTGTTGATTCCAGCAAATTCGGCGCGGGGGGGGTTCTCACTCAAGAAGACAAAGGCAAGGATAGGCTGGCGCTTTACAAGTTGGTCACCTTCACTCCAATGGAAAGCCGGTACTCTCAGCCAAATTTGGAGTTGTGCGGGGTCACAAAGATTGTGCGGCGGCTTCAGTATCTTTTGTGGGGGGTTCACTTTGAGCTTTTGGTGGATGCAGAGGCGCTGGGGCGGATGATCAATTCCCCGGCATTGCCCAATGCTCCCATGACCTGGTGGGTGGGGTTTCTTCAACTTTTTTCCTTTGCTTTTGTTCATGTTCCAGGGAAGGCGTTCACTATGCCCAACGCGTTGTTGCGGTATCCAAGGGACAACCTGTTTGAGGACGCGGAACTGCTCAATGTGGAGGCCCCGGTTGTCAAGGTAGGGGTTGTGGAGGCAGGCGTTCACCTGCCGCTCCGGCAGACCGGGCGGTATGCAATTCTTTGTGATTACTTGAGGGACCTTTGTTTTCCCAACGGAACTACGGACAAGCACATGCAATGGGCAAGGCGGCGAGCGGGAAACTTCTATGTACAAGAGGGGAAGCTTTTGCGGCCAAAGACTCCGGTTCCTCTTGTGGTTACCACTTCAAGGGCGGATCAGGAAGCTATCCTCCAAAGCCTTCACAACAATCTTGGCCATTGGGGGGAGGTCGAAACGCGGAGGCGGGTGAAAGAGCGGTTCTGGTGGCCGGGGGTAGTGTGTGCGGTACGGGAATGGTTGGCGTCCTGCAAAGCCTGTCAACGGAGGAGCGCGAGATTGCGTAAGGAAGTTGGGAGCCCCACAGGGGAAGACACCCTCTTTGGTGAAGTATTGCTTGATGTTGTCCACATCAAGGCCGGTAAGTTTGCCTATCTGCTTGTTGCGCGGGAAAACCTGTCTGGTTGGGCGGAAGGGCGTCAGTTGGTCAAGCTCTTGGCGGACAAAGTTGCTCTGTTTCTGGGGGAAGATTGGTTTGCGCGGTACGGGTTGCTTTGTCTGGTTACAGTGGATGGAGGGGCTGAGTTTCGGGGCCGTTTGGTCAAGTTGGTGAAGATTTGCGGAGCCAAGTTCGGCCGAGTAACGGAGTATTATCCCAAGGGGGCCAGCATGATCAAACGCGGGCATCAACCAATCAAGGACGCCCTGGTCAAGATGTGCGGGGAGGACGGTAAGGGCTGGCAGAAGAACCTTCCAATGGTTCTGTTTGCGGATTGGATTTCAGTGAAGCGGTCGACAGGATACTCGCCGTAAGAGTTACTTTTCGGACAGCGCCCCGTGCTTCCGGTGGATATTGAGTTGGAGACGTTCCTGGGGGTTGACTGGTGGAAGGTGAAGACCTCCGCCAAATTGCTTGAGGGTTGCGCCAAGCAGCTCCTTTGACAGGACAGGATGCTTGCCAAGGCAACGGAGCGACTGAAGAAGACTTGGACCGCATCGATGCGCTATTGGGACAAGCGCTGCTCCCATTGTCCCTGGGATCCCTTGCGGAAGGGGGATTTGGTGCTCCTGTACAACCGGAGTCTGGAGTCTCAGTGGGGGAAGTTGTTTGCTAACTGGTTGAACGGCCCGTTCCGCCTTTTGTCCAAGTTCAAGGGCGGTAGCTATCAGTTGGAGGAATTAGATGGTACTCCGCTGAAATGGAAGGCGGCAGCTTCGCATGTCAAGCGCTTCTTTGCGCAAGGATCTACCTTGTTCAAAAAGACAGCGGAAGGGGGTGACGGATCTGACAAGGGGAGTGTGGAGCGCGGCAATGGTGTTGGAACGCGATCCGGGGATTTGTCTTTGGGCGGAGAAGCGGAAAAGGTGCCATTGCAACAGAGTAGGCGGCTGCAACCAGCTGGGGACAGTGGCCAAGTTGGGGGGGGAGGTGGTGGGGGTAGGGGATAAGTTTTGATTTGGTGAGGGTGTCCTCTAGCCGGTTCACAGCCGGAACAACTAGACACCCCAGAATGTTTGTTTCTCTATGTTTCTTTCTTATCTGGATTTTGGGGTCTTTGCTGGCTTGGGGTTTTTGCAGGAAACGCGGGCGCGGAACAAAGCTGGTTCCGTAAACGCAAGGACAAGCCCCGCGGAACCGGGACACAAGGACAATCCCGCGGATGTGGGAAGCGGGACAAAGAGCAATTTGCGCGCGGTCTATGGGTGTTGCGCAAAAAAAATATGTGTTCTTTTCTATTTTTCTTCTCTGTTGGTTTCTTTTTCTCTTTTTCTTTTCTCTCAGGATATCTCAAGGATGGGTGGTTGGTATGGGAATAAGCTTGATTTGGTGAGGGGGTGCTCTAGCCGGTTCACAGCCGGGAAATCTAGACACCCCAGAATGTCCGTTCTATTACTATCTCTCTTTCTCTTCCCTTACGGTGACAAGCACTGGTTTTTGGTTGTTGTGTTTGTTACAGGATGGGAACGGGGAACTGTGTGGCAGTTTGTCTGGGGCGGTCCAGGTGCCTCTTTTGGAATGGCAGGTTACTTACGGTTGCTCACGGAGCAAAGCGCTGTGGTGTCATTATATAGCCTCGGGTCAAGGACTGCGTCGCGGCCTGCGCGCTCAGCATCTGGTAGGTTAGGCTCAGCAGTGGGGGTGTGCCGGTCCTCAGAAGTAGCCGCTGCGGGCTCAGCAGTGGGCGCGGCAGGATTGAGCACGCGACTGTGGGCCGGGCCTGACTAAGGGAGGCGGGCCGCGACCCGCTTGGATGTCCGACTCACGGATGGAGCTGGGCCGACCAGGTTCTTGGAAGGCTAGTTGGGGGAGGAAAAGGCGGGGCGACAGCGGGGCTATATGCGTGGGCAGCCGCGCGCAAGTGCGGGCCGGCCACGGGACGGGAAATCCACGACGGCGCGTCGGGCGGATGCGCGCAAGCGCGGCAAACTTTGGGTATCGCGCGGCGGAGGGCTGCGCCACGAAAAGACAAACCGGATGCGCGTAATGGCAGGCGAGCTGGCGGGGATAGGGTATGGGTATGGGTTGGGGGATGGGTTAGGGTTCTGTGTCTAGGGTTCCTTCTTCATGGTTGCCAGTCTGTCTTTGTGCTTGTACTTAGGTTAGGGCTGAGGAGAGGGGGATATAATACCCCTCCCCTCAGTACGGGAGGAAGGGGGGCACTCTCTCTCTCTTGCTCTCTGGCACTCTCTCTCTCTCGCTCTCTGGCACTCTCTCTTGGGGGGAAAAAGAAAAGGAAGCATTCTCAGTCTTACAGACGCTAGAACCATCAATCCCTTAACTAGGCACAACTTTGTGAGGGAAAACCTCTAAAGTTTCCACAGCGCGTGGACGCGGAACTCAATCTCAAGCTCATTCTCACAAAGTGCGGCCGGGCACTTTTTCTCAGAAGGTTAAGACATCGCGCGGATACGTGTATTTTCTTAGGGAAAAGGAAGCACGGTACAACCAAAAGAAAAGAAAGGGAAGAAAGGGAAGGGGGGGGCAATGTGCCTAAGCCATCTTCATCATCTCCTCCATTTCCGCCCTTGACAACGCCAGTAACGCCCGGAAAGATGCCAGGAGCTCGCGCCAGGATTCCCAGGATTGGGCGCCAGGGATTGTGAGGAAATCCCAAAGCATTGTGGTTGACCTTTCCCCAAGAACCTCAAAGCCGGCGCCGGGAGTGCCATTACAATTGGGATTTCTGGGATCTTGGGAGGGCTGGGGGGAGGAACGGCCGGTGAAGACGGGGCCTCCGGGGAACCAACAGGGGGGCTCGGTCCAGCTGGAGGCGATGACGGGACAATGATGGGTCATGGAGGCGGGGGGGTGTCAGCGGTTGTGGAGGAGGAGGAGAGGGTGCTGGCACGGTGGCGGGTTGTCCGGAAAGCCTCGGGTCTGTTACCGTTTGATTCACACCGACAAAGGCGGCCCAAGCGCGGGTCGCTGCGCGCCATTCCTCCAAGGTTTTGTATTTGCTTTGTTGCGGAGGTCCTGCCCGGCGGAGAGGTGATGCCAAGTTGCAGCTGACGTGCAAGGTGGGGGGTGACGGAGCTTGGGGGCGGCGGGATAAAGGTGAACCGGGGGGTGTCCACAAGCCTTCCAAGATTGAGTAATCGTCCAAAACTACAAACGGGTCCGGATGAGCCCTCTTGCGCGGCCTGGGGAGAGAGCTGGATTGGGGGGGAGCTTGGGGCATGCCGTCACTAAGTGAGCAGCAATGGTGGCCGCGACAGCAAGCAACACAGGGGCGTCGACCAGGGACAATTGAACACGCATGCCCGTTCCGGGCGCAGAACTCGCATGGGAGCATGGTGGCAATGGAGCGGGAGGAGGATGGGGGAAGGTGGTAGTGGGAGTGGAAGTAGCGGGGGTGGTGGTATGGTGAAGCAATGGAAGACTTCTGGGGACAGAACTCAAGTTGGGGGGGTAGGTGGTGTCAATTTATAGACATGGATTGGGAACTGCGTTGCGGCTGCGGGCTCAGCATTGGGGGCAAGCAGGCTCAGCATTAGGGTATGCGGAGTGCTCAGCAGCGACAGCTGCTGGATCAGCAGCAGCCGCTGTTTGGCTCCGCACCTAGTGGACGGGTTGGGCTCAGCATTGTATGCGGCGTGGGCGGCGATCCGCCCCAGAGATCTGATTTGGAAGGTAGTGCGCTCAACTAGGTTTGTGGGCGCGCCAGTTTGGATACGTAGGGGCGGAGCAATCTGCGGGCTATAAAGGAACGGATGTGGCGCATGCAAGCGCGCGGATCACGCCGGATAATACCGGACATCCACGACAGGCACGGAAGAACGGATACGGACAGGAGCGGGGGGCTCCGAGTAGGGTGCGGTGCAAGGACCAAGTCATGAGAAGGACAAACCGGATGGACAGAACAGCGTACAGACGTTGGGGGGAGTTTGGTACGGAGGTGGGGAGAGGAGGCTAGGGTTTCTGTCTTGGGATTGTTTTCTGTTTTGTTGTCATACTGTTATTTGCTCGTGTACTTAGGTTAGGGTTGAGAGGGAGGACTTATCCTCACTCTCAACTCCGGGTTGGGGAGGGGTTCATGCATGGAATTGGACCATCACATCATTGAATTGGATCAATCATATCACCAAGAGATTAAAGGAACTCATACCGGATACACATCCAGGTGGAAAGTTCTTAGGATTGAAGGATTGGCGATTTCACTCTCTCTCTACTCTTCTTTATCTCTTATCTCCTTATTTCCATTTCTCATTTCAAGTGTAACTCCGGGAATGCTCATCTCCTTTCAAATGCAGGGAACCGTTAACTTCCAAACCTTGTGACAATTATAGGGGGATAACCCTTATTCTTTCCACAACCCAAAGAAAATCCATGTCTGCGTGAAAGCTTAAGCCTGAGAGTGAGAGAGAAAACCTGAGTCCTAATTTGCCCTGCGCCTACTACAAAATAAAAATCAAGCTGCAAGCGTGCGCATACAGCCACTAAACACAGAGAAACCATATGGAAACCACAATCCTGGGGTTCCTAGTTGTCCTGGCTGTGAACCAGATAGAGCACCCCCTTATAAAAGCCAAATTTTCTGAAATTGCCTCACTGCCATTGCTGGATTTCATCTTCCCGCAACAAAATGACCCCACTCCGCTGTATGAAGACCTGGACTTCAGTACCCCCCCCAAAGGTTGCGTGATTTTTTGATGTAAGTGGGTCTTCAAGTTCAAACGCTGTGCTGATGGCTCCATCATCAAACTCAAGGCTCAGCCTGTTGCCATGGTTCTTACCCAGGTCCATGGCCTTGACTCCTCCAAGGTATTTGCTCCGCCATGCCGCCTTGAAACCTTTTGCCTCCTTCTCAGCCTTTGTTGAAGAGAAGAGTTTATTAAACCTAAAACTGGAAACTGAGAGGAAAAAAACAAGATCAACCTTGAGTTTAGAAACAGCAACAAGAGTGGACAAGAGACACAAAAATCCGGCATAGTGAGACAAGGATTTCAGGCGCTGGAGTTTGAGAACAAGACAAGAATATATCACTGGTTACACAGACAAAGCAGGAGTTTACTTGAGGGTCATGAGAATAGGAAATTGATGGAGATGAGAAGATGAGCAATGCATGGAAATGAGAAGATGAGCAATGAATTAAGAGAAGAGTGAGGAGAAAAAGGGCAACGTAAATGGAAATCAGGGGAAATCTCTACAAGCGGTTTGAGTGAGGAAAGAAAGAGAAAAAGAACCGGTTTCTTGAATTGGAGTATCTTCACCAATGGACCACCCAAAAGGCTGACAGCATGGGACAATCATAGACAAAACTTAACACCCCACAATGCCTGATGAGATATCATGAGGAAAAATATTAAGACACCTTGAGTTGAAGAAAGAGAAAAAGCAATGACAAACTCTGTGTAAAGGCAGCCTTGTTTAATGAGTTGGCCCCCATTTGTGCTGACTTTATCAGCTCAACTTATATCCTATTTGCATTGAGTTCCTCCCTCATTCATTTAGTCTTTAAGTCCAAATTTCTTGTTTTTGATTTTGAGCCAAATTTTTGGATCTTATGGTCTAAACTGCTATTGTCAATATTGAGATGAATTTTATCTGGTGTTGATAAGAAGATTTCATTCATTAAGGCCTGGATCCATGTTGCTTCATGATAAGAATCAACCAGTGCATTCGATTCAGCATCCGTGGAAAACCACGTGATATTTTTTTGTTTAAAGCTGTTCCAAGAACCAAGGCTTCCAAAGGCAATTCACAAGTATCAAGTTTTAGAATTCCAAGTATTGGGATCTTTTTACCAAAAAGCATCCAAGAATACTTTCAGGGAATTTGATTGAGGGAGGTATTTGAGTTTGAGTTGGTAGTGTTGAGTCTGTTTCAATTATACCACAGATATCCCAAGTTCCCCTCTGCAACCCTTCATCAGACCAAAGGAAGAAATAAAAAAAGCTCATCTGCCACTCTTCACCAAACATGTCCTGCACGTACTGCAGGCTGAATGGCCTTTTGTGCTGCATCCTGCCGCGCCGGCGCGCCTGTTTCATGTCAGGTTGCTACTATGTACAGAGCAACCTGTCATAGCAACACAAAACTATAAAAAATAAGAATATCTCAATGAACAAAAGAAGGAGTGAGAAATACATAAATATTATTGGAATCCTCACCCAAAATTAGGTAGGGTCACTCACTGACCCCACCCTTGAAATCCAAGTCCTTACATTTTTAAAATAATTAAAAAGAAAAGTACTAAAAATTAAAACACCAGTATGGCACCTTTTTGCCATTTTAACATTCCACACGTGTTGTCACGTATTGGGTTTACACCCAAAATTCACTCAGAATTGAGGTGTTGTGTATTTTTTAGGAGTTACACGCGGAAATGTGTTATGTCACAATTCCCGCGCGCAGCCCTGCATCATTAAATACGCCTACGTACTCATGATAGAAGTTTCCGGCATACTAGAGACCCGCGCGCAGCTAATTCTGCCACGCACGCAGCAGATCCCACCCTGCGCGCATCTGACCTGACTGATCCCCGCGTCTGGATCCATTGTGACTGATCTGAAAACCAGGTACCGCTCAAAATAGCTATAACCTAATTAAGGTTGCCTGGCATGGGTAACAAGTTGATATATGAATTAGTAATAATCTAAAAAGATCAAAACTTAATGGAAATTAATAAAAATTAAGTTTAGAACATTTTTAATAATAAATTAAAGATCAAGGATTACCAGGTAAATCATTGACTCTGATCTTTAAAGAACACAAAACACTACAAGGAGTGTTCATAAAAATTATTAAAATTATCTACGTGATCAGCAGATGATGAAACATCAGTAAACGTCTAAATCCGTTCACTTTAAAGAAATAATAATAGTAAAAATGAAGGATGAATGCAGAATGATCAAATTTACGCCATAATAGATTGACAGATCCGGTGGCTAAAATAGTACAGAAATCCAGAAGATCTAAGGTCAGCTGATAAAGAGCACCAAGTGAACGTGCTAATCTTGCTCTGACTGGCTTTCCAGCCTCAGAACATGAGCAGAACTCTCTCTACTCGCCCTGAGAAGCTCAAAATCACCCCAAAAAGGTATTTATACAGACCTCTTTGGATCCATTATTCCATCATCAGTTTACCAGGAATTATTATTATCAATCAGACACCATTTAATTTTTAGTCAAGTTCTTATGAAGAATCTAAGCAAGTGATTTATGACCAATTCTGGAGTATTATTATTTATTTCTTAAAACCAATCAACCCTTGAAGTTTAGTCAGGCAATCCACCCCATCTGCTCTGAAAACCTTCCTATTATTGCAGGATTTTTGTGTTAAAGTGCTCAGAGTGAGTGTTTCCATTCCTGTCTTGGCCATTGTGCTGTTATGTCTGGCCATGAGTGGAATAAGCCCTTTCTAAGGCACCCATCTTCATTCCAAGGTTCTTAAACTGCCTAAGGAGGCCCCTTGAAGAAAGGTTGCTTGGTCTGTAAAGACCCCCAGTAGTATAATACTGTGGCCCATTTTCTATATAAATATTGAAAACCTTTTATTAAAAAACCAATTAAACGTTGCAACTGCTCTTATTATATTATTTATTTGAGCTTCTAAGCATTTATTTTTTGAATAATAATAATTATTATTCCATTATTTTTATCACACTCTGTAGCTAAAGGACTGAAAGGTGCCTTGTATCAGAGAGCTTAAATTTCCTGTCCCAAGCCAGAAACCGCCGCTGCTCCCTATTGGAGGGAATGCCACGCGACCGCCCCCAAGGTTGCCCACGCAAGAGGACCCGCCGCAACTTGTTTGTGATCTCAAGCAACAAGGAGATCTCAACCAATGAGTGGACCCCACCCGGCTTGCCCTGCAACTGTCCGCAACACGCCGCCAAAAATCCTCCATTGTGCAAGAGTCACAACTTTGGCTTTCTTTTCCACCAGGCTGGACCTGAAAGGCGCCAGGATTTTTCAAAATTTGCAGCCTTCTGGAATGCCACCCATGTGTGGGCCATTTGGGTACAGATTAATGTATCAGCAATGGATCCAAGGATCCCAAACTGTTCAGCCGCTCCTCCTCCACCACCACCAAGGCCAGCTCCTCACCCGCTGCCACCGCGTCCCCCCACTCCTCCAAGACCAGCTCCCCCTCCGGTTTCATCTCCTCTGCTGCCATCACCATCACCGGAGCCCCCGCCCCCGCCATCTCCCATGGTGATCAAGTTTTCACTGGAATCTGGGGCCGCTGAAACCCCTCTGGCTGCGAACCCCAAGATCCCGGAAATCCAACTAGTTCTGGAACTCCCCTTGGCAAGGTTTTATGCAATGGTGAACAACGCAGACAAACTCCTCTGTCAAATTCTAGCGGTTCCCTACATGCACACTGCTGATGCGCAAGGCAAGGTATTTGCAGCTTTCCAATCCTTAGCTGCGGCAGCTTTCATGGACCCAGAG
Source organism: Puccinia polysora (assembly GCA_025617555.3). Classification (NCBI taxonomy): domain Eukaryota; kingdom Fungi; phylum Basidiomycota; class Pucciniomycetes; order Pucciniales; family Pucciniaceae; genus Puccinia; species Puccinia polysora. The sequence goes on from JAOOQA010000021.1 coordinate 1,369,559, forward strand.
GAAGTGATGAGGACCCGGCCAACATAGGCGGATCACCCCCCTTTCTTATCCTTTCTTTCATCTTGTATCCTTACCTGCGCCTATGCAAAGATAAGGACTTTTGCAGCAGCATCCTGAGTAGCCCTTGGGCTTTGTGAGATCCTTTGAGAGAAATAAAATCCATGTGCAAGGTCTGCAAGGGTGAGAAGAATCTGTGCCACTGATTTCATCTGGTGATAGTCAGAACATGTGCGCACAAGATCCGCACTTTTGAGAGCAACCCGCAAGAGTGAGAAGTATTTGCTCAAGGTACCTGGAACGCCCCAGACAAACTGCCACACAGTTCCCTTTACCCATCTAAAGAAAAGAGGAAGTAAAAATAAAACCAGCCGCACGTACACAACCTTGGGAGAGAGAAATAAAAATAATCTTCCCAAACCCATTTGCACCTTCCATCTAAAAGATAACCAAGAAAACTTAAAAATATTTTTTTTTAAAAAAAACAACAACCTGTTTCCAAGCCCGCACCTTTGCTCTTTGAACCACATCTGTTCCGTTCAATGCGCTTTCCTAGTTCCCTGAATCATCCATTGGAAATTGTCCATGCTTTTGCTTCCAGAATGCGGGGCTTGTCCTTGCGTTTGCAGACCCAGATTTGAACCATGCCTGTAACTAAAAGAAACCATCCATAGTCAGAAATAATCCCAAAGCCAATCCAGAGAGAAGGAAATAAGAAAACAAACATTCTTGGATGTCTAGTTATTCTGGCTGTGAATTGGCTAGAGCACCCCCTCACCAAATCCAATCATATCCTCTGTTCATCCATTGTTCCCCCCCAACTTGGCTGCTTCCCCCAGCCGTCTGCATTTGTTTACTCCGCCCAAAGCAAAACACCCGCGTGGGCTTGTCCTTGGAGGAAGGATCCGCGTTTTTGACCCCTTTTCTATCAAAACCAGCAATCCTATCAAATGAAGTTGAGCCCTGCGAAAAGAACTGTTTCATGTGCAAAGCCAAGGCATTGCGTTTGAGCAGAGTTTGGTCCAATTCCTCCAACTGGTAGCTACCTCCAGTAAACTTGGACAGCACGCAGAAAGGCCCGTTCCATAAATTAGCAAAGAGCTTCCCCCATTGATTTTCCAGACTCTGGTTTTAAAGCAGGACCAAGTTCCCCTTCCGCAACATATCACCAAGTTTATGTGCACAGTGCTTGTCCCAGTAGCGGACAAACTTAGTGAGGGTAGCCTTCAGTCTTCCACCTGCTTACTCCAGCATCTATTCCTGTTGCAGGAGTTGCTTGACTTGGGCCTTGATTAGATCCTTGGCTGTATGAAGCTTCCACCAATCAATACCTGGAAATTTTTCCAGCTCAATGTCAATTGGCAGCACAGGTTGATTCCCAAATAGCAGGTTGTATGAAAAATAACCCATTGATCTCTTTACCAAAATATGATCTTCAAAAAGAACTACTAGAAGGGTTTCCTGTCACCGCTTCCCATCCTTGCCACACATCTTCACCATTGTGTCCTTGATTGGCTGGTGAACGCGCTCAATCATCCCTGCGCCTTCCGGATAGTACTCCATCACTTGCCTGAACCTTGCTCCACAACTTTGCACCAACTCTGCCAACTGTCCCCAGAAATACGCACCCCCATTGACAGTTACCAGCCAAAGTGATCCATAACGTGCAAGCCACTCTTCCTCCAGAAACTGACAAACTTTTTCCGCCAAAAGCTTCACCAGTGGCTGTGCTTCCACCCATCCCAACAGATTGTCCCCCGCAACAAGGAGGTACGTGAAATTAACTGCCTTGATGTGCACAACTTCCACAGAAACCAAGCCAAACAAGGTGTCCTGTCCATTGGGGATACCTACTTTGCAAGGTAACATTGCCCTCCGCTTCTGACATGCTTTGCACAACCTTACCCACTCCCGCACCACGCGTACTACACCAGGCCACCAGAACCTCGCCTGCAACCACTTGTGGTTTTCAAGCTTGCTGCAATGGCCAAGATTGTCATGCAGAATTCCCAGAATTACATCCTAATCCGCCCTTGATGTTCTGACAACAAGTGGTACTGGCACGCTCTGCCGCCATAGCTGTCCTTCCTGAAGGTAGAAATTTACCACTCTCCGCTAAATCCATAGAAAAATCTTGGCTTTCCTGTCATCCAGAAACCAAAGATCCTGCAAATATGAACTGAGGACTGCGTACCTCCCAGACTGCTGGAGCAGAAGTTGTAAACCTACTTCCATCACCCCTACCTTAACCATCAGGCCTGCCACATCCAATAGTTCTGTGCCTTTGTACGGATCATCCCGCAGGTACCAAGACAGCGCCTCTGGTATTGTAAAGGGCTTCCCTGGAACATGCACCACCCTGAAAGAGAACAACTGAAGGAACACAACCCACCTGGTCATAGGCACTTTTGGCAGCGTTGGCAAATTGATCATCTGCACCAGAGCCTCTGCATCCAACAGAAGCATGAAGTGAATTCCCCATAGCAAATGCTGCAACCTTGGAACAATCTTAGTTACCCCACAAAGCTATCCTTCAGCGCCTGAGCCATCTCATCCACTACCACCGGCAACACCACCACCAATTCCTTCATGTTCAAGGGAATAGTTGTTTTATTCCCCATCAACCTGCGCAAGATTTCCACCGCCTTCTTCTTCCCTGCCGGATTCACAGGCCTTCCATCTGTTTCCATAACTCCCGCAATTGGCTGAGGAGCTGCTGGCAGTACCCATTCCTTAGCATCCACATCCATTCTTTCCACCTCCACCGACTCCTCTGTTTCAAATACCCTCACTTCTGCTTCCAAGCGCAGTTGTTGCCATACCCCGGGACTAGTGATGATCCCCAGGAAATCTTGAGCAGTTATTATTGGTTCCTTTCCTTGATTTTGAACTTGCTCAATGACATTTGGATTCCCAGGTTTGGAGGAGATCAGCTTGCCCATTGGGAAAATTAATCCCATTCCCACTGGTCAAACCAATTCGGCCTTGAGGTCCTTTTTCATGTTATCCCACCCCAACCGCCAATTTCCCTTTTCCCCCCAGTAATTTCATAACCGCAATGCGTGAGGATTCAACGGCAGAAGGGGTCACCCAAGGTGAGGAGGCGGACTGCACAGCCCAGAAAACATTTGAATCAGAAAGATCCATAAATACTTCATCAATTCTGTCATCTTGGTGACCTCTGGGCTTGTTGTTGGTGATGTTGCAAGAGTGCATTGTGTTTTTGAGTGGCCTGCAACTGGAGCTTGGGCCGGTGCCGCAGGAGTGGGGGAAGCAGACTTCCTTGCACCATTGGGAACAACCTTTCTGTGTCCTCCATCAGTTCCTCTAGGTCCAGCTTGATTTTCACCGCGCAAAAAATGAAAAGGGTTTCCAGAAGAAGAGCAATACCCACATCCAACAACCTCTTCACCAAGTTTTTGTTGTACAAGTGCGGCTGCACCCACCCGCGGAGTGGGAACTGATTACTTGCAAAAAGGCCCTCTTAATTGCGCCTGTCTGCCCTGATATCACCTTGTTCTTTTCCAGGTAACAATAGATCCAATCAAACATTGCTACATAATCCCCCAAATACGCCCGCTTTTGGACTCTGCCATTTTCCCTTGCTTAGAGACAAGGAACAAAAGATTACTTCCCCGCCAGAACCCCCAACGTGGAATTCAGAAAAGGCCTTCTCCTTTAATTTTTCCCAAGTTCAGTAGTTATTGATCCCTTGTTTCTGTAAACCCTGAGTGCAACTCTTCACCCTTTGACTGAGAGATAGAGAATTGAAAGTAAAAATCCTTCAAAAACCTATGATGACCCAATGTGATCCTGCATGATTCAATGTCCTCATGCTCCTCCAACCATCTGGGTTGAGCATGTGGTTTAAGTAACCTCCCCCTCAAACCTAACCAAAGTACAACCAGAAAAAAGTAAGAGTAAGGAGATAAAACCTCTAAGCACAGAACCCTAGCCCCAACCCTATCCTTCCAATCCCATATCCAATATCCCATATCGAACTGTATTTCCCGCCTGCCATTATGTCCACCTGGTTTGTCCTTCTCATGATGCGGCCCTTGCACCACCCCCAACTTGGACCCTCCCTGCATGTATGCATCTGTCCAACGCGCCATTCCAGATATCCAAGATATATCTGCGCCATCCAATCCCATCTGTATTGCCCGCCTGCCATTATTTCCACCTGTTTTGTCCTTCTCATGACGCGGCCCTCACGCTGTGCCCAACTTGGAGCCCCCCCGCATGTACGCATCCGCCTGACCCGCCATTCCAGATATCCAAGATATATCTGCGCCATCCAATCCGCATCTTGCAACATGCAATCTGTGCTCAATCCGTCCAATCCAATCCAATCCAATCCATCCCACATCTACAGATTCTGAGCCCAATTCAACTGCTGCTGAGCCCGCAGCGCCAAGTTCTGCAGCAAAACCGCACCAATTGCTGAGCGCACTACCCCTGCTAAGCCTGCCACTACTGCTCAGCACGCAGCGCGCGGCCAATTCTGAACTGCGTGCATAAAAGACCACAAAAACGTAGGGGAAAAGGTTTTGAAATAATCCAGTCCTTGATTTGCCTACAGCCTTGCACGCAGAGACAAGCCTTGTAATTGAACGGATCTCCATGACAGTTTTCTTTCAGTTTATAGATCCGGGTGGTTCTGAGAGTTTTTGAAGGTTCCTGTATTTCATAATCCTCCCAAACATCAAATGACTCAATAGAAGTGAATTTGGTGTCCATGTCTCCAATACACCTAGTGCTCTCTTCACATGTCACAACATCCTTGTAACGTTTGTGCTTGTAGTAGTGAAAGAATCTGTAATGCTGAGGAGGTCTGATTGAGGAACGGTTTCTGAGGCTTCTTGAGGGTCAAAAGTGAGGCAGCAGATCTGAGTGCTGAGTTTGACGGATGGGAAGAAAAGAAAAAGAATGGAGATTGACGTGAGAACTAGGACTATCCGCATCCAATGACTCAAGGTCCTGCAAGGAGCTGGTGTTGGACTACAAATTGGATTCATCAGCTGGTGAGGATCTGAATTCTGTGAAGGATGGATTGCAACTTGGTGAAGAGACATCTGGATGTTCATCCTTCAAGTTTTGAGATTCCACATTGTGATTGCCTTTTTCCCAGTCATTGGTGGCAATTGAAATAATCAAATTTTTGGGGTTGAGAATTTTTAGGAACTTCAAGTGCTTATTGGAGATGACAGAATGAGTTTTATTCATAATTCAATATGAATGGAAGAGATGATTGAAGCCTACTAAGATCCCCTCCTCTCATTTTTGCTTAAATTGTTTTCCCTTGTCCCATTGCAAGAGTAGGTAAACACATGGACATCCCATAGGTTTCATGTATAATGCCAGCAAGGAGTGTCCATGCACTTGGAACCAGGGTGCGTTGGAGTTGTCCTTTCTGGAAATCTGGTTTAGCATGAAGGCACTTGATTTGATAAACTCATGCCATATTTTAGCTGAGATATGTCTGTCCTTCAGAACAGTTCTTGCTGATTTGATGATGGTCCTATTTTCTCTCTCCGCTCTTCCATTATGTTCTGGGTGATATGGTTTGGAAACCACCTGGCATATTTTATTTCTGTTGTAGAAAGCTTGCAGTTTGCAATTCACAAATTAAAATCCGCCATCCAAAAAAAATTCTGACGGATAGTATTCAAAATGTCAATGCTCTTTTTCTATTAGTTGAATGCTGATTTCAGGAGTTTCCTCCTTTGAGGTGAGAGGAAACGCATCAATGTAACAAGTCGCACTATCCACCAGAGTGAGGATGAAGAAATTTCCTCCCTTGGATTTTGCCTCAAGAGGTCCCATGAGTTCCAAGTGAATCCATTTGAAGACCTTCTCTGTCTAGGTGGAGGTTTCCTTAAAAAATGATTTGGTGATTTTGAACTTGATGCAGTGGTTACACTTGAAGTTTCTTTTCACCTCCGGATGAATATCCTTAGTGACCCCTTCTTGTATTGAAATAGATGCGTGCCCATAGCTGCAATGGATCTCCATAATTTCCTCTTCTGGACTAACAGCCATGTTTTCAGAGTGAGAGGGAATTTGAGTGCAGTTGAAAAGAGGGGTTTCTAAAAAATACAGGTTGTTCACAATAGTTCCTCCAAACACCTTGAGCCCCTCCTTTGATACCTTGAATTGATTTCTGCTTGCTTGGAGAGTGCACCCTGCTTGATTGAGAGCACCAGCGCTCAGCAAGTCAATAGTCAGACTGGGTACATAGAAGATGTTAGACAGATCAAGCGTTAAGTTTCCCCAGATAAGTACTGCCGTGCCTCTTCCTTTTATCTGGATTTTGGCTCCCTTTTTCCCTGTTTTTATGATTTGTTCTTTGCAGGGAAACATCTCCTTGAATTATTTACTATTGGTAATCATGTGTATTGAAGCTCCCCTCTCTAATATGAGATTTGAATTAGGATTACCGTGGTGAATCCACATTGTAAGAAGAGAAAGATAGTGGGCTACCAGTTTTGTTTTTGCTTGAGTTTTACAAGCCTTCCATTCAGCTTGGTCCTCTTTCCACACATTGGGTGCGGTCTCAGGATGCAAATTCAAGCAATTATTGGAATAATGAATCTGTTCCTGTTTGGGGTTGTGGTATCCCTCAGTAAATCTCCTTTGCTCTACGTGCTTCTTGGCTTGACTTGGCCCAGCAGGTCTGATGTTGATGAGAAAAAATTCTGTCCTTGAATGTTGATTATTCTGAGAAATTTGAGCTTTTTATTCATTTTTTAGCTGAGTCAGATGGTTGAGGATGTATTCAATGGTAATCTCCTGGTCCATGTGCATAATTTGACATTTAAAATCCTTCATGGATTCCATAAATTTGAACAGGAGATGGTATGCCAGGATGTGGTTTGGGAGTATGATGAAAACATCAGACAACTTCTTAAGGCTCACTTTATCCTTTTTTATGAAATCTTCTATATAGTCAGACACCAATTTCAGGTATAGAAAGTTGTTGAAGACTTGAGCTCTATTTGATGCTTGCAAAGATGCGTATTTGTTGATAATGGCCTTCCATAGGAGTTTTGCTGAGTTCTTGTTATGAGGAGTGAAAAGTTTGTTATGTGTAGACGCCTCAAGCGTGGAGATGATGAAAGGTTTGATTTCATTTTTTGAATTTGCTGTCAAGAGTTGAATATTAATTGTTGATGGGCCTAGAACATCCACAAACATCCAGGATGGCATCCATCTTGTCTTTCCATACGCGGTAGTTATTGTTTCTGAGTCTGGGGATGGTTTCAAGAGAAGAATTCAGAATAGCCTGCCTGAATCCTAGTGAGATTGAGCTGGCCACCATTTTCCAGTTTTACGGTTTGAGTTTTTTTGATTGTCCAAAGTTGCGGATCAAATTGTCAAAGAGCCACTTTGGCTTTGAACTGTGTTAAAGTGAAGAATTAATTTAACATAAAACTGGAAACTGAGAGGACAAAAACAAGATCAACCTTGAGTTTAGAAAAAAAACAGAGTAGAAAAGAGAGACAAAAATTGGGGATAGTGACTGCCCTGGAGTTTGAGGACAAAGATAAGCAGCGGTAGTCGGCGGAAAGGGACGCGGAGTGAGGAAAGGGAAAGAAGGCTGAATGGAAAGAGGTTAAATAGATGAGAGGAAGACAAGAAAGGAAAGAAAAAGACAAGAATATCTTACAGGTACACTGAAAAGGCAAGAGGTTACTTGAGGGTCATGAGAATAGGCAATTGATGGAAATGAGAAGATGAGAAATGAATGGAAATGAGAAGATAAGCAATGAATGAAGAGAAGAGTGAGGATAAAGAGGGAAAAAAAAATGGAGATCAGGTGAAATCTTCAAGGATTGCTTCGAGTTCAACAGGACAAGGCAATTGTAAGTAACAACGCCCACAAGCTAATAGCTCTTTTTTTCAGCAGAATCTTAGGAAAGATCAACTCAATTCCAAACAACCTCCAGGTTCTCAATGAACCTGCCAAACTCTCCGCAATCAAGCACTTAAAGGGTACCAGATAACTGTGGGTGGCTGCACAAGACAAAGCTAATTGTTTGATGAAGCTTGAGGAGCAAAAAAATAACTGATTTGAACAAGAATAACCCAACACTTCTCAAGGGACTCAAGAGTAGCGTGGCAGAATTCAACTTCAAAAGAAATAAAGTGAGGTTTGACACTCCAGGTTTTAAGCTTAATGAAACCTCTTCAGTCAAACGTGACTGGTTCCAGAAAGATAATCAAAGGATGATCAGGACCAGTACAGTCAGATAAAGGGATCAGGAGTGGTGTAACACACTCAAGAATTCAATCAGTTGAATTCTTTTTCAACCAGCAAAGCTATTGGTTGGTGATAAAGATCAGGGATTGGGATTTGAGTATGGAGGCTTAAGGATCAAGGGGCAATCATGCATATACCCATAATTCAGTCTCTGATAAAGGGGAATAAGACCCCACAGATGATTTATTTCAAGGTGATAGTAATGATGATTCTCTGATAATATACCCTATCATACCCCACTTCCATGCCAAAAGGCAGGGGAGAACCCCTCCTTATATGGGCAGGAGGCCCTGTTAGACTATGTACAAGTGATTCTACAAATAGTGCGGATTTTATTTTTTTTTTTGGATTTCAGATGATCAGAAAAATAGATCACGCAGGCCAGTGGAAATCCGGCCTCCATGACTGGGGTGGGATCTTTTATCATCCCTTCACCTCTCTTGCTTCCCTCTGCGGACGGGGGCAAGCAACAACACAAGGATCACCCACTTCTCACCCAAAGGCGGAAGGCGTGGGAAAAAAGTGAACCGGACTGCCGGTGGATGTTTGCGGGCGGTAGAAAACCCTTTTCCACCCCCACTCAAAGATGGAAGGTGGAGCAAATGATTGACGGATTGGTGTTGGCCAATTTGCGGACCAAGGTTGATGTTTGGGTTGGTTGTTGAGGACTTGTGAAATCAGATGGCAGAGGTGGAAGAGTCCCAGGAGGAAGGAAGCTGAGATTGGATTGGGAAGTAGGAACGCCTCCGATGGGCATGGGTGAGATTGGAGGACCCGTGTTGACTGATTGTTGATGGCAGCAGCTCTCTGACGCCAATAAAAATTCTGGACGGTTCCATCAAGATTGGCCGTCCAACTCTTTAATTCCTTCAAGAGCCTTGTACTCCTGTCTCGTTCATGTTTGAATCAGATGATGACCTCTTTAAACTCACAACTCAGGCCATTCTGAGGAGCTTGAGATGGTTGATTCTGATTCTGATGAAGATACTGATCTGGAGGATGGTTGATAGAGGATAATTGAGTCCGGCTCAGGGGCCTCTGTGGATAGGAGTTGAAGGGTTTAGTGATTGAGTTAGGAAAATCCTGGGGTGAATTGGTGGATGGACTGCCACTACTACTGGGGCTACCGGCTTGTTGAGGTGATTTTGTGGGAATGGTGGATGTGGATTTGGATGGGAGTGAGGTAGAAAATTGATGATGATGAGACTGAGGTAAATAGAATTGTTGAGGAAATGGTTGTGAGTGATGATGAGCGAGTTACTTGGGGTCTTGGCCCGCGCGTTTGGCCAAAAGGAAGGGGGGAACAAAGAGAGAAGGAATCAAACAGGATGCATAGGTGATGAGACCAAGAGAGGCCTGTACTAGACCACTGGGAAAGAGGAATGATTGGCAGGATGAGGAAATTGGAGGAGTGATACTGATACAGAGAAATTCTGATTTTTTTTTTTTAGATAAATGACAACTAAATAAAAGAATCATAGAAAAAATTTAGAATTTTTGAAATCTGGTCCAGGGTGTCCAGATTTGGTCACCACAAAGTCAAGGTCTATGGTTTGTAATCTCTCACTTCTATGCAATTCAACTCTCTTCTCTAAACAACTAAAAACTTATGGATGCTGTATCAGAGTCACCCACATTGATAAGCTCAACATTGGAGGTGAAATGATTTTCACGGTGTTCTATGCTCCCAAATGAACCAGTAATTTAATCTCTGCCAAGGATCTGTAAGACCGTGGTCTACGGGTTGTTCAAAAACATTTTACCGTGCTTGTAAAGCTTTCAGATTTCTTGGCAACCTCCAAATCACATCCCACTCTCCCCCATTCAATACCAAACTGGCTAACTTGACCAGCACCAATGTTGACTGGCACATAACTCCTGGTCACCTGTTGGATGTTTACCTCAGGAAGTTCCTTCATCTCCACAAGATACCAACCCCTTCTCCCTTTCTGTTGTTTGAATGCTGCAACATCTGCTTGGATTGCATGATCAAGCACAAATCTCACTCCAATCCTCTGCCTGTCTTGAACAAACCATTCCAGTGGCTCAATATGGACTTCCTCCAAATAACTCCCCCTGTAAGCAATTTTCTTTTTACATGTTGGCAATTGTCAATGATTACTCAAGGTTCAACAGGATCTACGTCCTGAAGAACAAATCCAATGCAAAAGATAGGATTGTGAATTACATTCACAAGATTAAAAATAAATTGGATTGAACTCCATCCTTCATACACTGCAACTGCAGCAGCAAATTTGGGTGAAAAAAGCTCTGTGATTTTCTCTTGGGCCATGGAATTGTTCTTGAGAAGGGTCCTGCTGACTCACCCCAATCCAATGGACTTTGGGAACAGTTTAATCAAAAAATCCTAACAAAAATGGGCTGTCTGCTTGCTTAATTGGAAATAATTAAAAACTACTTGGATGAGATGGATAAGTATTCCTCCATGCTGATCAAAATCCTTCCCTCTGTGGCACTTGGATGGAAATCTCCTGTTAGAAAACTACCTGATGTAAATGCAATCATAGAACCCATAAAAAACATACTGAAACTGATTCCATTTGGCCTCAAGCTGCAAATGCTCAAATCCCCTTGCCCAAAGCTGGAAGTGCAATCCGAATCCCTCCTTTTCCTTGGGTACAAATCTTACTTGGATGCTGGCCAGTTCCTGGAACCAAACAGACGGAAAGTGGTAGTAAGCCGGGACTTCACAGCAAACTGCCTTGTCTTTCCCTATCAATCTGCTCAGTCCCTGAAGAAATCCCCCTCCTTGCTTGCGTGGTGCATTTCACAAATTCTGCTATTGCCACAGTTGATGGAAAAATCCACCTCAGTTCTCATCCCTGCCTCTTGGCGGCGGAAGCACGGCCAACCTGACAATTTGCTACAGACAGATCCTGTGGAATGTTCTCCTTCCACACCTCCCCCTTCCACCATCCCTCCTTCTGCATTCTCTCCATCTCCACTGACCACAACGGCCAAGGCTTTACTGGCCACCTCCACTATCCCTGGTGCAACTAGTGCTCTACAGGACCCACTGTCAACTCCAGCAGTGGTACCCAAAGGTTACGCGTATGTACAAGACTAAAATAAATCTTTCTGACCCATCTCAAGTGAAATTGACATTATTGCAATCATTCCAAATGGAAGACGGCTACGCAGCAAGCCTACCAACAATCAAGACACTGATGAAGCTCTGATCAGTGAAGTCTTCTCAGTGGAAAAGGCTATGGCGGATCCAAACCAATGACCCAAGTGGATTGAGTCAATGACAGCGCAAAACCAGTCACTCCTCATGCACAAAACACGGACTTTAGTACCACGGCCAGACAATGACAAGGTCATGTGAAGTATGTGGCAGTTGGTCCAAAAGAAAAATGAGTTTGGAGAAACAACCCAATCAAGTCACAGTGGGTCTGTTTTGGTAACCACCAAGAGTTTCCCCAACACTATCTTGATACATATTTGTTGGTTGGTTGTAGCAAGTCCCTCCTAGCTCTACTCTTGGAAGCTGTGAAAAAAAACTGGCAATTGTATAATTTTGATATTGAGACTGTGTTTTGTTATGGAAACATTGATGCCGTGGTTCATGTGCCACAAGTGGCGGAATTTGAGGTTCCAGGCAAGAAGGAATGGGTTTGGCGCCTGAGAAAATCACTATATGGGACCAAAAAGGCTCCAAGGTGATGTCTCTCTCATCTGGAAAAAACTATATGCTCCCTTGGTTTAACTCTGTCAAAAGGAAACAAGTCAATCTTTTTGAACAAATCCAAATTGCTATGACTACTGCTACATGTAGACAATGGGCTGGTTGTTGGTAATGATGAGAAGGAAATTAAGCAATTCATGAATATTCTGGGGGGATCTATAAGATCAAGCTCCAGGAACACCCCACTCAACACCTGGGCTACACTGTTGAGTGGAATCAAGATGGATTGCTTAAATTGCACCAATGAAACTTAACTAAGAAGGCCCTAAAAGACATTGGTTTTGAGAACCTCAATGCTGTGAGACAGGATAAGTTGTCACCCTATAAAAAAATACAATTAGATGGACCACCAAGAAACAATCCATTTTTCCTCAATCCACTACAGAGTCTGAGTTTGTGGCAATAAATCTTTACACAAAAAAGATCAGATGGATTTCCACCCTTATTATTGGTCTCTGCTTCCCAATCCCAAAACCAAAGATAAAAACCAATAACCATCAGCAAGGAGGCCCAGCTGAATCCCAACTCCCAACTCATGGAGATACAATTTTAATACATGCAGGATTTAGTGTCCAAGTCACTCATCTCCATCAAGCATACCCCACTGACTAAATGATTTCCAATATCCTCACAAAACCACTTGGATACGTGAAGGTGGTCCAAGAACCACTACGGTTACATCTCACCACTGCTGAATCTAGTAGGAGTGTTAGCTAGAGATCCTGTGGCTACTGCAGCCCTTCCAGGCAGCCCTTTCCAAATTCCTACATGACCGTAAACAAGTGGAAAAGTTCACAGTGGTTGATTGAAGGAACCATCACGTCTCCCCATATCTCCCACCTGCTGAAACCTTGCTCCCTCCTTGTGAAATTTTCCACCTTTCAATCTATTCCTTCCTGTTGTGGATTTCAGAAGAGGACTTCTCCTTAAATGGTTCCCAAGTTGAGAAGTTATTGATCCCTTGCGTCTGGAAACCCCTAAACCCTGAGTGCAAGTGTTCACCCTTTGACTGAGAGATAGAGAAAATGAGAGTAAATATTCTTCCAAAACCTATGATGATCCTCTGTGATCTCCAATGATGTATCATAATCCTCCACATGTGGGTTGAGGGTGCGTTTTAAGTAACCTTCCCAAGAATAATGAAATACAACCCCTAAGTACAGAACCCTAGCCCAACTCTATCCTTCCAACCCCATCCCATGATCCACATCCCATAACCCATATCCTTCTGTATTACCCGCCTGCCATTACCTCCACCCATTTTGTCATTCTCATGAAGCCTCCCTTGCGCCACACCCATCTCAGAGCCCCCCGCTCATGAAGGCATCAGCCTGATGCTCTGTTCCAGATATCCAAGATACATCAGCAGAATCCGCTCAATCCGTCCAATCCAATCTGATCCACCCCGGGTCTTCAGATGCTGAGCCCAATTTGACATCTGCTGAGGCCTGCGCATGGCTTACTGCGGCAAAGCCGCACCCATTGCGCGCCTCTTCTGAGGCTGCTGCAACTGCTGAGCGCGCAGCAAATTCCAACATGCCTCTATAAAAGACCACCACACCCTCCATCTCCTTCCCAGTCGTTCCTATCAGTCAACATCAAATTGCCCACCTGAAACACAAAACCACTTGCAAAATTAAAACTTGGCACTTCTTTAAAATCAAGGAGGAGGAACATTGTAAATCATCTCCTCCCAATATCAACATTCCAAGTCCACATCAAGTGTTCCAGACCAAGGTGATGATTCAATGTTGATTTCATTTCTATGACTCTCCCCTTTTCCTGTCCCTTTCACTGTGCTCTCCTTCATTCTCATCCAAACTTATATTCCAATATGTTTTTTGTCCCATCTCAATGCTTAAGATCAAAGAATATACTTTTACAAAAGTTGTTGGTGAATTAAAATAAAGAGAACTTTGTTACTTGTGAATAACTGAACTCACACAAGCTCCCTTTTCCTAAAGAGGGAAGAGTGTTTGTTATTGTTTCTTCTAATATTCAATTGGCCAAAAAGTTCAATAGTGGTGCCGTGGTATTTGGGTCTTTCTTTTCCTCAATTATCTCAAAATATAAGGAGTTGGATTGCAAGGGTGGGGTCAGTGGGTAACCCTACCTAATTTTGGGTGGAGAATCAATTTTTGCAATTATATCTATGGCTTTACTTCTCCTTCTTAGGTTAATTTTATTATTATTATTCTTATTTTATCTCTTACTTTTGTAGCTTGCTCTGCATTTTTTTTGCAAGCTGACATTCCCCCACTCCAAGATATGGCCATATCTGAGAAAAATCTGGAGCATGTTGGGAAAAAATTAATTCCAGGTGTGTTTCAGTTACTTTTGCTGGCTCTGAAGTTTCTAAGATGTATTGGTCCATCAGGTATGTTATTCTCTGGTTACCGTTCATCTTTGTCTGCAGATTCTCCTTTTTATCTTACTAAGTATAGTCTAACATCTTTTACTTGCACTCTATCTTTCTTGTCTCTCAATATCCTTCTGACTTTCCCTTTTTCTTTCACAGGGTCAGGTTCTTTTGGCATTATTGCTCGAGGGAGGTTGCTACCTTCTCTTGGTTGAAAGTGTTTTACTAGGCAAAAAGGAAATACTGGGTGTTTTCTTGACTATTCTTCACTCAAGATTACTTCTACAGAATTTTTGCCATGCATCTTTTTGATAAAAAATTGTCTAAAAAAGGCTGTTTTCAGCTTCATGTTACCTTCTAGATTGTTCAAGTTGGTAGTGGATATCAAGATCTGGTCTCCTATTTTAAATTCGGGTTCCCTATGTGATATTTCCCATCTTTGTATGTTGTGTTCTATTGCTTCTTCTACACATTTTTCAGCATGATTATTTGCCAGATCTATCATTTTATTAAATTCAAGAGATGTTGGATGAATAGTGGCTAAGTTTTATTTTAAGTTATTCCTAGGGTGTTTTGGAATCCATCCTCTTTCTAGTATTTAAGGGGCTTCTTTGGTAGTAGAATGTTTACTGCTCTTCCAAGCCATCTGCAGAGCTGGGAGTAGGCTTACCCAATCATGGCAATAACCATCTGAGTTTTTATATTGGATGTTATGCTGTGGAAAATTCTAGAGTAGTAACGAGTATACCATGTAGATTCCTCCAAAACTCAGAGGTGAATTTGGGGTCTCTGTCACTGATTATAATCTTGGGTATACCAACATCAGCTATGATCCTATTCCAAAAAAGTAGAGCTACACCCATAGCATTATCTTCTTTGTGGTTAGGTAAGAATTTTGCCTTCTTAGAGGATCTGTCAACTATAACCAGGACAGAGTTATATGAATGAGTAGCTCCAGGGGGGAGGCTGGTGACAAAATCCATATTAATGACTTCCTATCTAGTTTTGGGTTCAAAGATCTTCTTTAGGAGTCCAAACCTTTTGCCATTAGTTTTATTTGATTTTTGTCAAGTCTCACAGCTAGTAACATACTTAATAGTGATTTCTTTCCAGTCTCTCCACCAAGCCGTTTCTTTTTGTTTTTCCAAGGTCCTTTCATTGGATAGATGCCCTGGTGAACAGTTTTCATGGTATTCCTGGAGTATGTGTTGTATATTTTCTTTGTTGATTAGTACTAATACACTGGAATGTTGGTTTCTGTATTAAAGGAGACCATCCCAAAAGGCAAACCTCCTTTCTTTATAGGGTTTAAGTAATGAAGCAGGTAAACCATTTATCAGAGCTACTTCTGGTGATTCACATTCCATAATGGTAATCAGAAGCTTGATTTTAGGGGAGTAGTTTTCCCTCACTAGATTAAAGAAAGTAGTATTTAATTCACGTAAGTGGATCCCCATGAATGAAGAATTTAATGCAAAAAGATTGATGTTCAAGATAGGAATGATATCTTGATCCTCAGTTTCATATGCTGGATTTCTAGAGTTATTAGGCGAAGAATTCCTACTTAGACTATCAGCATTCTGATTTTTAGCTCCAGCTTTATTCCTTACAGTCATCTGAACTCTATACTGTTGTATAGGAATTTCCAACCTGAGCATATGTCTGCTGGGGGTTTTCATTTTCATGAGATTTTTTACAGAATTAAAGTTGGTGATCACTTGGAAAGTTGTGCCTTCTAAGTAATAGTGTAGCTTTTATAAAGCCCATACTAGAGCCAAGCATTCCAACTGACTGGCTCCATATCTCTTTTCTGTATCTTTGATCTGTCTAGATATGAAGAGTACTGGTTTCTCCACTGGTCTGTCTTCTTCTATTCTTTCTTGATGTAGCGCAGCTCCTAACAGTTCCATAAAGGAATCAATGTACATTCTAAAGGGCTTGGAGCAATCTGGTTGAATGAGTAAAGTATTAGAGGTCATAGCCATTTATAGTTCCTCATAGTTTTTCAATCTCTCATGTGTCATTTCAAATAGAGTGTTATTATTGCATATTTTGTACAGAATTTTAGTTAGCATAGCAAACGTTGGTATGCATTGTCTGTAGTAACTGCAAAAAAAAATGAAATACCGTAACTCTGTTTTGTTTTGAGGCATGGGTCTGTGCATGACAGCAGCTATCTTATTTTTATCAGCAGCTAGAGTTAGACCGGGGACTATATGCCCTAGGGCTCTCAATTATCTATATCCAAAATTGCATTTCTTCATGGATACTTTAAATCCTGCTTTGGAGATAGTTTGGATTACTAATGTTTTTTGGGTGATAAGAGTATCCCAATCATCAGAATATATGATAACATCATCAATATATACCATCATTCATCCATGTCTGATTTCTTTACCTAGAACTGTATTGATTAATCTCTGGAAGTGTGATGGGGCATTCCTTATACCAAAGGGAATCCTAAGATATTCATATATTCCCAAATGACAGATTATTCTCATGAAATTCCGGCTTCAAGGGTTTATAGGTATCTGGTCAAAACCTTTCAGCATATCCATAGTAGTGATCAATTTGGCCTTGGACAAGTTATGTAAAGCATGATCAATCCAGGGTATAGCATAATAATCTGCCTGAGTATAATTATTGAGCATTCTGAAGTCTCCTACCATTCTTGGTTTGTCATTATGCCAAGCTATGATTACAGGTGTGGTCACATCCACCTGCTCATTGTGCCCTATTTCCTTAATATTTGTAAGTCTATCAGTTCTTGGATATGTTCCTCAATAGCTATTATAGACTTGGGACTAGAGGTACAAGTTGTTCTTCCTAAGCTTGGAGAATAAGGAGGCTTAATAGTCAATGTTAATACCATTTCATGTCCTTTGATATCACCAATGGGATGATCTTCAGTACAAAAAGAATTTTGGTTATCAAAGAAGACTGTCAATAAATATTTCTTCTGTTCCTGAGAAAGTTTCATATTTAGAGCTGCTTGAGAGAACTATTCTTGATTTAAGTCTTCTAAATGCTTTTGATAGGTGAATAGGGGAAGTTTTATTTTTTGGTGCATATCTTGAATTAATGTCCCAATTACCACCCACTGTAAATCACTCCCTTTAATCTGGAACACATCTATACCATATAGACATGAAGCATCATTACCTATTATCAGGTAGTCACATAATCTGTTGAGCAATAACACAAATTCCACTTGTATTCTCAAAGATCCTTTAGTATGGGGTAATATTATAGGAGCAGTACATACTCCAATAGCATTCATGGTATAGTTGCGAGAGATAAAATTGGCTTTTGGGACGGGCAGAAAGGTGTTATTTCCAATTGGGATCCCATTTGTTTAAGAATTCAGTACAGAGACATGAGCAGAAAGCTCCACTATTCAGTAATAACCTTATAGGTCTGTCTCTATACAATCCTGTTGCATAGCAAGTTTGACCAGTGGTATAACTCTTACCACTCATAGGTTTAACTGTTAATTGTTTAAAATCCATTATATGTCTAGGAATTATGCTAGGATCCCATTTTTGGGGCAAACTGGAGTCCCCATGGATATTATTGATTCCTATAGAATGGCCTATATCTCCTTCTATAACATTGACAGGGTTGGTCAGGATCAATTCACATTCAGAAAATGATCCCTCAGTATCAGCTATATCTTCATAGTTCTGATTCCCTTCAACCTCCTGCTCTCCTTCCAAGACTGTTATCTTTCTTTTTGGTAATGGGCAGTCTTTTCTCACATGCCCTGTCTTGTTACAATTCCAAAATGGTCCAGCAATTCTCTCTTTGACCCTTATCTCATTAGTTTTCTTATTATCAGAGGTATTTATCAAACAGGGTTGTTCTCTGGTTTTGTTAATGTTGAAGTTCTCTTTAGTTCTAGAAGGAACCTTCTTGTCTCAACCATTGATGTCTATGGCTTCTTCTTACACATTTATAGAGGTGGTAAGTAAGCATCCATACTGATCTCAAATCTTACACTATGGTTAAGATTTGCAGGACACAAGTTGAGGAGTTTTTCAGTTACTTCCTCTTTATCAGCATCTGGATAGAAGCAATCTAGTCTTCTCTTCTGTTCCAAACACCATTTGTGAGGCTTATCCTTGGAGTGGTCAAATGAGGAATTTTGAAATTTTTCATCATTTTTCTTTTCCACATTCTACAACCAAATTTTTCTGCAATTAGACGTTTCCAAGAATTCCATGGTAAGGATTGTACTTCTTCTCATTTACTGATAAACCAGTCTAACTTCTAATAGTCTGGGCAGCCTGACAGAAGCTATAGCTTCTGGTAATTCAAAAGAGTTAATAGTATAGTCAATAAATTTGATGAAATTTAAATAATTGTATTCTCCTTCACTGGAGAACTTAGGCCATTCAGAAATTGGGGGTAAAATTTTGAGGTATTGTTACATTTCAGGAGTAGGACTAGGCTTGAAGGTGTCACTCCTATGCATTCCTAGTAAGGGGGCTGCATAAGGTGTAGTTGTTTGTCTTGAAGGTTTTGGTTCCTCTGTGGTACTCCCCAAGGGGTTGGTCAGGTGGAATTTTAAGTCTCTAAGATTGTTCTTGATCAGATTAAGTTTAAGGTCCACTTTATTATTAAGCAGATTAAATTTCCCAAAAAGAGACAGAATGGAGCTGTTGGTGGTAGTTACCAATTCTTCTTTTATAGGTTGAAAAGACATGATAAAATCTTCTTGGATACCTGAAAAAATATTCTCAACTGTTGGAGTCTGTCTGATTTTACCTTGATTAATTCTCTCCAATAATTGTTCTGTATGTTCTTCAATATCTTTCATTCCTACAGTCTTTGTTTGGTTATTAATTCATTTGGCTACTACTGAGGTTAACTTATCTGTCTGGGTATAAAAACAAATTTCCACAAACAATATTGAAATTATGGTGCATATCATGAGAAAAGGAAGTAATTACACCAGAGGTTTGTTTAAAAAAGTTACTGGGATCAGAATTTGAGGATAATTGTTGTAAAACTTTTTCCACTTTTGAGCTAAGAATATTATCTTATCCCAATATTTCATTCCCTTTGGCTTTGGATGGGAAGAAGATCTCTTCTTTCCTGATCCTTTGCCTTTCAGTTGGGCAAATTGATCCCAAGGATTCCACTTTTCTACATAGGATTCTACCTCTTTCCTTGCAATCATTTTATGAAGAGCTATCTGGGTAGATTTTGCCTGGGAGATTATCTTTTTCATAGATACCATGTCCTCTTTGGCTTGGGCTTCTTTGAAATCTTCCCAATATTTCACGTCCTCTCTTACTAAATCTTTGATCCTTGCTTCCTTGGCCGGATTCTGCTGGTTTGGCTGCAGGGAATCTTCTTTTAATGGAGGGGGGATTAATTCTATTACCTTCTCTGGCTCTAGGTTGGGGGAGGCAGAAGTACTTGGGGCTGTTGCTTGTCCATCAACATTTGATTCACCCGTTCCAGTACCCTCATGGTTGTCATTATTGGTGGTCTCAGGGTTACTGCGACCTCCTGGCAAAGATCCATAGGAGGGAATTCTCCCTGAGGCTCTTTTGTTACGTCTATTCATATTGAATAAAATTTTTATAAGTATTTTTCTACAGAAAAAAATCTGTAAAAAATCTATTTTATTTAAAACTCACTTAAGTTGATATTCAAAGGTACCAGGAATTTATTGGGATTACAATGGTCCTTAATACGTAATCCTATGGGGTCTTGGCGTGTCCCAATCAGGTCTTCACTCGTCCCATCAATATTTTCAGGGTTTCCAGAGATATTTTGTACCTCTTGATCCAATAAATCAGTTTCAGTGGAAGTGGTTTCTGGTATAGGAGGGCTCACTGATGGTGAAAGGTTATTTTATTGGTCAAAAATATATTAAATAATTTAATAAAAAAAATGGTAATACAAGTTTTATAATTACTTCTATGGTTTAAAGAGTAATTTATATGGTATTTCTTCCAAGCTTTATGTTTTTTTGATAGGACTTGGAGGTTGATACTCCTCTCAAGATCTTCTTGTTCAAGGGGTCAATCTAAGTGTTTACGTGCAGAAGAGATATTAAATTGCTCAGCTTTAGTTAAAGCTTCCCAACCAGTAAGTTTCTAATTTTTAATATATTCTTCTTTTCTTATCTTTGAATGATTTAAATAATAGATTATTGATTCTCCATTGGTTTTTAAATCCACTGAAAAAGAATATAAAATTGAATAACGGTTAAAAAGTCAGATAAATTTATGTTTGATTTAATTTTATGTGAAATTTATGGTCCAAGGTATTAACTATGATAAAATGGAATATTTCGCGGCAAGACCCCCAATTGTCAGCCTCCTGGATTCCAAGACCCTTGCTATCCTTTAGCTACCAGAGGTGATGTAATAAATAATAAATATATTATTTAATAAATGCAGAAAAAATCTGTAAAATATTTGGATAAAGCTTATTGCAAGGTTATTTGTTTGGATATGGTTTATTTTTATAAATCAATATAGATAAATTGATTATTAAATATTTTTATAGAGTGGCCACAATTTTATTGGGTATATTTAACACCTCTCTTCAAGGAATTCAGTATGAAAACACGTAGGCCTGTTTACTTTGGGCCCTTTAGTTTAAAGGATATTTTGCACCAAGATAATATGTATATAAAATAAACAGTGGAGTGGCAGGGCTTTGTAACCAAGCTTCCACAACATAAAAATGATAATAAAACTCACTGGTGTATTATTAAATCCTTGAGGTATCTGTTTGGGACATGCACTGATGGGTTAAACCTGTATACTGGGGTTTATAAGGTTGTTCAGCAGTTTTAAATTGATAAAAGAGGGTTGAGGACAGATCTTGTTGGAACTCACTTGAGCTCTCTCCCAGTGCTTGTACTTCATACGTGGAGTACCAGCGTGATCAAGTTCCTCTCACATAACAGGCATGACAGGCTGCTCCACATTCCAAACGATTGATTGTTCTCTCACCGTTCCGCCTCACGATTACCACTCATCCATCCATCCCTCAAGACCATCGTTGTTGTAGGATCAAGATCACCCATCAAGTCTCTCAATGAATCCCAACTGGTACAATCTTGCAATTGGTGATCCAATGTCCATCTCAACCTGCTGACAGTCTCTTTGCCCAGATTCATTCTCTTTTTATCTTTCTCATTTGTGTTCATCAATTCCTGACTCTCCAAGACCTCTCAGACCTGCCACTTTCCTTGTTGTCAAGCCAAGTCCTCACCTGTTCTTCATAACTGTGTATTATCATCCCAATACAACCGTTGGTATTCCTCTTTGGACTCCTTTTATTGTTTCATTCCCAAGTTGTCACTGTTCTCATCATAACTCTTGTTATCGCAATGAACTGGCAGTGGTCCTGGTTTCACAGAATCATCAAAGTCTTTTCATGGTTAAAAGCCAAAACTCAACCAGCTCACCAAAATGGCTTCACCATCGCCAGGACCAGGGGGCGAATCCTCCAAGAACATGGCTCTCAAATGAATTTACAACTCCATCCCACTCCTCAACGAGGACAACTATTCCATCTGGCGGTCCAAATTTCAAAATCTCTTCCGGCTCAGACAAATCCTTCCTATTATGACATCCGAAAACATCTCAGAACAGCTGGATTCCGACGTAAATGAAGAAATAACAGCTTATCTTCTCTCTCGTCTGGAACCTTCCACCCACTCTAATATCATCAACTCTGAGAATGAAGAGAGTGCGAAAGCCATATGGAATGCAGCTCAAACTCCTTTTGCCTCATCTCAATCCGCAAACAGAGCCCGGATATTCAACAACTTTCTATATCTCTCTTTCTCAGAGAATGCCATTGAGAAATTTGTGACTACAGTTTGAGTCCATCTTAACAAGCTCTCGGAGGTTGGCATAGAGCTCCCATCAGACATCCTCGCGTACCTGGTTTTGTTCAAATTTCCTCCATTGCTCAAACCAATGCAGTCTCAGATCATGCATGGAGTTGGGACAATCACTGTCAAATATGTACTCGATCATCTTACCCAACACAAGAACAAAATCAAGGCCACCAAAGACAAAGCCACCTCCAAGAGCGAAATCTCCCTGTACAATCGAGACTACCCCAGATGCACAAATGGTGTTCACAACGATAAAGTTAGAAATCACAAAAGAGAAGAATGTTGGGCTGAATTTCCTCATCTCAGGCCGGCTAATCCCAAGATGAAAAAGCCAGGAAAGAAAACGGAAGAGGAAGTGGCCCACTTCTTCTCTTTCTTCTGCGGGTCTGCTCATTCGAACTCTCTGGGACCAAACAGCTTCGTGCTCAACTCCGGATGTTCTGTTCACCTGCTTAATGACAAGCGGTACTTCTCTGACCTATCACTGAACAAAGGTACGGATGAAATCAAAATCGGCAAGCCCGGAGCTACCCTGTCCATCAAGGGCCAAGGCACTGCGATCCTGACTTTTGGGGCGAACCAGATCACTCTGAGAAACGCTTGCTGGGTCCCTGACGCCAACATCAACCTTCTCTCTCTCGGAAAATTTCTTCTTGAAGGATGCTCTCTTCTTGTGGATAACTCGAAGGATCCTTCTCGGTTTGAACTTGCTTGTCAAAACGAAACCTGTCTCTCTGGTAAAATATCTCAGAACATTCTGAAGATAGACAATCCACACACTCTCGTAGCCTTGAAAATGACCATGGAAGATGTTCATCACCTGCACAGAACCCTTGGACATGCCAGCATTGTTCAAATGGAAAAATATCTTGGAAAAACCCTGGGCCAAGAATTAAAAAACAACTTTGCCTGTATGGGATGTGACCTTGGAAAAATAAAAAGAAACTCCTTCACCGCCACCTCCAACCTTGCCAACAAAGTGTTTGAACTAATTCACCTTGATCTCATGACCAATATCTCCTCAGTCAAAAGGCCATCACCGTTACTTGCTTACCCTCGTTGACAACTTATCCGGCTACATCGGCGTTTTTCCATTGAAACTCAAAAGCGAAGCAGCCAAAGTTCTCATCTTCATTCTCACAAATGAACATCACAAACCTGGTTACTTTCCTGCCAAAATCTGTTCCGATGGAGGAGGAGATTTCATCAACAACAAACTCATCAGCTTTCTCGAATCAAAATCCATCAGGCAAGTCGTCTCCGAACCCTACCATCCTCAGCACAATGGCAGAGGGGAAAGAGCAAACAGAACACTTGCTGAAGCTGTGAGAGCGACTCACTCTTCCACCAAACTCCCTCAAAATCTTTGGCTCCCCTCTGTACTGGACAAGTTGGAAGCAGAGCTACGTAACTTTCTCTTCTACTGAAGCAGAATGCAATTCCCTCAGCAACTCAAAACTTGAAGCCCGGTGGATAAATCACTTGATTGACAAGCTTTGGAATCGTTCCTCAATTCCAACCATCCATTTAATAGACAACAAAGGACTGGATGACAAAGTGAAAAAATTTGGAACCAACTCAAAAACAAAATTCATCAACATCAAAACCAAAGGACTGAGAGAAGACCTCAACAACGCCAAAATAGAAGTTCTTTTGATCCCTTCTGATCAAATGGTGGCCGACGCGCTCACCAAACCAGCAGGCCAATCCTCCACAGACAGGCTGGTCGCACACGTTAGCTCCTAAACAAGTTAATCCAATGGACATTGAATCAAGAGGGGATGTTGGAACTCACTCGAGCTCTATCCCAGTGCTTGTACTTCATACGTGGAGTACCAGCGTGATCAAGTTCCCCTCACATAACAGGCATGACAGGCCGCTCCACATTCCAAACAATTGATTGTTCTCTCACCGTTCCGCCTCACAATTACCACTCATCCATCCATCCCTCAAGATCATCTTTGTTGTAGGATCAAGATCACCCATCAAGTCTCTCAATGAATCCCAACTGGTACGATCTCGCAATTGGTGATCCAACGTCCATCTCAACCTGCCGAAAGTCTCTTTGCCCATATTCATTCTCTTTTTGTCAGCTCTCTGATACCAGGAACCTTGCAGTCCTTTAGCTAAAGAGAGTGATAAAAGAACTTGGAGCAATAATATTCCAAAGAATAAACACTTTAAAGCTCCAATAATGGTATGGTAAGAGCAAGTGTAAGGTTTATTTGGTTTGGTTATAAATATTTCAAATATAATATAAAAAGAGGGGCCACAGTATTATACTACTGGGGATCTTTACAGACTAGCAACCTCTCTTCAAGGGGCCTCCTTAGGCAGTTTAAGAACCTTGGAATAAATATGGGTGCCTTAGAAAGGACTTATTCCACTAATGGCCGGGCTTAACAGCACAAGTGGCCTAGACAGGAAGGGAAACACTCACTCTGAGCACTTGACCACGAAAATCCTGGAATAATTGGAGGGGTTTCAGAGCAGATGGGGTAGATTGCTTGACTAAACTTCAATGGTTGATTGATTAATAAAGGTAAATAATACTACTACAGACTAAGTCATAAATCACTTGCTTATCTTCATATAAGCACTTGATTAACAATGACACCGTGTCTGATTGATAATAAATAATTCCTGATAAATGATTAACTTCTTGGAAACAGAAGGGCAAAAAGAGCCTGTTTAAATATTCTTTTTGGGTGCTTGAGGACCTCTAGAAGGAGTACTAGCCATGGGCTGAGGCTAGGGGGGCAATCAGGGCAAGATTGGCACGTCCTCAAGGTGCTGTTAGCCTGCTGGCTTTAGATCTGTCAAGGAACAGCTCCTTTTTAGCTGCAGGATCTGTTAATCAATAGATTAGTCATTTTGCTGATCCTGCACTGATCCTCAATTTGTACAGTAAGTACTGGTCCAAAGTGAGCAGACGTGGATGTTTATTGATTCTCCATCCTCTGCTGATCCTGTATGTAATTTTTAATAATTTTTACGACCACTCCTTATGTAGTTTTGTGGTCTTTGAAGGTTCTGATCAACTTATTTCGTGGTGAGTCTGGATCTTTATTTAATTAATAAAAAATACTAAAAATTAGTTACTGACTAATTTTAATTGATTTTTAAGGTTTTTGAACCATAATTTATGCTTGTGTGGTAGCTTTACATATGTAGTGTAGATCCTACTATATTGTAGCTTCTCTGAGCGGTACCTGGATGTCATAGGAGGCGCGGGGATCAGTCCATTCAAATGCGCGCGGGGACTGATCCGCTGCTCAGATGCGCGCGGGGGACTGTACCGCTGCGCGCTTGACTAGGTCACAGGATTACCTGCGCGGGAATTCAGTTGCGCGGGAGTTCAGCGCTGTAGGGACGCGGGGCTGCGTGCGGGAGTTGGCGTACGCGGGAGTCCAACGCTGTAGGGACGCGGGGCTGCGTGCGGGAATTGTGACAAAACACAATTTCCCGTGTAACTCCTAAACTACACACAACACCTAGATTTCGACTGAAATTTAGGTGTGAAACCTATACATGAAATATCATGTGAAATATTAAAATGGCTAAAAGGTGCCATACTGGTGCCGTGGTCATTTACCATTTTGTATTAAATTAATTAAAAAATATAAGGAGTAAGAATTCAAGGGTGGGGTCAGTGAGTGACCCTACCTTATTTTGGGTGGGGAATCCATTTCTGCAATAATATTTATGGATTTCCTACTCCTTTATTTTATAATAGTTTTATTTATTCATTTATCATTGTTCCTTTTAATTTTTTTAGTATTATTATTGTTGTTGCTTTGTCAGGTTGCTCTGTGCTAAGTAGCAGGCTGACATTCCCCCACTCCAAGATATGACTATATCTGAAAAAAAATTTTTGGGGCTCAGTGTCTTTTACTGGCTCTGTAGTTTCTCAGGTGTATAGGTCCATCTGGAATGTTGTTTTCAGGTAGCCATTCATCTTTATCAGCTGATTCTCCTTTTTATCTGACTAAGTAAAGTCTAACATCTTTTCCTTGGATCCTTTCTTTTTTATCTTTAAGGATTTTACTAATTTTTCCTTTGTCCTTCTCAGGCTCATCTAAGACTGGTATTTCAAGTGAAGGGGTCTTTTCTCCTTCTCTGGGATGGTAGTGTTTGACAAGGCTAACTGGGAAGACTGGGTGTTTCCTAGAGAGTTCATTACTGAGGATGACTTCTATGTCATTCTTACCATGAAGTTTCTTGATAGTGAAAGGCCCAACAAAGGCTGGTATGAGTTTTCTGTTTCCAGCCAAGTTATTGAAATTGGCGGTTGAAATTAGAACTTGATCTCCTATTCTGAAATCAGGTTCTTTGTGAGTTTTATCCCACCTCTGTTGGTTGTATTCAACAGAATCTTGTACACATTTAGCAGCGTGCTTGTTTGCCATATCTATCATGTTTTTGAAGTCCAGTGATGTTGGATGGATTTTAGTCAACTCCTGATTGAGGTTATCTTTGGGCAATTTGGGGAAACATCCTCTTTCCAGTATGTAAGGAGCTTCTTTGGTAGTAGAGTGTTTACTATTGTTATAGGCCATTTCTAGTGCAGGTAAAAGGCTAACCCAGTCATGGCAATATCTTTCTGTATTTTTGTACTCCATCCCAAAGCAACAGAACCTTCTGAGCATATCCTCTAGAGTCTGGATCATTCTTTCAGCTAATCCATCTGTCTGAGGGTGATAAGCTGTAGAAAAGGCTAAGGTAGTTCCTAACATATCATGGAGGTTTCTCCAGAATTCAGACGTGAATTTGGGGTCTCTATCACTGATAATAATCTTAGGAATTCCTACATCAGCAATTAGTCTGTTCCAGAAGAGTAAGGCTACTTCCATAGCTGTGTCTTCCTTATGGTTAGGTAGAAACTTGGCTTTCTTAGAAAATCTGTCTACAATAACCAGGACTGAGTTGTAAGAGTAAGCTCCACCAGGGGGCAGTCCTGTTACAAAGTCCATGTTGATAACTTCCCATCTTTTCCTGGGCTCAGCTATCCTTTGGAGTAGTCCAAACCTTTTCCCAGTGGTCCTGTTGGACTTCTGACAGATTTCACAGCTTGAAACATACTTGATAGTGGAGTCTCTCCAGTTGATCCACCAGGCAGTCTGCTTTACTTTATCTAGGGTTCTATCAATAGACAGGTGACCCGAAGAGCAATTATCATGACATTCAGCTAAAACAAGTTTGATATGCTCTGCTTTGGTCAAGACTATAACACTAGAGTGTTTATGCCGGTAATATACTATCCCATCCCACAGTGTGAATCTTCCTTCTTTATAGGACTTCAGCAGGGGTTTGGGTAAACTGTTTATGAGTTCAGATGGAGGTGAAGTACTTTCTATGATGTTAATCAAAGTCTTCATGCCAGAGTTGTATGCTTCTCTGATGGAGCTGAACAGTGATTCATCTAGTTCACATATGTGAATTCCTATGATGGGGGCTTCATGATTAAATAGGTTAATGTTTAGTATAGGAAATATATCATGATCTTCTGGGTCATGAGCAGGATTGCTAGTATCATTTGGTAGAGCATTTCTGCTAAGACTGTCAGCATTCTGATGTTTAACTCCAGCTTGGTGGACTATTGTCATCTGACCTCTGTACTGTTGTATGGCTATCTGCCATCTTAACATATGCCTGCTAGGAGTTTTCATGTTCATGAGGGTTCTAACAGCATTGCAATCAGTGATCACCACAAAATTTGTACCTTCCAAATAATAGTGGAGTTTTTCTAATGCCCATACTAGAGCAAGGCATTCCATTTGGCTGGCACCATATCTCTTTTCAGTATCTTTGACTTGTCTAGATATGAAGATTATAGGTTTCTCTACTGGTTTATCCTCTTCTATTACTTCTTGGTGTAATGCAGCTCCTAATCCTTCCATGCTAGCATCTATGTAAAGTTTGAAAGGTTTAGAATAATCTGGTTGTATCAACACTGGGGCAGTAGTCATAGCTACTTTGAGTTCCTCGTAATTCTTCAATCTTTCATGAGTCATTTCAAACAAAGTGTTGTTGTTGCAGATCTCATATAAACACTTGCTGAGGTTAGCAAATTTAGGTATGTACTTCCTGTAATAGCTGCAGAAGCTTATAAAGGATAAGAGTTCCGTTTTGTTCTGGGGCATAGGTCTGTTCATTACTGCTGCTATCTTACTTTGGTCAGCAGTTAAAGTTAGTCCAGAAACAATGTGTCCTAGAGCTTTGAGTTCTCCGTATCCAAAGTTGCACTTTTTCATAGATACTTTTAATCCTACTGTGGCAATTGTTTTAAGCACTAGCCTTACTTTATCCATGTGAGTATCCCAATCATCTGAATAAATGATAACATCATCTATGTATACCATCATCCAACCTTGTCTGATGAACATTCCTAAGACTGTATCCATCATTCTTTGGAAGTGGGAAGGAGCATTTTTAATACCAAATGGCATTCTGAGATACTCATATATGCCTAAATGACATATAATTCTCATAAATTTCCTACTATCCCAACTGATAGGTATTTGGTGAAAGCCTTTCAACATGTCCATAGTAGTAATGAACTTAGCTTTAGAAAGATTATGTAGAGCGTGGTCAATCCTTGGGATAGGATAATAGTCAGCTTGGGTGTAGTTGTTGAGCATTCTAAAATCTCCAACCATCCTAGACTTATCATTGTGCCAGGCTATTATCACGGGGGTAGTTACGTCTACTTGCTCATTATGCCCAACTTTCTGTAAGACTTGTAAGTCCACTGGTTCTTGGATGTGGCTTTCTAGAGCAGTCCTAGATTTTGGACTAGAAGGGTAAGCTGGTCTCCTGAGGTTAGGAGGGTAAGGAGGCTTAATAGTCAAAGTTAAGACCATATCATGACCTTTAATATTACCAATGAGATGGTCTTTAGTGCAAAAAGCATTCTGGTTCTCAAAGCATGCTTGGAGAATATCTCTTTTCTGGTTTTCACTAAGCTGGGAATTCAAGGCAGCTTGGGAAAATTATTCCTGGTTAAAAGTTTCTAAGTGTCTCTCATAAGTGGAATCAGTAGCTTTAGTATGACATGGCATATTTGGAACTTCTTGTTCCAATCTCCTCCTATAGTGAAATATCTCCCTTTACTCTGGAAGACATCTATCCCATACAGGCAAAGAGAATCATTTCCTATAATAAAATAATCACATACTCCATTTTGAAGTACTACAAATTCAATCTTTATCTTGATTGATCCTTTAGAGTGGGGGAGTATGATTTCTGTTGGCCATACTCCAATAGCATTGAGAGGTGAGTTACAGCTGCTGAACTTAGCTCGAGGTACAGGTAGTAAGTTTTTCTTCCAGTTGGAATCCTGTTTATCTAAGTAGTCAGTTCCAACACAAGAGCAGAAGGCTCCACTGTCTAGAAGTAATTTTACGGGGGAACCTTGTATCAAGCCAGTGGCATAACAAGTTTTACCACCGGTGTACCCTTTTCCAATAGAAGGTTTAAGGGTTAAGGTCTTAGCTTCAGAAACATGTTGGATTTTAATGTTGGGTGTCCATTTTTGAGGCAAATTGCTATCTTCATTAATAGGCTTAATATCTAGGGAAGATTCTATGTTACCTTCGATGACATCAATGGGATTAGTGATAATTAGGTCACATTCAGAGATGGAACCATCAGTGTCATCTAGTTGGGGGTCAGGATTAGTGTCATCCTCTTCTCCTTCAATAGGATTAATCTTTCTCCTGGGTAAAGGACAGTCAGGTCTTACATGCCCTGTTTGGTTGCAATTCCAACATTTCTTTTCTTTGGTCACCAAAGTATTCTTGGCTTCTGAGTTGATAGGTAGAGGTTCTTTATTCTTGTTATTATAATCTTCCTTATTCCTAGTAGTTGGTTCTCTGGGTTTATTAAGCTTTTTTTCTAAGCCATTCATGTCAATAGTTTCTTCTAACACTCCTATGAGAGTGGAAAGGTCAGAGTTCATGGGCATTCTGCACCTTAAGCTATGGTTAAGTTGTCCTGGACATAGGTTGAGGAGTCTTTCATTGACTTCTTGTTTATCAGCATTTGGGTAGAAGCAGTCTAGTCTTCTCTTCTGGTCAAGGCACCATTTGTGAGGTTTGTCCTTAGATGGATCAAACAAAGAAGTTTCGAAAGTCTTCATCATTTTTCTTTTCCAAATTCTGGTACCAAATTGTTCCTTAATCAAATCTTTCCATGAATTCCATGACAAAGATCCTACCTCTTCTCTCTTATTGATGAACCAGTCAAGGGCTACTCCTTCAAACAGTCTAGGTAGTCTTACTACGGCTATGTTATCAGGAAGTTCATTAGAGGCCAGAGTATAGTCAATAAACTTAATAAAACTGACATGATTGTATTCTCCTTCTCTGGAGAATTTAGGCCACTCAGTGATAGGGGGAAGTAGTTTTAATGCTTGTTCTACTTCAGGAGTGGGACTAGGTCTGAAAGATTCATGCCTTGTTAGTCTTGATCTAGAAGGTAGTTGGGGCGTACTGTGGTACCTGGAAGGTCTGATTTCATCAGAGTCTGCAATGGGTTGAGATAAGTTTATCTTTAGATCTCTGAGATCATTCTTAATCATACCTAATTCCAGATCAAGTTTGATACTTAATGAATCAATTTTATTAATAATATGAGTAGGTGAAGTGTGGTCTGTTTTATTAATACCTTCTTTGATTTGTTCAATAGATAGAAGAATTTCTTCTTGGATAGCTGAAGTATTGTTTTCTAGGTAATTCATTAGTTCTCCTTTACTCAAACTAATGCTGTCTCTTATTTGTTTTACTTCTAACTCATTGATTTTGATCAAGTTGGATTGGGATTGCATGACTTTACCAAAATTGGTATTTACTTTATCCAATTGCTCATATACTTTATCAAAACATTTGCCAATGATATCAAAGTTATGAGAAACATTTATGGAAAACAAGTTGAAAGTTTCTACGTCTAATTGCGGTACACTTTCTTCCATTTTCTTGCCAAAGATATTATATTGTCCCACTCTTTGGGACTCTTTAATTTCTGATGGGCTAGAGATCTCTTCTTCCTGTTTTTGTTGTTTCCTCTTAAGGAAACTAATTGGTCCCAAGGATTCCAATTCCTCATGTAACCTTCTACTTCTCTCTTGGGAATCAATTTTTGGAGGGTTATTTGAGTCTTCTTTGCCAAAGATATGGCTTTTCTCATACCCTGCTGGTCTTCCTGGGTCTGAGCCTGTTTGAATAGTTCCCAATGACCCACGTGTTCTTTCACCAATACCTTTATTTTTTCCTCCTTGGAGGAGTCTGGCTGGGGTGGCGTAGGTGGAACGGTATCCTCCTGGGATTTCACGTTCAACAAGGGACGGCCCTCCAACGGTGAGTTGGTCGAGTTGGCGGCTGCGGTCGTTGTCACGGTCGCTCGGATTGGAGCAATCACTGGCTCGATCCGCATTGCGTTCGCGACTGGCATCCTTGCGCACACGGGTTCCTCCGGGCAAAGATCTATATGACGGGGCGCGTCCACTGGCGCGGGTGTTGCGTCTGTTTTGATGCATTTTTAAAGATTATATAAGTTTTTGTCGAAACTTTGTAAAAAAAATAATTTTTTTTGAGTAATAATTTTTTTTTTATTAAAAAAAATATATTTCTTACTTATATGAAGGTTTAAAGGCACTAAGTCCTTGTTGGGGTCAGGTCCGTCCTTGGAGGGTATTCCAACGGGATCTGAGTGGGTTCCAATCAAATCTTGGGACAAATCCAAGGGTCCACAGTCTGGGACATCCTCTAAGAGGTCTTGGTCAATAAGATCACCAAAGACAAAGTCCACTAGAAAGGATAAAATAATAAAAAATATAAGTTATATATTTATTTATTTTATAATAATTTTTATTATAATTTTCGAGTTTTTGTGATTTATTTTTATAAAAAAAATAAAAAGGAGATCAAAGCTCACTTTTATAATTTGGATACCGTCTCTTAAAAGCAGAAAGCTTTCTTTGATAGGTTTTCCACTCTTTGTGCTGTCTTAACAAGGAGTTAAAATTGATAATTCTTTCTAACTCTTGTTCCTTTTCTTTTAAGATTTGTTGTTTATAATAAAGAAGTCTCTCCTGTTTCTGTTCAGGAGTTATAACAACAGGCACAAAGTTACGTAATTTTTCTTCTTTTTTCTGTTTAAGAAGATTTAAATAATAATTGATCAATTCTCCGTTGGTTTTTAAATCCACTGGACAAATCAAAAGATCAAGATGAATAATAAGTATTTCTACTTATATATATAAAATTTTTTTATATAAATAACTGGTCCAGGAGATAATTAATTTAACAATTAATTATTGAGGATATTTCCCGGCCAGACCCCCAGTTGTCAGCTCTCTGATACCAGGAACCTTGCAGTCCTTTAGCTACAGAGAGTGATAAAAGAACTTGGAGCAATAATATTCCAAAGAATAAACACTTTAAAGCTCCAATAATGGTATGGTAAGAGCAAGTGCAAGGTTTATTTGGTTTGGTTATAAATATTTTAAATATAATATAAAAAGAGGGGCCACAGTATTATACTACTGGGGATCTTTACAGACTAGCAACCTCTCTTCAAGGGGCCTCCTTAGGCAGTTTAAGAACCTTGGAATAAATATGGGTGCCTTAGAAAGGACTTATTCCACTAATGGCCGGGCTTAACAGCACAAGTGGCCTAGACAGGAAGGGAAACACTCACTCTGAGCACTTGACCACAAAAATCCTGGAATAATTGGAAGGGTTTCAGAGCAGATGGGGTAGATTGCTCGACTAAACTTCAATGGTTGATTGATTAATAAAGTTAAATAATACTACTACAGACTAAGTCATAAATCACTTGCTTATCTTCATATAAGCACTTGATTAACAATGACACCGTGTCTGATTGATAATAAATAATTCCTGATAAATGATTAACTTCTTGGAAACAGAAGGGCAAAAAGAGCCTGTTTAAATATTCTTTTTGGGTGCTTGAGGACCTCTAGAAGGAGTACTAGCCATGGGCTGAGGCTAGGGGGGCAATCAGGGCAAGATTGGCACGTCCTCAAGGTGCTGTTAGCCTGCTGGCTTTAGATCTGTCAAGGAACAGCTCCTTTTTAGCTGCAGGATCTGTTAATCAATAGATTAGTCATTTTGCTGATCCTGCACTGATCCTCAATTTGTACAGTAAGTACTGGTCCAAAGTGAGCAGACGTGGATGTTTATTGATTTTCCATCCTCTGCTGATCCTGTATGTAATTTTTAATAATTTTTACGACCACTCCTTATGTAGTTTCGTGGTCTTTGAAGGTTCTGATCAACTTATTTCGTGGTGAGTCTGGATCTTTATTTAATTAATAAAAAATACTAAAAATTAGTTACTAACTAATTTTAATTGATTTTTAAGGTTTTTGAACCATAATTTATGCTTGTGTGGTAGCTTTACATATGTAGTGTAGATCCTACTATATTGTAGCTTCTCTGAGCGGTACCTGGATGTCATAGGAGGCGCGGGGATCAGTCCATTCAAATGCGCGCGGGGACTGATCCGCTGCTCAGATGCGCGCGGGGGACTGTACCGCTGCGCGCTTGACTAGGTCACAGGATTACCTGCGCGGGAATTCAGTTGCGCGGGAGTTCAGCGCTGTAGGGACGCGGGGCTGCGTGCGGGAGTTGGCGTACGCGGGAGTCCAACGCTGTAGGGACGCAGGGCTGCGTGCGGGAATTGTGACAAAACACAATTTCCCGTGTAACCCCTAAACTACACACAACACCTGGATTTCGACTGAAATTTAGGTGTGAAACCTATACATGACATATCATGTGAAATATTAAAATGGCTAAAAGGTGCCATACTGGTGCCGTGGTCATTTACCATTTTGTATTAAATTAATTAAAAAATATAAGGAGTAAGAATTCAAGGGTGGGGTCAGTGAGTGACCCTACCTTATTTTGGGTGGGGAATCCATTTCTGAAATAATATTTATGGATTTCCTACTCCTTTATTTTATAATAATTTTATTTATTCATATATCATTGTTCCTTTTAATTTTGTTAGTATTATTATTGTTGTTGCTTTGTCAGGTTGCTCTGTGCTAAGTAGCAGGCTGACACTTTTTATCTTTCTCATTTGTGTTCATCAATTCCTGACTCTCCAAGACCTCTCAGACCTGCCACATTCCTTGTTCTCAAGCCAAGTCCTCACCTGTTCTTCATAACTGAGTATTATCAGCCCAATACAACCGTTGCTATTCCTCTTTGGACTCCTTTTATTGTTTCATTCCCAAGTTGTCACTGTTCTCATCATAACTCTTGTTCTCGCAATGAACTGGCAGTGGTCCTGGTTTCACAGAATCATTAAATTATTTTCAGATATTATTAATCAGACTAAATCCATAAATCACTTACTTATCTCTTATAAGAATTTTATTACCTTGGCATGGTATCTGGGTATAAATATAACTGGGTCTATGGGTATCAATATCCTCTAAAGAGCTCTTTATTTATAGCTTTTTGAGTCCCAATATTATCCTTCTGAGGGGTACAGGGGCTCAAAGGGACGGACACTGGGGCTAGCAGGATAACCAGTGGTAGCCTTTCAGGTTGCCTTGGTTCTGTAACAAGGGTAGCATCTAATTCCACAGGTTATGGGAATTATTCTACTTTATAATTGAAGTTTGGACTTGTGAATAACACTAATCTGTCCTTTTTATTTATTATTTAATTAATTATCCTTAGTAAGTGTTCCCAGTAAGTTGATAATTACTTTGGTAGATATTTGTATGGATATTCTGATTTCAGGTGAGTTCCCATTATGTATTAAATTTTGGAGTAAAGTCATGATATTGATCTTATTCCTTATTTTTGAAATTTAGTTGATTTACTAATAAATTACTTAAAAATTGAAGTCATGGGTTTTCATGTAGTATTTTTAAATCATAAGTTTTTTTAATATTTCACAAAAATGTTTATGTCTAGAAATTTTCATAATAGTATATCAAAGTATTTGAATTTATTTCTAGAAGTAGTCAGTATCTTATTTTCAACATTTCTTGTACTTTGAATTATATTCAATAAAAAGTACATATAAAGGTTATCTGAGTATTTTTAAATAATTTTATGTATTTTTAGACTATCTACTATCCACAGGAACCTTAATTACTTATGTAGAATGTTCCTGTGTAGGTTGTAGCATGTTTATGTGGAACCTAGGTTTCTCAGGCCGCCTGTCACTTTTTCAACCCGTATTCCCGCAGCTGAGTCTTGTCAGTGGCCCAGGGCTGTGTACACGACTTTGACAGAGTGAAAGATCTGTAGCTCAGCCGCGCGTGGGTGCATTGGCTGTGGCGGCTGCGTGCGGGAATTGTGACAGAACAGATTTCCATCTGTAATTCTTTAAATATACAAAACACCTCAATTATGACTGAATTTTAGGTGTGAAACCTATACATGAAAATATGTGTGAAATATTTAATTGGCCAAAAAGTTCAATAGTGGTGCAGTGGTATTTGGGCCTTTCTTTTCCTTAATTATTTAAAAATCTAAGGAGTTGGATTTCAAGGGTGGGGTCAGTGAGTGACCCTACCTAATTCTGGGTTGAGAATCCATTTTTGCAATAATATTTATGGTTTTCCTACTCCTTGTTAGGTTAATTTTATTATTATTATTTTCCTGTTACTTTTAAAGATTGCTCTGCAATAGTAGCAAGCTGACAATCATCATGGATAGAGTTTATTCCCATTGAGGATTCTAGTTTCCCTTCAATGAAATTTATGGGTTTAGTAACCATGATGTCAGCTTACTGATACTAGGAAACTTTCCATCCTTTAGCTACAGCAAGTGATATTGGTGTTGGAATAATAATAATTCCAAGAAAATTAGGTAAAATGGTCAAATGTTTGATTTAGAAGCAAGTGCAAAGTTTGAGTGGTTTTGGTTGGATTAAAATGATTTAAATATTTTTTTTCAAGAGGGGAAACAGTTTATTCAAACAGGGGATCTTTATTGGATAACAACCTCTCTTCAAGGGGCTCTTTTGAACCATGTAAAGACCCTGGGACAATAAGGTCCTAAGTGATTATTCAAAAGGGGTTTAATCAAGGGGATTTGGTGGACTGGATGACTCACAGCACTTATTCATGGAGGCAAGGAGGAGATAACTTACCAATTTATGCAGACACTCCAATAAACTTTCAGAAATTCATGGTCAAAAGGGACCTAGGACAATTGTTGGGGATATTGCTGATATTCTTCAATGGAATCAAAAAATGGGTTTAGAGTTAATAATTATACTATCCAACTGAGGTCACAAATTACTTTTTTATCTTGAATAATCACTTGATCACAGATTACAAGGTGTCTGGATTGATTACGTCAAAATTAATTTGGTTTAAACCATCTAAAAGGGGCTTTTTATATAATTTTCTGGATTAATAAGATCTCCTCAGGGCACGTAGAGAGGGTTGTGCTTGAGTTCTGAGGCTGGCAGGAAGGCCAGTGCTAGTTTGACATGTAGGCTGAATGCTGTCATCTGGCTAGCCTTGCCTGTGTCATATTTCCATGTGAAAATATTGTCAGAAGGTATTTAAATATTAATTTGTCATTCATATGTTTCAGAAATATTTCCTCATTTTGTATTACCTTCTATTAAGTGGCATTGGTAGAAGTGGGTATTTTTGGATTATAAACCATCTTCTCCACATTTTGGTAGTTTCAAATATTTTTTTGGTAGACTTCTTGATGTTTTTTGTTGTTCATAAAGATTTGGAAATCTAATTAATGTGAAAACCTTCCTATTGTTTCTCACCATTTATTTGCTTTAATAATTTGATTTTTATATTTTTATTCAATTTTCTTAGGTTTCAAACATCTCCCTATCCAGCAGTCAACTTTTCACATGTGAATGATGTATGCATGCAAGTTTTAGCATGTTCCTGAGGTACCTGGCTGTTGGAATTAGTACAACTGATCTTGACACCCGCAGGCTTGAAATCTGCGTGCGGTAATTAATCATCAGTCATTTTTTATGCAAGTTTCTTGACATGCGCCTACATAATGAATTTCAGGCTTGTGTTCCCTTGCTATATTAATTTGGGGGTGCATGCAGGAGTTTTGTCATAACACAAATTTGCCTGTAACTCTAAAGTATACACAACACTTCAATTCTGACTGAATTTTAGGGGTGAAACCTATACATGGCATTATGTGGGAAATATTAGAATGGCTAAAAAGTGCCATAGTGGTGCTGTGGTTTATTGGAATTTTCTTCTAAAATTATTTAAGAGTGTAAGGAGTTGGAATTCAAGGGTGGGGTCAGTGAGTGACCCTACCTATTTTTGGTTGGGGAATCTGTTTCTGCAATAATATATATGGATTTCCCACTCCTTCTAATTTTACTTTTTCTTTTCTGTTTTTTATCTGCTTTGAAAGGTTTGTCTTGTCAACTAGCCAGCTGACACATGACTTCAAATTTAGATATTAAACCATTAGTGCAATCTAGTTGAGGGTCTAGGTTACTTCCATAATATTCTCCTTCAATAGGATAAATACTTATCTTGGGTTGCAGAAAATCAGGTTTACATGCCCTTTCTGGTGACATTTCCAGCATTATGTTTCCTTGGTTTCTGAAGTCTTCTTGACTCCCAAGTTGGGGGTAGAAGGATCCTTATTTTTAGTTTTGTATTCTTCTTTAGCCTCAATGCTCAGATCTTCTTGTTTGTTATTTCTCTTGTCAAGAGCATTTGTATCAACAGTTTTCTCAAATTTTGTCAGCTTGCTACTATGTACAGAGCAACCTGTCAATAGAAACAAAAATCTATGAAAAATAAGAATATCTCAATTAAAAAAAAAGGAGTGGGAAATCCATAAATATTATTAACAAAATGGATTCCACACCCAAAATTAGGTAGGGTCACTCACTAATTTCAAGTCCTTACATTTTTAAAAAAAAGAAAAGTACTAAAAATTACAACACCAGTATGGCACTTTTTGGCCATTCTAATATTTCACACGTGTTTGTGTTGTGTATATTTTAGGAGTTCCATGCAGAAATGTGTTATGTCACAATTCCCGCATGCAGCCCAGCATCATTACATATCCCTACATACTTGTAGTAGCAGATTCCCGCGTAATAGAGACCCGCGTGCAGCTAACTCTGCCATGCACGCAGCAGATCCTACCCCGCACGCATCTGTACTAACTGATCCCCCCTTCTCTGGATCAGTTTTGACTAATCTGAAAACCAGGTACCTCTCAGAAGAGCTACAACCTAGTTAGAGTTGCCTAGAAAATTTAAAAAATTAACATATGCATTACTCATAATCTAAAAGGATCAAAACTTAAATGAAATTAATCAAAATTAAGTTTAAAACATTTTTTAACAATAAATCAAAGATCAAGGATTAGCACGTAAATCACTGACCCTGATCTTTGAAGACCACAAAAAACCACAATGAGTGTTCATAAAAATTATTAAAAATTATCTAAGTGATCAGAAAATGATGAAGAATTAGTCAACATCCACATCTGCCCGCTTTGATGCAATACCAATAGTGCAAATGAAGGATCAGTACAGAATGATCAAATTTAAGCCAACACAGATTAACAGATCCTGTGGCTAAAATAGTACAGAAATCCAGCAGATCTAAGGTCAGCTGATTGAAAGCACCAAGTGGACGAGCCAATTGTTCTCTGACTGGCTTTCCAACTTCAGCCCACAAGAAGAACCCTCTCTATGTGCCCTGAGAAGCCCAAAAATCACCCTCCTATGTCTTCCCTGGTTAAGGGTTGAGGGTGATGATTGAAGGTTGTGCACATCAAGGAGGAATTTTCTCCACTAATGCTGTATGAAATTTAACCAAGCAAAGGGTCATGATTTCTCATCTCCTAAGCTGCTGCCGCAACTTTTCAACTTGGCTCCCCCTGTGGAAATCCCAAATCTGAAGCCTCAACCTAGACTCCTGCTCCTATTCCCCAGCTGCCTCCTCTTTGTGGAGCTCTCCATATTCTATGCCCCTTTGATCTCTACTCAGCTCTCATGCATCCTTGCTGGCTTCCCCTTTGACCTCTCCTCAACTCTCACTCATTCTCATTCTCATTTTTCAATTCTGTCCTTGAAAACTGCTCAAAAACGCTCTCTTGCCCATACCTATCTTCACTAAACTTTTCCTCTTGACTCAATATCCTCCTTGATCAAGCTCCGCTGCCCATCATTCAACTCCACCAATCTCAATGCTCTCACTAAATTTTTTTTCCCTCAATCTCAGATCCATAACCTTCAATTTGATCAGATGTGAGTTTTCTATTGTTGAAATCTTCTTTTTACTCTCACTAAACTTGTCCTTGTTACAACGGCACAACAGTAGATTCTTCTTCCTCCATTTTTTTCTTTGTTATTTTTCTTCTCTTTTCTTTCCTCCTTTTCCTTACTACTGGCTTCCCTCTCAACTCACAAGAAGGTGCCTTGGGTAAGACCTTGACTCCTGATGTCTTTCCTTCCTCAGTCACACTCATTTTTTATCTTCCATGTTGTCCTTAGTCCATTGGTCTTTCTGGGCAATGAAATCTCAAGGCATCTTCTTCTAAGCTTAACAGAAAGTACCCAGAGAAGGGGAAAAGAGAAAGGATAGGTTGCAAAAAGTTCTTGATTTTGTAAAAGGTCCATAAAGTGTGTCAAAGCAGGTCAAAGTGGGTCCAAGTCTGTGAAAGCAGCCAAATTCAAAGTTGAAGAGGTAAAAGTTTAAGGTCAAAGTGGTGAAAGGGAAAGACATAAAATAAGTTGAAGTCAAATTCACAGTTCAAAGTTTTGGTCAAAGTTGGAGCAGTCAATGTCAAAATTTGAATTCCAAGTCAAATTTTGTCAAATTTTTCACACACCTTGGAGCCTTTGAAGTTTTTCAAACTATTTTATAATTTTGAAAAATCTTGTAAAACATTCATAATTGTTTTTCAAAGTTGAGTTTAAGGGCCAATTGTAAAAAATAAAAAGAGCTTGATTTCTAATGAGATTAAAGGATTTAAGAATGAGTGAAAGGGGCTTGTAACGTCAAGCATAATGGACCTGAGCTCAGGAGGAAAAGGACACTCCGGTTGATGTGTTGGCTAAACAGATGATGAATTCCCCTTGAGAGCACTGGTTTTTATATAGAATAAATACACTATAGGCTGACAAGTGGTTGAGTACAAAATGAATAAGGTAAAATTAGCATAAGCAGTTGAAGTGACATGGTAAGTGAAATGCTATCATTAGACAGTCTGAAAATCACAATACTACAACACAAGATCCTCTATTAAATAACAGATATAATTTATCTTGGTTATAACACAGCCTAGTTATATTTTACCTGTTGTTTGAGTACTTTAAGATAACAATAAAAGATCAAATAAATCCAATCAATGATACTTCAAACTCCAGTGAAAGTCACATATATATAAACTCAAATTCCAACACCAATACATGGAAAGGGTTGAAGAGGGTTGAATTCCACATGAAACTAATTTTGAGACCCGGTGGGCTACACGCTGTTTATCACTTTATCATGCACTAGCCCAATAATATAATAGGTAGTGTTATCTGTGGGATGGCAGAATAACATAGGTCTATTGAAATGTAGAGAAGAGTAGTAATGAAGGGGAAGGAATTATTAAAAGGTCACAACTGCACCTGTCAATGAAAGGGGCAGAAGGTACAGGCACTACTTCTGAAAGAACTCAGGATGTAGAATTGAGATAAATTGAAATAAGGAAGAGGATTGGAGTAATGAAAATGATGATGAATAGAATACAGGAGTAGAGATCTGAAGGAGATTGATGAATTCATCCCATAAGAGGACCACCATAGGTGAAGGTGACAGGAGAAAGGTAGGCTTCTTGTATTTCTTGTGCTGATATGAAAACTATTGGAAGAGGGACTAACCAATAAGAAGGAGTATAATAATTCCTTGGGGGAATTAGTCTAGGAAGGGAAGAGAGGCCAGTATATGCAAGAAATGAAGGGAGGCTTTGAGGAGGGATGACTTGTGCTGGGGCTGGGGTTCCCCATGTGATTGAAGAATGACTGATTGTGCTCAAGGCAGTGGCTTGACAGATTGGGTAGGGGTTCTTTCCAGAAAGCTGTGGCATGTTCTGACATGGATTATGGGTTTTCCATCAGGGAATGTGGGTTGTACAGCCAGGATTATGGGTTATCCACCCAGGAGTATGGGTTGTCCAGCCAGTAGTATTTACTGTGGGTTGGCAGTACGTAGTTCTCATACCAGATATAATTGAAGGAGAGCTGATGATACACCAAGCCAAAGAGAGACAGAGAGGAGCCTGGGAGAGTTGACTAGCAGCTGCAGGGCATGCAGGAGGATACTTAAGGACGTGCAGAATGTGTATCAATGGGTAGATGGTGGATTGTCATGAGAACTGAGATTGGCTCAGGGTTGAGTATGGCTGAGGAAACTGAGACAAGTTTTGGTTATGAAAGAGATTTACAGAAGCTTACCATGCCTTTTTAGATTTTTTTTCCAAGGTTTGAGATGATAAAATCCCTCCTAAACAATCTTACAATCATCATATCAAGTTTGAGGGCCCCTTGACTCCAATGGGTCCTATCTACTCTCTCAGTCACCATGAGAAGAAGGCTCTAAAGAGTCTATATAGCAGAAAATATAGAGAAAGGGTTCATTTGCCCCAGCACTTCAAGGACTGGTGCACCTGTTGTCTTTGTGAAAAAGAAGAATGATGGTTTGTGGTTTTCTGTTGACTTTTGCAAACTTAATTCTGTAACTCAAGATAACTGGTACCCTATTCCCCGTATGACTCACTCTTGACAGTCTTTCCTGGTTCTTCTAATTTTTTCTAAAATAAATATCAGGGGTTCTTATAATATCCTTTATATCAAAGAGGGGCATGAAAATTTTACAGAATTAAGAACGCAGTTGGATGTTTTGAATATTTGGTTATGCCATTGTGGCTGAACAATTGTTTGGTGGTGTCTTACCTTGATTACATTCTCATTTTTTTCCAAAATCTGAAAAGAACACACAGCAAATTTGCGCAAACCTTTGAACAAACTTTGAAAATACAACTTCAATGCAAAAGCTTCTAAACAGGAATTTCATGCTTCATCAATGGATTAATTATGCTATTTGTTCTTGAGGGATGGTATTGAAATGTAGAAATAAAAGGTACAGAAGATCTTGTATTTGCCAAAATCAATGAATAAAAAAGTTCTTGGAGCAGTTTTTGGTTTTTTCTAATGTAATTGAAGGTTGATCATTAACTACTGTAGAAAGTTCTACCACTTCACTGATCCAACTGGTTCAGAACCCAGGGTCTTTGCAGCAGTTTGAGGACCTCAAACATGCCTTTAACAAGGCTCCAATTCTTTTATTTTTCTTTGAAAACCTTTATGGAGACTGATGCTAGTGACTATGCCCTGGGGGCTGTGCTCACCCAAGTCTCTCCTGATGGATCCAAGCACCCAATGGATTTTGAAAGCAGAATGCTGGGAGGTACCAAGCTGAACTATGGAATACACAATGAAGAACTCTTAGCCATTGTATGGGCTCTCAAAATCTTTAGGACTTAATTTCTAAGCCTTGCTTTTCCCTTTGAAGTTCTCAATTATCATTTTTCTCTGAAATATTTTATGAAATCTAAAATCTTGGCTGGCCTCCTACCCTGGTGGGCTGATTTTTTGTCCAAATTTTACTTTACCATAGTCTATAGACCTGGAGGGCACTCTATAGTTGCTGATATCCTGTCACATTTCGACAATTATCATCTCAATGGGGGGATACCCTATGCAGAAAAGAACCCAGATAATGTCAAAAAAATCTTGAAGCAGACTGAATTTGAACCTTCTAGAATTTTTTTCCTTTCTAAAGAACAGGTTTATGGACACTTGGTAAACTAAATAAAATCCCAAATCTCCAAAAAATCAACCCAAAAGATTATTCAGAAGCTAAATAAAAAGGAAAAAATAAAGAGTTAGCTGATAGATCCAGAAAACTGCCTCCTTATCCCTCAGAATAGAATAGCAATCCCCAAGCAAGAGAAACAAATTAAACTGGAGATAGTTCAAGAATAAAACAATTACACACCTCCTGGTCATCCCAGAAAAGAAAAGACAATTTATTTTGTCAAAATAGATTTCCATTGGGAAAATATTACTTCCTTTACCAAATATTATTTTTCTTCTTGTTACCTTTTCAGCAGAGACAAACCCAGTAACCACAAGAAGTTCTGACTCCTTCAACCTTTACCAATTCCAGATTCTCCCTGGACCTCACTCTCTTTGTAATTTATCTATAAACTGCCACTATCCAATGGATTTGCCTCAATCCTTGTGGTAGTTGACCATGGTTCAAAAATTTCTATCTTAATAAAAAACACAACTGATATATCTTCTGTGTAACAAGATAATCTACTCCTCTCTCATATATTTTCTCAACTTTTTATCACAGCTGATATTTTCAGCAACATAGAATGTTTATTTGTCTCTTGTTTTTCAAAAAATGTGTGTGTTGTGAAAATTAATGGCCAGCAATTAGCTTAAAAAATTAGCATCAATTAAGGAAGTAGAAATGCTGACAAAATAATATATTATGATCTATTTACTTGAATCAGAGGGGCAGCACACTCATGGATGTGACTTTTCTCATTGAATGAATAATTGGAAAACAACAGGGAGAAAAGCTGCTTGAATAAAAAAGATGACCCTCATGTGGCCTCATTTAATGAGAAGAGAAAAGCCCAAAATTCCTCCTAAAATGGTCTAAAGAGGCTCTAAAGGCCTTTTGACTTGGTTTGGGCGGTATCAGCCCACATGCCAATAGTCCCTGAACCCTTTTGACTGGAACTTTCAATTCAATTGTTTATGTTTCCACCCTTGCGGGGCTTAAACAGGCCCTCCTCTTTTCAACACACTGGCTGGTTTTCCCTTACAACCAGCCTGGTTACTCCAACAAATTTTCATACAGGATTTTTTCTTCATGCCATCAGCCCCTGGCCCCTGATATGGACCAGGTGGGACCCAGGACACACCTGGGTCTGGTCTCACACTCACAAAGGGGGGATGTAACCAGAAAGCATGACAAGCCCCCCGCTCTTTCCCACCTATCTGATCAGAATGGATGTTCAAAT
The DNA here is from genome assembly GCA_025617555.3 of Puccinia polysora. Classification (NCBI taxonomy): domain Eukaryota; kingdom Fungi; phylum Basidiomycota; class Pucciniomycetes; order Pucciniales; family Pucciniaceae; genus Puccinia; species Puccinia polysora. Next base: position 1,413,869 of record JAOOQA010000021.1, read on the forward strand.
CCCCTTCTGGTTTCCTGGGACACAATTCTCCCCAGGCAGACCGTCAAATTTGGTGGGCTGGAGGGGAATAAGTTCCCCCCAGCCCTTGGCAGCTCCCCCTTTGTAAAGGGGGCGGGAGACGCCCCTAATGTTTGTGGGAGGGTGGTCAGTTCCCCCCAACCACTGGTACCCTTGTTGCAACTGGCCTGGTTGGTTCCTCAATGGTGGCAGGGTGATCAAATCCCTTCCATTTCTGTTTTCCTGACTGTGAATGGTGTTAAAATCTCTTTGTCATACTCTCTTTTGTTACTCTTTTCTCTTTATACTTTCTATGATTTTTCTCTTTTGTTACTCTTTTCTCTTTATACTTTCTATGATTTTTTTCTCTTCCATTCTATGTTTCATTTTTTTACTCTACTTTAGTCTGGTAGCTCTGCACTCTATCACATGCGCGCATTGGGGCTGTGGACACTTCTCACTCACTATGTCCAGTGAGAATAATCTGAGTGAGAAGTCACAGTCATTCCCAGATACAGAATTCAATAAATCAACCAAATAAAGAAAATAAACCCAAAAAGATCTCAATCACTCATTGGCTTAACTCTTTCAACCTGAACCAATTGTTCCCAACAAATCTCAAGAAGTCAAGCAGCCAGTTTAATCAAGAAGATTAACAGAGCAACAAGTGTCAAGTTCTTGTTCAGCTCACTCACACTGTCTTCTCTCCAACACTTGATCAAGGAGCTCCGGCTATACTCTTGTGATATGTTGACTGGTTTCCTTGTTCTCTACACTGACCATCATCTCAAGAGTTTTCTTTATACTTCTCATTCAATCATACTCTCAGACTCATATTTTCTGACAGTGCTGAAACCTTGTTGGTTATTTTCTTTTCCTATGTTTCTTTCAGAATCATCTCATTTTTTTGCTCACTCTTGTGATCTCTTGAAATAAAATTAAGCCTGGTCTTGGCAACCAATTCAACTTTCCTCAAATTCCCTAGAAAATGTTTCCCCTCCTTTGCATCAATGAAGTTGGGGTTATGGGGGGAGGAGGTTTTTCTCCCCCCACTACCTGTACAACCAGGCTAATTGCAGTGCCCCCTTGCGCAGCCCCAATGACTGACTGGGGTGGAGGGACTCTGACTGATTCCCTCTGCCCCCTAAAACAACACTGCACAGGCCTCTGGGCCCAGAAACAGGTCAAGGGTGGGAAACAGTGTGGCGGCCCCTGTCAGCCTCCTGGATGCCAAGATCCTTGCTACGTTTTAACTACCAGAGTTCATAAAATAAAGAATAAGAAGATTATTCAAAAAGAAGCAAAAATGATCTGATCACAGATTGCAATATTTCTGGACAAAACTTCATAAATTTTTAGGTAACTGGGGAACAATCAATCAAAGGAGGTCTGTATAAAGACCTTTTTGGGTGAAAAAAAGCCTCCTAAGGGCTTTTAGACTGGGAATCAAGGGTTAAGGCTAGTAAGCCACCCAGGGCCAGATTTACATGTCCTCAAGAAGCTTCCAATCAGCTGTCTTCAGAGCTTCTGGATTTCTGAAGGTTTTTACCTTCAGGATATGTTAATACATTAATTTGTCATTTTGATCATTCTGGACCTATCTTCAATTTTTACTATCAATATTTTAAAAAGATGATCAGAATTGGATATTTATTGATGCTTAACCATCTTCTGGTTGCATTGAAAATCTTTAATAATTTTTGGTGTTACTCCTTGATATGTTTGGTGATAATTAAAGATTAGGATCAGTGCTTGTTGTAGTGGCTCTCAATATTTCTTTCTTAATTTAAAATACTTTAAAATTTATTATATAATAATTTTTTTGATATTTTATGCTTTAGACTGTCCACCATGCGCGTGTTATGGTATTAAATATTCATGGTTGATCTTTCTAGGTTATAGCTGTTATTGTTGGTACCAACTGTAACTTCATTTTTGATCCTTTCTGACACATGGAGCGTTCTGATCTGCTAGGTGCACATATCTTGCATGCAGAAATTGGAAATAATGAATGCGCTTTTGGCTAGTTTATGCGTACAGAGGATGATTCAAGCGCGCAGAGAGTGTGTAGGGATGGGGGGCTGCATGCAGGAATTGTGACAAAACACATTTTTGCACGTAACTCCTAAAATATACACAACATCCTCAGTTTTAATTGGAATTAAGTTGTAAAACCAAAACATGACAAAACTTCTGAAAGATTCAAAGCGCCAAAAGGTACAATACTGATGCTCTGACCTTTTGGTCAATTTTTCTTTAATTATTTCAAATGTGAAGGAGTAATAATTCAAGGGTGGGATCAGTGATTGACCCTATCTAATTTTGGGTGGGAAATCCATTTCTGTAATTATATATGTGGATTTCCTACTCCATTTTGGTTTATTAATTTTTATTTATTTATTTTATTTTTGGCTAGTTTGAAAGGTTGCTCTGTGTAAGTAGCCAGCTGAAAAAATTGATCACCTGAAGAGCGGTAGCTTAGCTATGAAGGTCTACAGTAGTATAAGACTGTGGCCCCTATTTTATAAAATGTTGAAAAGCTTTTAACCAAATCATCATAGATCTTGAGCTAACTTGCTCTTAACATATCTATTATTGGCGCTTTTTAAGTGTATATTCTTGGGAATATTATTATTCCATCACTTCATCCATGTCTTCAGCTAATGGACTACAAGGTTCCAGGTTTCAGGGAGCTGACAGGAGTAGGTGAAGCTGGTTTTGAGCTTAGAGTGGGACTGCTGAAATGTTGAATTTTTTTATTTGAAGGAGTGTCAAAACTGTCAGCTTGCTACTATTGCAGAGCAAGCTGCAAAATTAACAAAAAAAACATAATAATAATAATAATATAATTAACTTAAAAAGGAGTAGGAAAACCATAAACATTATTCCAGAAATGGATTCTCCACCCAAAATAAGGTAGGGTCACTTGCGGACCCAGCCCTTGAAATCCAACTCCTTATATTTTTTAATAATTAAGGAAAGAAAAACCAAAATACCATGGAACCTCCATTGAGCCTTCTGGCCAAAAAAACATTTCACACGTATCGTCATCTATAGGTTTCACACCTAAAATTCAGTCATAATTGAGGTTTTGTGTATATTTTAGGAGTTACGGACGGAAATGTGTTTTGTTACAATTCCCGCACGCACCCCCCGCAGCCAATGCACCCGCGCTTGGCTGAGATACAACCCTATCACTATGTCAAAGCCGTGTATGCAGCCCCGGGCCTCTGACAAGTACGCAGCCATGGGAATACAGGTTGAAAGAGTGACAGGAGGCCTGAGAAGCTTAGGTACCGCGTAAACATGCTAAAACCCACACGGGAACATTCTACATATGTAATAAATGTTCCCGTGGATATTAGATAGTTTAAAAATACATAATAATATATAAGAATACTCAAATAACCCTTATACATATTTTTTATTAAATATAATTCAAAGTACCAAGAATGTCGAAAATAAGACAATGACAACTTCCAAAAATATATTAAAATACTTCTATATACTTTGATGGGAATTTCTAGACATCGATAACTTTTTGAAATGCTAAGAAAACTAATGATGTAAAAATATTACAGGAATTCCCATGACTTATATTTTTAAGTAATTTTTTAGTAAATCAACTCTAACTCAAAAATAAGTAGTAAAATCAATATCATGACTTTACTGCAGTTATTTAATACATAATGAGAACTCAACTGACATTAGGATTTCCGTAGAAATGTCTATTATAATAATTATTAACCTAATGGGAACATTTACTAAGGATAATTAATTAAATAATACATAAAGAGGACAGATTGGTGTTATTCACATGTCCTAATATCCATTATGAAGTAGAATAATTCCCATACCCTGAGGAATTAGATGCTACCCTTGCTATAGCACCATGAACACTTGACAGGCTACCACTGGTTACCCAGCTAGCCTAATTGTCCGTCCCTTTGAGCCCCTGCACCCCTCAGAAGGATAGTATTGGGACTCCAAAAGCTATAAATAAAGAGCTGTTTTGAGGATATTGATGGGCAGAGACCCAGTTATATTTATATCCAGACATTGTGCCAAGGTAATCAAGTACTTATAAGTGATAATTCAGTGATTCATGGCTTAGTCTGATCAATAATATCTCTCCTCAACCTCATTTTTATCAATTTGAACGGCTGAACAATCTTATAACCCCAGTATACAGGTTTAACCCATCAGTGCACGTCCCAAACAGATACCCCAAGGATTTAATAATATACCAGTGAGTTAAATTATCCTTTCTCTGTTGTGGGAGCTTGGTTACAAGTCCCTGCCACTCCAACATTTATTTTCTATACATATTATCATTGGTTAAAATATCCTTTAGACTAAAGATCCCAAAGTAACCAGGACTACCTCTTTTCATACTTAAATCCCTGAAGAGAGGTGTTAAAGATCCCCAATATAATTGTTGCCCCTCTATAAAAATATTTAATAATAAATTTATTCATATTGATTTATAAAAATAAACTTTAACCAAACCAATTAACCTTGAAATAAGCTTAATCCAAATGTTTTACGGATTTTTGCTGCATTTATTAAATAAAATATTTATTATTTATTCTATCACCTCTGGTATCTAAAGCATAGAAAGGGTCTTGGCATCCAGGAGGCTGACAATTGGTGGTCTGGCCAGGAAATATTCCATTTTATTATATTTAATACCTTGGACCAGACATTTCACATAAAAATAAATCAAACATAAATTTATATGAATTTATAACCGTGATTTATCATTAAATTCTTTTGCAGTGGATTTAAAAACCCATGCAGAATTAATAATCTTTTATTTAAATCATTTAAAGATAAGAAAAGAAGAATATATTAAAAATCATAAACCTACTGGTTAGAAAGATTTAACTCAAGCTGAGCAACTTAATATCTATTCTGCACGTAAACACTTAGATAAACTCCTTTAACAAGAAGATCTTGAGAGGCGTATCAAATTTCAGGCCCCATTAAGGAAACATAAAGCTTGGAAGAAGTACAGTATAAATTAATTTTTGAAATATAAAAGTAAGTATACATCTGTTATTACCACATTATTTTTTTAAAAAATAATATTAATATATTTTATTGACCAGTAAAATAAACTTTTTTAAATCAGTGAACCCTCCTGTACCAGGAACCACCACCACTGAAATTGATATATTGGATTGAGAAATCCCAGATATCTCTGGACACCCTGAAAATATTGATTGGGCAGGTGAAGACCTCATTGGAACACACCAATACCCCGTAGGATTACCTACTAAGGATCAATTTAATCCCAATAAAGTCTTGGTAACTTTGAACATCAACTTAAGTGAGTTTTTGAATAAAACTTATTTTTATGGATTTTTTCTGTAAAAATACTTATAAATTTTTTTTTCAAAAATGAATAGACACAACACAATAGCCTCAGGGAGAATTCCCTCCTATGGATCTTTGCCAACAGCTCCCAGTAACCGTGAGACCACCAATAAGGACAACCATGAAGGGACTGGAACAAGTGAATCAAATGTTGATGGACAAGGAACAGCACCAATTACTTATGCCCTCTCCCAACCTAAAGACGGAGAAGGTAGTAGAATCAAGGCAACCTCCTTTACAAGAAGATTCCCTGCAGCCACCCCAGCAGAATCTGGCCAAGGAAGCCAGGATCAAAAACTTAGTCAGAGAGCACGTGAAATATTGGGAAGAGTTCAAAGAAGCCCAAGCCAAGGAGGACATGGTGTCTATGTCATGCTTTGCACCTAGGGATTATTGTCTTCATCACTTCGACATGTCCTCTCCTCAGTACCATCTACCTAAGTCTAAAAGCAGGCACAACATCAATGGTGAAATCTGCTACTTCCTCTGGCTCGCGTTGACCTTCCAATCTCGGTGACCAACTCAGTATATACTTGCAAACTTCGCGGTTAACTCCATACCGGTTGTCCATCCATTATGAGATCAAATCTCCTTCCCTGGCCAATCAACAGCCTCGGACATCCATCTTCGGTCATGCATTGTTTGTTAGTTTGCATCTACGTCTAACTAAGCCATCATTACTGTACAGTTTTCAATTGGACTAGTCCCTACCCTGCATACACTATTACTTCTCATTCATATTACCTTCAACGTCACTTGCTCCTGTCCCAATTTGTCATACAAGTATACACTCAGATTCTATTGTCTTTCACTTACGCTATGACCTTGGATCTGTACTACTGCTTCATTTCCTATCCCGTTCCTGTCATTCATTGCCTCACTGCTTCAACTTTAGTTAGCTCATCACCAGGTTGTATCTAGTCACTTCGGATTACCTTATAAGGGCTATCCCCTTGCCTGATGATTGTCTCCTCAGTTAGTTAATTTCATACGTTCTCGCATTTTGCTACAACCTTGTTATCACATTGGACTCAGGTTGAGTTTCCTTCTTTGGAACACATTCCATTCCTCTCGCCGTTTGTTGAGTGGAATAACCAAGTTTGCGCTTTGCTACTGAGTCTCCCCCTCGCACTTGCCCTTGCACTCAGCATTCCTTTGCGCTCACAATCATCTAAGAATTGCCCTATAGTACGTGGGTGGTTGTGTGACAGTAAATTAACTAACTCAACTCATCTATTTTAGCCTGCCAACCTATATTAGACTTCTTTTTCTTGATGTCACGTACTTGCTCAACCAGGAACGCTTCCCTCGCCCCTTACAATCATGAGATTCATTGGGTAGGGAGAACCAGGGCTCCTTGGGCCCAACAACCCTTAGATCCTGTTCCTCCTTCAAAATTGCCATCTGTTGAACCCCTCAATAATCCTCGGGCTCCTTCACGGGTTTTTCCGACGGACCCTCTTGCGGAATTTGTAGATTTCAACCATTCTTCCAATGAAACCTTGACTCGTGGTAGACCAGGGGTTTGCACTACTGCTCCCAAGCCTGATGCTCCGACCCTGCTTTTGACATTGATCCAGGCCCTCACTCATGGTGCCCAGCGATCTAGTCCAAGTACTCCTAGATTTCGCACTCCCTCCATGAAACAACCCAATCACTTTACGGGAGAACACCCTCATAAGCTTAGATCCTACCTACAGTCTTGTAAAATCATCTTTTCAAACAACTCCAACAATTTCCCTTCCGATAGGCATAAAGTTACGTATGCTTCGTCCTTCTTAGGAGGTAGAGCCTTGCAGTGGTTCCAACCATACCTTGAACTTTTGTCCAACGACAGTCCAACGTGTATTCTCAACAACTGGGACAGGTTTGAGCAACAACTGTTCACCCTGTTTGGCGACCCCAATGAAGTTTGAAACGCCAAATACAAACTTAATAGTTTAGTTATGAAGGGAAAATGGTAGAGCTTCCTTTTATATTTCTCATTTTTGAACCTTGCAGTCTTGCATCCAGTGGAACAAGGCAGCTCTTCTATTCCATTTCCAAAAGGGTCTACTGGCACGCTTAATCAAACAGCTCCCAGTTGGGGGTCATAAGACAACCTTGCTTCAGCAGCTAATTGATCAAGTGATTGAGCTTGATAATGGCTATCACAATAAGAATTGCTCTTGTAGAAACAACCATGGACCCCCCACCTTGGCTCCGAGGGTGGAAGACTCCTCAAAGCAAAACACAAGGAACCCAAAACCATCCAAACCAACCCCAACTTCAAACTCCAACTCAAAAGGGAAAACCGTCACCAAAACTCTGAAGTTCTTGGACAAAGAAATTGGGATGTTACGGAACAAGGAACGGCTACAAAGGGAGAAGAATGGGCTGTGTATGTATTGTTGAGGAACCTATGATGTTGACAGTTGTGTGAAGCGGTTAGGGCGTGAAGCAGCTAAGAAATCAAAAAATTAGCTTTTAGTTTTTCTGATACTCGCAAGGAAAACTACACATTATCTAAATCACCGCAAGAAAATCTTTGCACTTGCAATTCACTAGGTGCTCCAAGTTTGAGATTTATCCTATTCCATTCCAACAACACCCCTTATCAAGTATTACTTGATTCCAGCGCTAATGTTTCCTTCATCAGTGAATCTTTCGCCACTTCCAAAAATCTTACGCGTTCCAAGATAGATAAATTTCCTATCTATTTAGTAAGTTGTGCAACTGAACCATCTTATTGGGTTTCCAAAAAGGCAAAATGGACCTTTGCATTATCCAATTTCCCCAGCTTTGAATGGGATTTATTTGTCTTGGCTATACCCAGAATGGATGATACCATTCTAGGCCATGATTTCCTAGTTTACTGGAATCCAGATGTGAATTGGCAAGAAGGAGTAATTAAACTTCAAACCTTGCACCCCCAGAACGCTAATCTTTCCATCAATCAGGAATTAAACAGCCTACCTTACACTGTCATTTAGTTGGATGACACTTTTCCGCCAGGAGATTTGCAATATCCTGACCTTCATTCCCGAATTCCCTATTCAGATTTAGGAGTTATTGCTTACCTTTCCAGCTTACCTCTTTCCTGTTCCTTTGAAGAGAAACAGACACCAACCAAACCGTGTATTTTGATCTCCCTAATCCTCTCGCACCATGCAAGCACCTCGAACCCAGTGCTCAAAGATGACAAGATTGAAGATTTAGAAATCATTCGAGAGTCTTTACCTTTGGTTTATCATGACTTTTCTGACGTCTTCTCAGCTGCAAAAGCAGATAAACTGCCTCCATTCCGTCCTTACAATCACAAGATCAAACTTACTGGCCCACCTCTGGCACCAGGACCAGTTTACTCTCTCTCGACGCAAGAATCAATTGCGCTTCAAGACTACATTGCGGAAAATGTAGCAAAAGGATTTCTTCAACCAAGCAATTCAAATACCGGTTCACCTGTCCTATTTGTTCCAAAAAAGGACGGCGGACTTTGCCTTTGTGTTGACTACAGGAAACTGAACCAGGTAACCCAGAAGAATGCCTATCCAGTACTGCCTATGTCACATCTTCTTACCCTTTTCCATGGAGCTGCTTATTTCTCAAAGTTAGACCTTTGAGGTGCCTATAACCTAATTTGCATTAGGGAAGGTCATGAGTATTTTACTGCAATGAGAACCCGGTTTGGCAGTTATGAGTATACCGTCATGCCTTTTGGCCTCTGTAACGCTCCTTCCACTTTTCAGCATTTTTTCAACAACATTTTCTCCGATCTCGTAGGTAAATACCTTGTGGTGTATCTCAATGATATACTAGTTTACTTGAGCAACCTCAAAGATCACATTGCACATGTGCAAGAGGTGCTGCAGCAACTTTGCAAGAATGACCTGTTTGCAAAAGCCTCTAAGTGCAAATTCCATTCCTCTTCTCTTTGGTTTCTATGTGTTGTAGTCTTGCAGCAAGGACTATTGATGGACCCAGCCAAAAGCGAATGCATATTGGACTGGCTGCCACCTTCTTCTATCAAATCCCTTCAAGTTTTCCTTGGTTTCAGTAATTTTTATAGGAGGTTTATTGCGTGTTACGCCAAAAAAACCGTGAATCTTACCAACCTTCTTCAAAAAGACACTCCTTTTGTTTTTACCAAACACGCTGCTTTGGAGTTCAAAGCTCTGAAGAAAGCGTTTACCACTGCTCCAATACTTGCTCACTTCAACAAGCTAGCTTGCACTATTGTTTAAACAGACGCAAGTAACTATGCGATTGCAGGAGTAATCTCGCAGTTCTCTTCCTCCACTTCTGTCTTTTATCCCATAGCTTTCGAGTCTTGCAAGTTGCTTGCTGCAGAGCTTAACTATGAGATTCATGACAAGGAAATTCTCACAATCTTTTATTGCTTGAAGAAATGGCGTTCATACCTTTTGAGCCTTGCGGAATCCTTTGAAGTTTTAACTGATCATAATTCTTTAAAGTATTTCATGAGCTCAAAATTCCTCACACCTAGACAGGCACAATGGGCCGAATACCTCTCCAAGTTGCACTTTACAATCATGTACCTTCCTGGGAAACAAGAGGTAGTTCCTGATGCTTTATCACGTTGGGACAACATTTACCCAGGGGGGGGGGGAGCACCTTGGCCAAAAAAACCTTGAAAATGTTAGGAAACTCTTCTCAACCCAATTTGCCCAACTCAGTTCAATCATCGCTCACTTTCAAGATTTGGCTTCCAAACTCTGAAAAGCTCAACGCGACCACCCCAAGTGCATCAAATTTTGCAAAAGTGCGAACTTATTAGATAGTAGTTACAGTATTGATGATAATGACTTTTTAGTATATGATAATCGTATAGTAGTACCAGATAATTCTTGCATTAAGTTAGATATCTTCAAGTCACGGCAGGATTCTCCACTTGCTGGTCATCATGGGCAGGATAAAACCTACCAATTGATTGCGCAAGACTTCTACTGGCCTGGTGTGACCAAAGAAGTAAAAGACTATGTTAGCGCGTGCTATGATTGCAATCGTAACAAGTCCTCGAAATGCCAGAAGTATGGGCTGCTTCAGCCACTTCCATGTCCGCCTTGTCCTTGGCCCTTGCTTTCTATGGATTTCATCTATCAATTACCTTCTCCTAGTGGATATGATTCTATTCTAGAAATAGTAGATTGCTTCTCAAAGATGGCTTTATTTCTGGGCAGTAATGTGATGGCCTCTTCAGAAGACTTAGCTAACTTGTTCATAGAATATGTATTTTCAAAACATGGTCTCCCTGATAATATAGTTAGTGATTGTGGATCTCTGTTTGTCTCAAGCTTCTGGACCTTGCTATGCTAACATTTGAATATCACTCGCAATTTATAAATGGCTTACCACCCGGAAACGGATGGGCAAACCAAGCGAGTTAATCACATTATTGAACAATATCTTTGAATGTATGTCACCTATCAACAAGACAACTGGTTGAAATGGCTCCCACTAGCCAAATTTGCCTACAACAACTCCACTCATTCCTCCACCAAACATTCCCCCTTCCAAACTCTTTATGGTAGAAACCTGAATTTCTCTTCCCTTCACGTAGCACCTTCTCATCCTGCTACCAATTACCTTGAACAAATTCAATCCCTTCAATTGCAACTTTGGACCAACCTCAAAGGAGAAAACCAGCGCTATAAGGAGCAAGCAGACCAATCTCACACTTTGGCTCCAACCTTTGCAGTCGGAGATCAAGTATGGCTCAATGCTTGCAACATTAGCAGCACTTGCCCAACTTGCAAACTCTCAAAAAGAAAGCTTGGCCCCTTTAAAGTAGAATCAGTCATCTCCCCTAACGCCTTTAAACTTAATCTACCTGCAAAATGGAAAGGTATCCACCCGGTCTTCCATGTGTCTCTCCTAGAGCCAGCTCAAGTCCTATACCCGGGCAAGACTCATCCCCCTCCTGAACCAGTCACTGTCCTTGATCATCAAGAGTGGGAAGTAAGCCGTATTCTGGATTCCAGGTTACGCAAAGGGAAACTTCAATACCTCGTTGAATGGTCTGGCTTCCAGTCCGACAAAGATTGCACCTTGTGGGAACCAGCCCATCACCTTTGCAATTCACCCAATCTGATTTGAGACTTCCATGTGAGCTACCCTTGCAAACCTTGACAATCATGATTCCATCCCATCCAATCCCATTACATTCCACATTCCATCCCATCCAATCCAATACCATTTCATTCCACATTCGATCTCATCCAATCTCATTGCATTCCACATTCCATCTCATCCAATCACCTTCCATTCCACATTCCATCTCATCTAACCCCATTTTACTTCACACCAACATCCAATCAGTCAAATCCTCCATCTCTCCATGTTATTCCTTTTTCTCATTTCCCTTTCATTTCTACTAAATAAAAAAATTCATTCCTTATTAAAATATATATATATATATATATATATTTCTATTTTTAATTATATATATATATATATATATATATAAAGAGAGAAAATATATATTTATAATAAATAATTACAAAGTTTCCTTTACTTCCTTCTCCGCATCCTCCCAATTTGCAGTGAATTCCGCAACCATGGATCAAAAAGTATCCAGGTCTTCATCATTGATAAGTGCGGACATCCTTTGGAGAACTAGCACTTCTGTTACAATATTCCTCTCAATGATCTCCTCGCACCTTGCAATCCAAGCTTGCTTTGGCCCAGCATTCCATCCACCTTCCTCCAAGAGCTCTTTGTACGCTCTCTTCCTTTGGCCTCCCAACGTGCCTTCTCCAATATCACCTGTCAGCCGCCTCCCATCCGTTTTGACCGGCCCTATGACTTGCACTGGATCCACTTTGCCTTGGCCCTCCATTCCTTCCCTTCCATCCACTCCATCCCTTCCATCTCCTCCATTTCTCAATCCTCTTTCCGCTTTGTTTCCTTCCTCCTCCCTTGCTTCCTTGGCTTTGACCCCAACCGGTTTGGCACCAGGCACTTTGCCTCGCACCTCGGCATTCATCTGGGCCCCCGGGAGTTCAGTCCGTGGTCCCCAGTAAGGTGGTGGTGGTGGTGGTGTATTTGTAGTATACCTTCAGAAACGGGGCAAAACTAGCAAAAAAAGCAAAATTTAGTTACTATTTTTATGATCTTAGTCAGCCCAGATTAGTACTCACCAGGAACTCAAGTCCCCAAGTATTTGATCTCCGGCAACGGTGGTATCTTGTAGTCAACCCTTGGTGCGGACCTACGACTCCAAATCTCCCTTGATGACTCCGCAGGACCCTTGACAGTCGACTCAACATTTATAGGGAAATTACAGGCCACTTTGCGAAGGCAACATTGCTCGCACTTGCCTCGGAGGCCTCGGACAGCAGTACTAGGGACACATTGCTTGTTTTGGCGAATGCAGTTTTTGCAACAGCCGGACAACAATGACGACAAGTTATATAAATTATAAATTTATTGAGTAATGAATTAAATAATGTGTAAAGGGTATACAGTAATTATTAACGACTTGAAATTGATGGGAAAATTTATCTGAGCGTTTGCAGGAGCTTGCGTCTTTATACCCGGCAACTGTCACGCTTTGCACTTAGGGATTATTGTCTTCATCACTTTGAAATGTCCTGGCCTCAGTACCATCTACCTCAGTCTAAAAGCGTAACCCAAATAAAGCACAACATCAATGGTGCAATCCGCTACTTTGTCTGGCTTGCGTTGACCTTCCAATCTTGGCCACCAACTCAGTTTATACTTGCAAACTTTGCGGTTAACTCCATACCAGTCGGCCATCCATTATGAGATCCAATCTCCTTCCCTGGCCAATCAACAGCCTTGGAATTCCATCTTTGGTCATGCATTGTTTGTTAGTTTGCATCTACGTCTAACTAAGCCATCATTACTGTACAGTTTGCAATTGGACTATTCCCTACCCTGCATACACTATTACTTCTCATTTTCATTACCTTCAACGTCACTTGCTCCTGTCCCAATTTGTCATACAAGTATACACTCAGATTCTATTTTCTTGCACTTACGCAATGACCTCGGATCTGTACTACTGCTTCATTTCCCATCCCCTGCCTGTCATTCAGTGCCTCACAGATTCAACTGTAGTTAGATCATCACCAGGTTGTATCTAGTCACTTTGGATTACCTTATAAGGGCTATGCCCTTGCCTGATGATTGTCTCCTCAGTTAGTTAATTTCATACGTTCTCGCATTTTGCTACAACCTAGTTATCAAATCGGACTCAGGTTGAGTTTCCTTCTTTGGAACACATTCCATTCCTCTCGCCGTTTGTTGAGTGGCATAACCAAGTTTGCGCTTTGCAACTGAGTCTTTCCCTCGCACTTGCCCTTGCACTCAGCATTCCTTCGCGCTCACAATCATCTAAGAATTGCCCTATAGTACGTGGGGTGGTCGTGTGACAGTCCATGAAAAAGATAATATCCCAGGCAAAAGCTACCCAGATAGCTCTTCAGAAAATGATTACAAGGAAAAAGGTAGAATTGTACATAGAAAATTGGAATCCTTGGGATCAATTAGCCCAACTGAAAGGCAAAGGATCAGGAAAGAAGAGATCCTCTTCCCATCCAAAGCCAAAGGGAAAGAAAGATTGGGATCAGATGATATCCCTAGCTCAAAAATGGAAAAAGATTTACAACAATTAGCTTCTAATTCTGAGCCCAAACAAACCTCTGATGTAATTACTTCTTTTTCTAATGATGTGCTTCATAATTTCAAAATTGTTTGTGAAAATTTGGACGGTGTTTATACCCAAATGGATCAATTAACTTCAGTAGTAGTCAAATTGATTAATAAACAAACAAAGACAGTAGGAATGGAAGAGATCAAAGAACACACAGAACATTTACTGAAGACAATTAATCAAGGTAGGATCAGACAGACTCAAACAATTGAGAATATGTTATCAGGAATCCAAGAAGATTTTAGTATGTCTTTCCAACCCTTAAAAGAAGAATTGGTAACCACTTCTAACTGCTCCGTTCTATCGCTTAGTGAAAAACTGGTTGTGCTTAATAACAAAGTGGACCTGCAACTTAATCTGATCAAAAATGATCTTAGATACTTAAAAGTCCCTCTGACCAACCCATTGGGGAGTACCACAGAGGAACCAAAACCTCCCAGACAAACCACTACTCCTTGTGTACCACCCTTATGAGGAATGCATAGGAGTGACACCTTTAGGCCTAGTCCTACCCCTGAGATGGAGCAAGCCCTCAAACGTTTAACCCCATTTATGAATGGCCCAAGGTCTCTGGTGAAGGAGAATACAATCACATAAACTTTATTAAATTTATTGAATAGACTATTATCTCTTATGACCTACCAGAAGCTATAGATGTAGTAAGGATGCCCAGACTATTTGAAACAGTAGCCTTGGACTTGTTGATCAGTAAAAGAGAATAAGTAGGATACTTACCATGGAATTCTTTGAAACTTCTGACTAAAGAACAATTTGGTTCTAGAATTTGGAAAAGAAATATGATGAAAACTTTTGAAAATTCCTCATTTGAACTCTCCAAGGATAAACATCACAAATGGTGCTTGGAACAGAAGAAAAGATTGGATTGCTTCTATCCAGATGATGACAAAGTGGAAATAAATGAAAGACTCCTCAACCTGTGTCCCGGACATCTTAACCATAGTGTAAGATGTAGGATGAGTATGGATGCGGACTTTCCCACTCTAATCAATTTTTTGGAAGAAGTAATAGACATGAATGGGTTGGACAAGAAAGCCCCTTCCAGACCCAAAGAGAACTATAACATCAACAAAACCAGAGAAAAATCTCCTCTGATAAATGCCTCTGACAATAAGAAGCCTAATGAGAATAGGGAGAAAGAGAGGATTCCTGGGACTTGTTGGAATTGTAACAAGACTGGGCATATGAGACAAGACTGCCCATTAAAAAAACAAAAGATAGCAGTCTTGGAAGGAGAGCAGGAGGTTGAAGGGAATCAGAACTATGAAGATATATCTGATACTGAAGGATCTCTTTCTGAATGTGAATTGATCCTGACCAAACCTGTTAATTTTATGGAAGGAGATATAGGCACTTCTGTAGAAATCAATAACATCCATGGGGATTCTAGCTTGCCCCAACAATGGGATCCTACCATAATTCCTAGACATATTACGGATGTCAAACAATTAACAGTTAAACCTTTGAGTGGGAAAATTTATACCACTGGTAAAACCTGTTATGCAACAGGATTGTATAAAGACAGACCTATAAGGTTATTACCGGATAGTGGAGCTTTTTGCTCATGTGTCTGTGCTGAACACTTAAACAAATGAGATAACAATTGGAAAGAACACCTTCTGCCCATCCCAAAAGCCAGGTTTAGCTCTTGAAACTCTACCATGAATGCTATTGGAGTATGGAATGCTGCTATAATACTACCCCATACTAAAGGATCTTTGAGGATACAAGTGGAATTTGTAGTATTGCTCAAAGGACTATGTGACTTTTGATACTGAGTAATGATTCCTTATGTCTATATGGTATAGATGTGTTCCAGAGTAAAGGTAGATAATTCACAGTAGGTGGTAATTGCTACAAGAAGTTTAAGATATGCACAATTCAATCTAACTTCCCCTCCTATACTTATCAAAAGCATTTAAAAGACTTTGAACAAGAATAATTCTCTCAAGCAGCTCTGAATATGAAAATTTCTGAGAAACAGAAGAAAGATATATTGACAGCCTGCTTTGAGAACCAAAATGCTTTTGGTACTAAAGATCATCCCATTGGTGACATTAAAGGACATGATATGGTATTGAACTTGACCATTAAGCCTCCTTATTCTCCAAAATTAAGAAGGCCAGCCTATCCTTCTATTCCTAAGTCTAGTAAAGCTCTTGAGAAACATATTTAGGAACTAATAGACTTAGAATTATTAAGAAAAGTAGGGCATAATGAACAGGTAGATGTGACCACACCTGTAATCATAGCTTGGCATAATGACAAGTAAAGAATGGTAGGAGACTTCAGAATTCTCAATAATTATACTCAGGAAGATTATTATCCTATAACCCAGATTGATCATGCTCTGCATAACTTGGCAGATGCCAAGTACTTCACTACTATGGATATGCTTAAAGGTTTCCACCAGATACCAATAAGCCCTGAAACAGGAAGTTTACAAGAATAATCTATCATTTGGGAATATATGAATATCTTAGGATGCCCTTTGTTATAAATAATGCTGCATAACACTTCCAGAGAACAATGGATACAGTTCTAGGTACATACATCAGACAAGGATGGATGATGGTATATATAGATGATGTTATCATATACTCTGATGATTGGGATACTCATATCAAAAAAGTATGATTAGTATTCCAGAATATCTCCAGAGCAGAATTTAAGGTGTCCATGAAGGAAGGCAACTTTGGCTAAGGAGAATTGAAAGCCTTAGGAAATATAGTCTCTGGTCTAATAATCAAAATAAGATACCTGCTGTCATGAATAGACCCATGCCTCAAAACAAAACAGAGTTACCGTATTTCATTAGTTTTTGCAGTTATTACAGACAATACATACCAAAGTTTGCTATGCTAACTAAGATTCTGTATGAAGTATTCAACAATAACACTCTATCTGAAATGATTCATGAGAGATTGAAAAACTATGAGGAAATAAAGATATCTATGACCTCTACTCCTTTACTCATCCAACCAGATGGCACAAAGCCCTTCAAGCTGTACATTGAAGCTTGCATGGAAGGGTTAGGAGCTGCTCTACATCAAGAAAGGATAGAAGAAGACAGAACAGCAGAGAAACAAGTACTTTTCACATCTAGAAAGATCACAGATACAGAAAAGAGATATGGAGCCACTCAGTAGGAATGTTTGGCTCTAGTATGGGCTTTAGAAAAGCTACACTATTACTTTGAAGGCATCACTTTTCAAGTGATCACGGACTGTAATTCTTTAAGAACTCTTATGAATATGAAAACCCCCAGCAGACGTATGCTCAGGTGGCAAATTGCTATACAACAATATAGAGATCAGATGACTATAGTGCATAAAGGTGGAGCTAAAAATTAGAATGCTGATAGTCTAAGTACAAATTGTTTGCCTAATGACTCTAAAAATCCAGCATATGAACCTGAAGATCAAGATATCTTTCCTATCCTGAAGATCAATCTTTTTGCATTGAATGCTCCAATAATGGGGATCCACCTATGTGAATTAGATACTGCTTTCTTCTAAGGGAAAAATACTCTCCTGAAATCAAGCTGCTGATTACCATTATGGAATTTGAATCCCCAGAAGCAGCTCTGATAAATAGTCTACCTGCTTCATTAGTTAAACCCTATAAAGCAGGAAGATTTACCTTTTGGGAAGGTCTGTTTTACTACAGACACCAACATTACAGTGTATTAGTACTAAGCAAAAAAGAACATATACAACATATACTCCAGGAGGGTCATGACAACTGTTCATCAGGGCATCTATCCACCAAAAGAACCTTGGAAAAATTAAAACAAAATTCTTGGTGTGTAGACTGGAAAGAAATCACTATCAAGTATGTTCCTAGCTGTGAGACCTGCCAAAAATCTAACAAAACTACTGGCAAAATTTTTGGACTCCTATAGAAGATCTCTGAACCTAAAACCAGATGGGAAATCATCAATATGGATTTTTTCACCGGCCTCCTCCCTGGAGGTACTCATTCATATCACTCTATCCTATTTATAGTCAACAGATATTCTAAGAAGGCAAAATTCTTAGCTAACCATAAAGAAGATAGTGAGATGGATGTAGCTTTACTATTCTGTAACAGGATCATAGCTGATGTTGATATACCCAAGATTATAATCAGTGACAGAGACCCCAAATTCACCTCTGAGTTTTGGAGGAATCTAGATGATATACTGGGTACTACTCTAGCATTTTCTACAGCATACCATCCCCAAACTGATGGATTAGCTGAAAGAATGATACAGACCCTACAAGATATGTTAAGAAGGTTCTTTAGCTTTGGTCTAGAATACAAAACCTCAGATGTTTATTGCCATGAATGGGTAAGACTACTCCCAGCCCTAGAGATGGCTTATACCAGCAGTAAAAATTATACTACCAAAGAAGCTCCTTACATACTAGAAAGAGGATGGATTCCAAACCTCCCTAGGAATAACTTAAACTAAAACCTAGCCACTATTCTTCCAAAATCTCTTGAGTTTAAAAAGATGATAGATCTGGAAAATAATCATGCTCAAAAATGTGTAGAAGAAGCAGTAGAATACAACAAACAAGGATGGGACAAAGCACATAAAGAAGCTGACTTTAAAATAGGAGATCAGATCTTGATATCTATAACCAAGTTCAATAATCTAGCAGGTAAAGGAAAGCTGAAACCAGCTTTTGTTGGATTTTTTTTATCAAAAAGATGCATGGAAAAAATGCTGTGGAAGTAATCTTGAGTGAAGAATTATCAAGGAAAAACCCAGTATTTCCTGTTAGCCTAGTAAAACAATTTCAACCAAGACAAGGTAGCAACCTCACTCCAGCAATAATCCCAATAGAACCTGACCCTGTGAAAGAAAAAGCAAAAGCCAGCAGGATATTGAGACACAAGAAAGAGAGATTACAAGGAAAATATGCTAGACTATACTTAGTAAGATACAAAGGAGAATCTGCAGACAAAGATGAATGGTTACCAGAAAATAACATACCTGATGGACCAATACATCTCAGAAACTACAGGGCCAGCAAAAGGAACTGAAATACACATGAAGTTCATTTTCTCCTAGCATCCTCCAGATTTTTTTCAGATATGGCCATATCTTGGTGTGGGGGAATGTCAGCTTGATACTATTGAAGTGCAGACTGCAAAAGTAACAAAAATAACATAAAAATAATAATAATATAACTTACTCAAGAAGGAGTATGAAAACCATAAATATTATTACAGAAATGGATTCTCCACCCAAAATTAGGTAGGCTCACTCACTGACCCCACCCTTGAAATCCAACTCCTTATATTTTTAAGTAATTAAGGAAAGAAAAACCAAAATACCATGGCACCACCATTGAGCTCTCTGGCCAAAAAAATATTTCACACGTATTGTGACATAAAGGTTTCACACCTAAAATTCAGTGAAAATTGAGGTGTTGTGTATATTTTAGGAGTTACGGACAGAAAGGTGTTTTGTCACAATTCATGCACGCGGCCGCAGGCAGCTGAGATACAACCCTGTCACTCCTTCAAGGTTGTGTATGCAGCCCTGGGCCTCTGACAAGTACGCAGCTGCAGGACTACGCGTTGACAGAGTGACAGGTGGCCCAAGAAGCTTAGGTACCTTGTAAACATGCTACAACCCACACGGGAACATTCTACATATGTAATAAATGTTCCTGTGGATAGTAGATAGTTTAAAAATATGTAATACTATATAAGAATACTCAAATAACCCTTATACATATTTTTTATTAAATATAATTCAAAGTACCAAGTATTTTGAAAATAAGACAATGACAAATTCTAAAAATATATTAAAATACTTTCATATACTTTTATGAGAATTTCTAGACATCAATATCTTTGTGACATACTAAGAAAACTAATGATGTAAAAATATTACATAAATTCTCATGACAAGTAATTATTTTAGTAAATCAACAGGAACTCAAACATAAGGAGTAAAATCAATATCATGACTTTACTCCAGTTATTCAATACATAATGAGAACTCACCTGAAATCAGGATGTCCTTAGAAATGTCTATTAAAAGAATTATTATCTTACTGGGAAGTTTTACTAAGGATAATTAATTAAATAATACATAAGTAGGACAGATTAGTGTTATTCACACGTCCTAATATCAATTATGAAGTAGAATAATTCTCATACCCTGAGGAATTAGTTGCTACCCGTGCTATAGCACCAAGAAAACATGACAGGCTACCACGGGTTACCCTGCTAGCCTTATATTATGTCCCTTTGAGCCCCTTTACCCCCCAGAAGGATAGTATTGGGACTCCAAAAGCTATAAATAAAGAGCTCTTTTGATGGTATTGATGGGCAGAGACCCAGTTACATTTATATCCAGACACTGTGACAAGGTAATCAAGTACTTATAAGAAATAATTAAGTGATTTATGGCTTATTCTGATCAATAATATCTCTCCTCAACCTCTTTTTTATCAATTAGAACTACTGAACAACCTTAAAACCCCAGTATACAGGTTTAACCCATCAGTGCATGTCCCAAAAAGATACCCTAAGGATTTAATAATATACCAATGAGTTTTATTATCCTTTCTCTGTTGTGGCAGCTTGGTTACAAGGCCCTGTCACTCCACCGTGTATTTTATATACATATTATCCTTGGGTAAAATATCCTTTAAACTAAAGAGCCCAAAGTAACCAGGACTACGTGTTTTCATACTGAAATCCCTGAAGAGAGGTGTTAAAGATCCCCAATATAATTGTGGCCCCTCTATAAAAATATTTAATAATCAATTTATTCATATTGATTTACAAAAATAAACAATAACCAAACCACTTTACCTTGCAATAAGCTTAATCAAAATATTTTACAGATTTCTGCTGCATTTAGTAAATAATATATTTATTATTTACTCTATCACCTCTGGTAGCTAAAGGATAGCAAGGGTCTTGGCATCCAGGAGGCTGACCATTGGGGGTCTGGCCGGGAAATATTCCATTTTATTATATTTAATACCTTGGACCAGAAATTTTCACAAAAAAATAAAATCAAAGATTTATCTGACTTTATAACCGTGATTTATTATTAAATTCTTTTGTAGTGGATTTGAAACCAATGCAGAATTAATAATCTATTATTTAAATCTTTTAAAGATAAGAAAAGAAGAATATATTAAAAATTATAAACCTACTGGTTGGAAACCTTCAACTCAAGCTGAGCAACTTAATATCTCTTCTGCACGTAAACACTTAGATAAACTCCTTGAACAAAAAGATCTTGAAAGGCGTATCAACTTTCAGGCTCTATTAACAAAACATAAAGCTTGGAAAAAATACTGTATAAATTACTTTTTGAAATATAAAAGTAAGTACACAAATTGCATACCAATTTTATTTTTAAAGAAAATAATATTAATATATTTTATTAAACCAATAAAATACACTTTTTTATCAGTGAACCCTCCTTTACCAGAAACCACTGCCACTTAAGTTGATCTATTGGATCAGGAAGTCCCAGACATCTCTGGACGCCCTGAAAATTTTTATTGGGCAGGTGAAGACCTCATTGGAACCCACCAAGACCCCGTAGGATTACCTACTAAGGATCAATTTAACCCCAATAAAGTCTTGGTACCTTTGAACATCAATTTAAGTGAGTTTTGAAATAAAACTTATTTTTACGGATTTTTTCTGTAAAATACTTGTAAACATATTATTCTGAAAATGAATAGACGTAACACAAGAGCCTCAGGAAGAATTCCCTCCTATGGATCTTTGCCAACAGCTCTCAGTAACCGTGAGACCCTCAGTAAGGACAACCATGAAGGTACTAGAGCCCATGAATCAAATGTTGATGGACAAGGAGCAGCCCCAATCACTTTGGCCCTCTCCCAACCTAGAGCCGGAGAAAGTAGCAGAATCAAGCCACCCTCCTTTACAAAAAGATTCCCTGCAGCCACCCCAGCAGAATCTGGCCAAGGAGGCCAGGATCAAAGACTTAGTCAAAGAGCACGTGAAATATTGGGAAGAATTCAAAGAAGCCCAAGCCAAGGAGGACATGGTATCTATGAAAAAGATAATCTCCCAGGCAAAAGCCACCCCGATAGCTCTTCAGAAAATTATTCCAAGGAAAGAGGTAGAATCCTATGTAGAAAAGTGGAATCCTTTGGATCAATTAGCCCAATTGAAACACAAAGGATCAGGAAAGAAGAGATCCTCGCCCCATCCCAAGCCAAAGGGAAAGAAAGACTGGGACCAGATAATATCCCTAGCTCAAAAGTGGAAAAAGGTTTACAAAAATTAGCCTCTAATTCTGAGCCCAAACAAACCTCTCATGTAATTAATTCCTTTTCTAATGATATGCGTCATGATTTCAAAATTGTTTGTGAAAATTTGGACGGGGTTTACACCCAAATGGATAAATTAACCTCAGTAGTAGGCAAATTGATTAATAACCAAACAAAGAAGGTAGGAATGGAAGAAATCAAAGAACACACAGAACAGTTATTGGAGACAATTAATCAAGGCAGGATCAAACAGACTCAAACAATTGAGAATATGTTATCAGGAATCCAAGAAGATTTTATTATGTGTTTCCACCCCTTAAAAGTGTTGATTTCTCTCTGTTGTTTTCCTTGTCTATCCTACGCTGTCTCATCTTCCTACTAAGTCTCTTCCTGTTATCCCTTCTTTTCGACACCGTATCTGAACCCCAAACCCGATCGGGTAGTTTCCACATCCTTGCGGCGTTTCCTATTGAACTCCGCTCCTCAACTTCAACTCCAACCACAACATACGAGGCACGACACAAACTCACTCAACTCCTTCAACTCATCAATAACCTGATCACCTCTTGTCCGGATTGCGTGTAGGTATTCCTACTGTCTTCAACTCTACATCAAGGCTTATCCAAAACGCAATCTCTCTGCTTCAGATCAAAATCCCTACCAGGTCGGATTGGTTACTGGATGTTCAAGAGTTGGGAGTTATAACTTTAGTACCTTGTAAATCTGTTTGATCTCAAACATCTTTACTACGGTCTCTTTATTCATATCTATTCTTTTCTCCTAGTCACCCTCAGTTAGCTTGGTTCTGCTCATACTTCACCGGCCACTTTACCGCCAGCAGAACCTACCTCCGCGTTGGTGCTTTTGTCTTCTCTGATTTTTCTCGGATATCATTATTTGCTCATTCCTTTTGAAATCTATCAAATCCAGTCTGGTTCAGGTTTCTCAGCTATCTCAACCTTTTTCAAAAAGAAGAATTGGCAACCACCACTAACAGTTCTATTCTATCCCATAGTGAAAAATTGGATGTGCTCAACAACAAAGTGGACCTGCAACTTAATCTGATCAAAAATGATCTTAGAGAATTAAAAGTCTGTCTGACCAACCCCTTGGGGAGTACTACAGAGGAACCAAAGCCTCCCAGACAAACCACTACTCCTTATGCACCACCCTTATTAGGAATGCATAGGAGTGACACCTTTAGGCCTAGTCCTACTCCTGAGATGGAGCAAGCTCTCAAACTGTTAACCCCTATTTCTGAATGGCCCAAGTTCTCCGGAGAAGGAGAATACAATCTTATAAATTTTATTAAATTGATTGACTACACCATTAACTCTTATGACCTACCAGAAGCTATAGATGTAGTCAGGCTACCCAGACTATTTGAAGGAGTAGCATTGGACTGGTTTATCAGTAAGAGAGAAGAAGTAGGATCCTTACCATGGAATTCTTGGAAACTTCTGATCCAAGAACAATTTGGTTCTAGAATGTGGAAAAGGAAAATGATGAAAAATTTCAAAAATTCCTCATTTGACCCCTCCAAGGACAAACCTCACAAATTGTACTTGGAAAAGAAGAAAAGAATGGATTGCTTCTATCCAGATGCTGATAAAGAGGAATTATATGAAAGACTCCTCAACCTGTGTCCTGCCAATCTTAAGCATAGTGTAAGATGTAGGATGAGTATGGATGCAGACTTGCCCACTCTAATCAATTTGTTAGAAGAAGTATTAGACATGAATGGGTTGGACAAGAAAGCCCCTTCCAGACCCAAAGAGAACTATACCATCAACAAGACCAGAGAAAAAACTCCTCTGATAAATGCCTCTGACAATAAGAAGCCTAATGAGAATAGGGAGAAAGAGAGGATGCCTGAAACCTGTTGGAATTGTAACAAGAATGGGCATATGAGTGTCACAAGGGCTTCTGACATGCAAGCAGGACTTGGCACAGAGGGGTCTCTACCCACAGTAGGCTTGGGGGCAAGGTTACTGAAGGAGGCTAACAGGGGCAGAGGATGATTGGGTTTAATGGTGATGAATGACACTTGCTGGGAAAGATCTCCTAGTAAGAAGTAGTAAACTGATTTCTTGGGGGAAGCATCAGGAAGAGGAAAGAGGAGGCTTATTAAATATACAAGAGGTTGGAACTACAACAAAGGTACAATTGATTGGGGCTCAGAATACACTTATGATGTCATGGGAACAGTCTAAGTAACAGAGAGGGCTGATCAGGTATGCTACTACATTAGGTTAGGCTGCTTCTACATTGGGACAAGGTTCCAGGTCTGAGCTGTCTAAGTTGGGAGAGTACAGTTGAAGGATGTACAGTGTACATGGGAGTCATGAAATCATGTACTAAGTAGAGAGATTATGTAATACAATCTGAAGTAGGATGTAAATAAAGATTCCCAAAGGATAAACCACACAGAGGAGGTATGGGTTAGACAGAGAGATAACCCAATGAGGTATGGGTTAGACAGAGAGGTAACCCAAAGAGGTATGGGTTAGACAGAGAGGTAGAGTAGAGTCTGGGAGATTGAGTATGTGCAAGCCTATGGAGTCTATCTGTGTATAGTATGAGGTTAGACTATATGTAGATATGTACTAGATATGTACTGCATGAAGATCCTGAGGTATATAGTTAATGGAGACATATTGATGTAAGTCTCCTGAGCCCTGAGGTTGAAGTTCCTAAGAAAGTAGATCAGGCCTGAGGGTAAGACTGAGGTTAGACTTAGTTTGGTGTCAGTATGACAATGAGACAAGACTTTCCATTACCAAAAAGGAAGATAGCAGTCTTGGAAGGAGAACAGGAGGTTGAAGAGAATCAGAACTATGAAGAAATAGCTGATACTGAAGGATCTCTGTCTGAATGTGAATTGATCTTGACCAACCCTGTTAATTTTATAGAAGGAGATATGGGTACTTCTTCAGAGATCAATAATATCCATGGGGATTCTAGCCTACCCCAACAATGGGATCCTACTATGATTCCTAGACATATTATGGATGTCAAACCACTAACAGTTAAACCTATGAGTGGGAAAAGTTATACCGCTGGTCAAACGTGCTATGCAACTGGTTTGTATAAAAACAGACCTATCAGGATATTACTGGATAGTAGGGCCTTTTTCTCATGTGTCTGTGCTGAATTCTTAAACAAATGGGACTGCAATTGGAGAGAACACCTTTTGCCCTTTCCAAAAGCCAACTTCAGCTCTTGAAACTCTACCATGAAATCTTTTGGAGTATGGACTGCTCCTATAATACTACCTCACACTAAAGAATCTTTGAGAATACAAGTGGAATTTGTAGAATTGCCCAACGGACTATGTGACTACCTGATACTGGGTAATGATGCCTTATGTCTATATGGTACAGACGTGTTCCAGAGTAGAGGAAGATACTTCACAGTAAGAGGTAATTGGGATAAGAAGTTTAAGATATGCACCATTCAGTCTAAGTTCCCCTTGTCTACTTATCAGAAGAATTTAGAAGACTTTGACCAAGAATATTTTCTCAAGCAGCTCTGAATATGAAACTTTCTGAAGAACAGAAGAAAGATATGTTGAAACTCTTCTTTGAGAACCAGAATGCTTTTTGTACTTAAGATCATCCTATTGGTGATATTAAAGGACATGATATGGTATTGACATTGACCATTAAGCCTCCTTATCCTCCTAACTTAGGAAGGCCACCCTATCTGTCTAGTCCTAAGTCTAGAAAAGCTCTTGAGGAACATATCCAAGAACTGATAGACTTACAAGTATTAAGGAAATTAGGGCATAATAAACAGGTAGATGTGACCACACCTGTAATCCTAGCTTGGCATAATGACAAGTGAAGAATGGTAGGATACTTCAGAATGCTCAACAATTAAACTAAAGCAGATTATTATCCTATACCCAGGATTGATCATGCTCTGCATAACTTGTCCAAGGCTAAGTAAATCACTACTATGGATATGCTTAAAGGCTTCCACCAGATACCAATAAGCCCTGAAAGCAGGAATTTTATGAGAATAATCTGACATTTGGGAATATATGAATATCTAAGGATGCCTTTTGGTATAAAGAATGCTCCATCACACTTCCAGAGAACAATGGATACAGTTCTAGGTACTTACATCAGACAAGGATGGATGATGGTATACATAGATGATGTTATCATATACTCTGATGACTGGGATACTCATATTAACCATGTAAGATTAGTACTCCAGACAATTTCCAGAGCAGGACTAAAGGTTTCCATGAAGAAATGCAACTTTGGCTATGGAGAATTGAAAGCCTTAGGACATATAGTCTCTGGCCTAACTCTAGCTGCTGATCAAAATAAGATAGCTGCTGTCATGAATAGAACTATGTCTCAAAACAAGACAGAATTACTGTCTTTCATCAGTTTCTGCAGTTATTACAGACAATAAATACCAAAGTTTGCTATGCTAACTAAAAGTCTGTATGAAGTATGAAACAACAACACACTATTTGAAATGACTCTTGAGAGACTAAAGAACTATGAGGAATTAAAAATAGCTATGAACTCTAATCCTCTACTTATCCAACCACATTACTCTAAGCCCTTCAAACTATACATTGAAGCTTGCATGGAAGGCTAGGAGCTGCTTTACTTCAGGAAAGGATAGAAGAAGACAAACCAGTAGAAAAACCTGTACTCTTCATATCTAGACAGATCAAAGATACTGAGAAGAGATATGGGGCCAGTCAGTTGGAATGTTTGGCACTAGTATGGGCTTTAGAGAAGCTACACTATTACTTAGAAGGCACAAATTTTCAATTAATCACAGACTGCAATGCTGTAAGAAATATTATGAACATGAAAACCCCCAGAAGATATATTCTCAGGTGGCAAATTGCTATACAACAATATAGAGGACAGATGACTATAGTGCATAAATCTGGAGCTAAACATCAGAATGCTGATAGTCTAAGTAGGAATGCTTTGCCTAATGACTCTAACAATCA
Organism: Puccinia polysora; assembly: GCA_025617555.3. NCBI lineage: Eukaryota > Fungi > Basidiomycota > Pucciniomycetes > Pucciniales > Pucciniaceae > Puccinia > Puccinia polysora. The sequence continues at coordinate 1,441,194 of JAOOQA010000021.1, forward strand.
AGCATATGACCCTGAGGATCAAGATATCTTTCCTATCTTTAACATCAATCTTTTTGCATTGAGTGCTCCAATAATTTCCTATCTTTAACATCAATCTTTTTGCATTGAGTGCTCCAATAATGGGGTTCCACTTATGTGAATTAGACACAGCTTTCTTCAACCTAGTAAGAGTTAGCTACTCTCCTGAAATCAAGATGCTGATTACTATTATGGAATGTGAATCCCCAGAAGCAGCTTTGATAAATAGCCTGCCTTCTTCACTACTTAAACCCTATAAAGCAGGCAGGTTTACCTTTTGGGATGGTCTCCTTAATTATACACACCAACATTGCAGCGGATTAGAACTAAGAAAAAAAGAGCATATACAACATATACTCCAGGAATGCCATGACAACTGTTCATCAGGACATTTATCCACAGAAAGAACCTTAGAAAAAGTGAAACAAACTGCCTGGTGGATAGACTGGAAAGAAGTCACTACAGAATATGTTACTAGATGTGAAACCTGCCAGAAATCTAACAAAACTACTGGAAAAAGGGTTTGGACTCTTACAGAAGATATCTGAACCTACAACAAGGTGGGAAATTATCAAGATGGATTTTGTCACCGGCCTTCACCCTGGAGGTACTCATTCTTATAACTCTGTCCTAGTTATAGTTGAAAGATATTCCAAAAAGGCAAAATTCTTACCTAACTACAAGGAAGATAGTGCTATGGATGTAGCCTTACTATTCTGGAATAAATTAAAGCTGATGTGGGTATACCCAAGATTATAATCAGTGGTGACAGAGACCCCAAATTCACATCTGAATTTTGGAGGAATATACATGATATACTGGGTACTACTCTAGCATTTTCAACAGCATACCATCCCCAAACTGACGGATTAGCTGAAAGGATGATACAGACCCTAGAAGATATGCTAAGGAGGTTCTGTAGCTTTGGTCTAGAATACAAAAACTCAGATGGTTATTGCCATGATTGGGTAAGCCTACTCCCAGCCCTAGAAATGGCTTATAACAGCAGTAAAAATTCTACTACCAAAGAAGCTCCTTACATACTAGAAAGAGGATGGATTCCAAAACTCCCTAGGAATAACATGAACTATAACTTAGCCACTATTCATCCAACATCTCTTGACTTTAAGAAGATGATAGATGTTGCAAATAATCATGCTCAGAAATGTGTGGAAGAAGCTGTTGAATACAACAAACAAAGATGGGAAAAATCCCATAAAGAACCTGACTTTAAGATAGGAGACCAGATCTTGATATCTACAAATAATTTCAACAACCTGGAAGTCAATAGAAAACTGAAACCAGCCTTTGTTGGACCATTTTTTATCAAGAAGATGCATGGCAAAAATGCTGTGGAAGTAATCTTGAGTGAAGAATTATCAAGAAAACATCTGGTATTTCCTGTTAGACTAGTCAAACACTTTAAACCAAGAGAAGGCAGCAACCTCCCTCCAGCAATAATCCCAATAGAACCTGAACCTGTAAAAGGAAAAGGGAAAGTCAGCAGAATATTAAGAGATAAGAAAGAGAGGGTACAAGGAACAGATATCAGACTATACTTAGTAAGATACAAGGGAGAATCTGCAGACAAAGGTGAATGGTTACCAGAAAATAATGTACCTGATGGACCAATACATCTCAGAAACTACAGAGCCAGCAAAAGGAGCTGAAGCACATATGCAGTTAATTTTTTTTCCCAACTTCCACCAGATTTTTTTCATATATGGCCATATCTTGGAGTGGGGGAATGTCAGCTTGCTACTATTGCAGAGCAAGCTGCAGAAGTAACAAAAATAACAAAAAAATAATAATAATACAATTAACCTAAGAAGGAGTATGCAAACCATGAAAATTATTACAGAAATGGATCCTCCACCCAAAATTAGGTAGGGTCACTCACTGATCCCACCCTTGAAATCCAACTCCTTATATTTCTAAATAATTAAGGAAAGAAAAACCAAAATACTATGGCTCCATTATTGAGCTTTTTGCCCAATTAAATATTTCACACACATTGTCACGGATAGGTTTCACACCTAAAATTCAGTCAGAATTGAGGTGTTGTGTATATTTTAGGAGTTACGGACAGAAATGTGTTTTGTCACAATTCCTGCACGCAGCCGCGGCAGCCAATGCACCCGCGCGCGGCTGAGATACAGCCTTGTCACACCATCGAGGTTGTGTACGCAGCCCCGGGCCTCTGACAAGTACGCAGCAGCGGGACTACGGGTTGATAGAGTGACAGGCGGCCTGAGAGGCTCAGGTACTGCGTAAACAGGCTACAACATACACGGGAACTTTCTACATATGTAATAAATGTTCCCGTGGATAGTAGACTGTCTAAAAATACATAATATTATATAAAAATACATAAATAATCCTTACACGTATTTTTTACTTAATATAATGCAAAGTACCAAGAATGTCAAAAATAAGACAATGACAAATTCTAAAATTTATTAAAATACTTTAATATAATTTTATGAGAATTGCTAGACATCAATATCTTCATGACATACTAAGGTAAATAATGATGTAAAAATATTACATGAATTCACATGACTTATATTTTTAAGTAATTATCTTAACAAATCAACTGGAACTCGAAAATAAAGAGTAAAATAAATATTATGACTTTTACTCCAGTTTTATAATACATAATGAGAAGTTACCTGACATCAAGATGTCTGTAGAAATGTCTATTAATATATTTATTAAGTTACTGGGAACCTTTACTAAGGATAATTAATTAAATAATACATAAATAGGACAGATTAGTGTTATTCACACGTCCTAATGTCTATTATAAGGTAGAATAATTCCCATACCCTCAGGAATTAGATGCTACCCGTGCTATAGCACCAAGAACACATGACAGGATACCTCTGGTTACCCTGCTAGCCTTAGTGTCTGTCCCTTTGAGCACCTACAACCTTCAGAAGGACCATATTGGGACTCCAAAAGCTATAAAGAAAGAGCTCTTTTGAAGATATTGATGGGCAGAGACCCAGTAATATTCATATCCAGACGCCATGCCAAGGTAATAAAGTACTTATAAGAGATAAGTAAGTGATTTATGGCAATGTCTTATCAGTAATATCCGTCCTCAAACCCCTTTTCATCAATTAAAACTGCTGAACAACCTTATAACCCCAGTATACAGGCTTAACCCATCAGTACACGTCTCAAACAGATACGCAAAGGATTTAATAACATACCAGTGAGTCTTATTATCCTTTCTCTGTTGTGGTAGCTTGGCTACAAGGCCCTGCCACTCCACTGTGTATTTTATATACATATTATCTTTGGGTAAAATATTCTTTAAACTAAAGAGCCCAAAGTAACCAGGACTACGTGTTTTCATACTGAAATCCTGGAAGAAAGGTGTTAAAGATCCCCAATATAATTGTGGCCCCTCTATAAAAATATTTAATAATCAATTTATTCATATTGATTTAAAACAATAAACAATAACCAAACCACTTTACCTTGCAATAAGCTTAATCAACATATTTTACGGATTTCTGCTGCATTCAGTAAATAATATATTTATTATTTTCTCTATCACCTCTGGTAGCTAAAGGATAGCAAGGGTCTTGGCATCCAGGAGGCTGACAGATTTGCTAACTCTGATGCACCCTATTTTTGAGGAGGAACCAAAGGACCACCGTATTCCTCCCAAGGACTTTGAGAGGGATTTCTTGACACAATTATGCAAAAACCAGCACTAAATCCTTGTAGTGATTAAATGAGAGGAACCCATGGTGCAAAGCGCGCTTTTTTTGTGTCTGCAACAGATTCAGGGTGGGCTCTAGCCGAAAATGGCTGTCGACACACAGCGCCGCATCGAGGTAAACCGTCCGCATAGGTCATGAGTATTTTCATGCTTTTGCTGTGACAAAGTCACGGCTTTCTAATCGTGAAACTTGTGAAAAGACGAGAACGCCATCGCCAGGACTCGAAGCTGGATTGGGCTAACTCTACAGGGTGCCTGCTTGACCGCTAAGCTACGACGACGGTGTGCAGGTTAGTAACTCTAACAAATCTGTCCAAACAAGACCGCAACTAGTATCCGATCAGGTCGGGACTTTTTTTGTCCCATGGCGCCGGAAAGCCCGACACATGACCATCATCGCGACGGCAGGCTTGGGGGGAGCGCAGTTCCTCAGGTTGTATGTATCAAAATTGCCACGCTCCATGAATAATTCATCCCGAAACAGAAATCAATCTTGCCTCAATTAAGTTGCCAACTGCGCCCACCAACCTGCAACGATAAGCTCAGGAAGAGGAGCACAATGAATTTGTGATCGTCAATATGCTACCGTATAATTGTTCATTCACCCTTCCACTCGTCCTTCACCTAAGTTCAGAGATAGTATGAATCGTGATTTACTATTTAAGATTCTTGTAACCTCCAGGATACCTCTTTCGTCCTTAGAATTCTTATCTATTTCGTATCGTTTCATCACTGGCGTCCAAGTACTGCCTAATTCGTCTCTGAATGCTCTTTGAAGAAGAGCTTCTTGCTTACTATTGTGCGCTATCCGGTTTGCCCTCAACTCGGTGTAATGCATCATGTTGCCTCATTCAACTTTTTACCTACTTCCCAGCTTTTGATCACTGTCGTTCAAGTACTCCTCAGTTTGTCTCTCGGTGTTCTTTGACGAGGAGCTTTTGCTGGGTATTGCGCGCTATCGGGTAGTACCCCTTGCTATTGAGCACTATCAGTCTGAGAACTGATCAGTGTACCCAAAGCACCATGGGGTGAGCTTATAAACCCGCTACTTCGGTCCCGCTACCTCTGCCTCCACACCGTCCGTTTATTTTCGTTATATCCCACCGATACATCGCATCCAGATTCTACCCCGCACCGCTACCTTAACATTAACCTTCGTTTTCGTTCGCCACAATTTAAACTTCGCCGCCCTCTCCCGCCTCTATTGAAGCGAGTCACAATGCCCCACTCAACCCCAGTTCCCCTCGCTCTTACCCAGCACGCCGCCGACTCGGTCACCGCGACCGAGTGCCCACCTTCACGACACGAAATTGGTGTCCCTGGGCCTCGTATGGTCAGCAACTATCAGCTTCGTCGTGGTGAGATTGGTGGTCCCGGAGGCTGCGTCGTCAGTAAAGAGATCGGCGGCACCAACCACTATTGTTTGATCGCCTGAGATGTTCGCAAGAAGGCGAGTCCCCGCCCATGGATCGGGGCCGCAGATTATTGGTAAGTGACGTTTCATCGCTCGTGGTCCAAATTAGTGTTGACCCTCGCTTCGTTAGATCATCCTGACCATTCTGTCATGCCAGCTTAGCAATAAACTATATTAACTACTCAAGGTAATCGCCACTTTTTTCTCCTTTCGAAGCCCAGCCGTGTCGGTTTTTTTTTTCGGCTGGAAAGCTGTATCCAACTTGCGGGTCTCCCCATTCTGTATTAAATTTTTAAATTTTTTATACGGATAAATATAGCATACATCGAATACAGCGGCGACAGTGACGGCCCGTACGCGGGATAAGTGATCATCAGCATCGCATCACAGACCCACCAAATATTTCAAGAACGGCCTAGAGTGCTAGTCCCTTCGAAATTTGAGATGTCGCTTATGTGGGGCCCGATCAGTGGATTGCTCGAGGGAAAAACAAGCGCACCTGGGTCCTCGCTGGACAACCAGAGGACTAGGCTTTAGTGGAGGCAGCACCGCCTCAGGTATTGGGTGATCCTGTTGAGAAACCTTGAAAGATTTAAGAGTTTGAGAGAATGTTGGACCCTTCGTGAGAAGGTCAAGGACAAATTTTGAGCGTGTGACAGTTTAATCAGGAAACAAAAATTCATCTTGGGACTTCTGGTAGTCAACAGTTGTCGTTGAATTTCTGAATGAATGAATCAAATCGCTAGTTTTACGAAAATCAGATCGAGAGGAAAAAGATTACAATTGATTTGTCGGAATAGAGACTCCGATGCTTCGGCGCGCGCCTAGCCGGCAAGCACGCAGTAAGCGCCAAACAGAAACATGATAACATGAACCCTGTTAGAGTTACTAGCCTGCACATCGTCGTTGTAGCTTAGTGGTTCAGTAGGCGACTAGAACAATGTTAAAATCCAACCGCTCTCAACCAACAACAAGCAGGGAAACGAACGGTAAGACACAACTGAGCACATGACATCATAGAGGCCTGAGCACTATCACGTCACAGCCCTAGCTGAGTTCACGCGCGGAGCACCCTGGGACATTTGAGTGAGAGCCATGAAAATTATATCAGTTAAATAAGGGCCTTCCGCCATGTATTAGATCCCCCATCACTTCCAATTCTTATCACGGGGAATCTAATACCATAAGCACCTCTCACAACTATATTCCTTTCTATTATTCAGCTTCTTATCATCCTATGGTCTACTTTCGCATCTCAGTCAGGATCTATTAGGGAGTGATCAGAACGTCCATCTTAGCGCATCGCTAAGATAAACGTAAACGTGTTCTTACCAGGTGTCAGTCATGTATCTACTGGGCTACGCACTTGTGACAAGAAATTAACATCACTTCCAATTCTTTTCACGGGGGATCTAACACCTCAGGAGCTATTAGGGAGTGATCAGAACATTCATCTTAGCGCATTGCTAAGATAAACGTAAACGCGTTTCTACCAGGTGAGCTATTAGGGACTGATCAGAAAGTCCATCTTAGCGCATTGCTAAGATAAACATAAACATGTTTCTACCAGACCCTTAAAACTTTACCAACAAGCCCAAGCCAGGTTCTGTGAAAGGATGGGATTTCCATTCCCAGGAGTTCAACCTGGGCTGGGCTTGCTCTAGCTGCCGACTTGACCACTGAGCTACAACAACGGTGTGCAGTTTAGTAACTCTAACACCCCCTCCCTAATCTGTACACCATTGGTGGTTAGTCTTGGGGCAATGTGGCTTGCATATTGGCAGCACAGGCCTTGGGCTGTAGCTCTCCAACTGTTAATCTGCAAAAAGGGGGGATTGCCATCACCAGGAGTTGCACATGCGCTGGGCAAGCTCTAGCTGGGGTGATATTAAATTCACGGGTCAAATGATCCATGTGGCATGGCTACACGGCTACACCTGAGCCATGCAGACCCCATACAATTTGGGTTTGGTTGGTGTGGAAAGAATAAAGGTTATTGCCCTATAATTGTCCCAAGGTTTGGAAGTTAACGGTTCCCTACATTTGAAAGGAGATGAGGATGTCCAAAGTCGCACTTAAATAAGAAATAAAGATAAGGAGATAAGAGATAAAGAAAATTAGAGAGAGAGAGAGAGAAATCACCAATCCTTCAATCCTAAGAACTTTCCACCTGGATGTGTATCCGGTATGAGTTCCTTTAATCTCCTGGTGAGATGAGTGATTCTGCCTGATGATGTGATGTGATTCTTCCTCTTCAGCATCTATCCCTCGATCTCCTCCAACCCAGAGTTGAGAGTGAGGATAAGTCCTCCCTCTCAACCCTAACCTAAGTACACGCGCAAATAACAGTGTGACAACAAAACAGAAAACAATCCCAAAACAGAAAACCTAGCCTCCTCTCCCCACCTCCTCCGTGCCAAACTCCCCCCGTTGTCCGTACGCCGTTCTGTTCATCCGGTTTGTCCTTCTCATGACGCGGTCCTTGCACTGCGCCCTACTCGGAGCCCCCCGCGCCTGTCCGTATCCGTTTGTCCACGCCGGTTGTGGGTGTTTGGTAATATCCGGCATGATCCCCGCGCAAGCGTGCGCACTCATCCGTTCCTTCATAGCCCGCGGATTGCTCTGCCCCTACGTATCCAAACCGGCGCGCCCGCGAACCTAGCTGAGCACACTACCTTCCAAATCAAATCTCCGGGGCGGACCGCCGCCCACGCCGCATTCAATGCTGAGCCCAACCCATCCACCAGGTGCAGAGCCAAACAGCAGCTGCTGCTGAGCACTCCGCATACCCTAGTGCTGAGCCCGCTTGCCCCCAATGCTGAGCGCGCAGCCGCAACGCAGTTCCCAATCCGTGTATATAAATTGACACCACATCCCCCCCCAACTTGAGTTCTGTCCCCAGAAGTTTCCCATCGCTTTGCCATACCACCACCTCCGCTACTTCCGCTCCACCCCACCACTTCTCACTACCACCTTCTCCGTCTCCCCTCCTCTCCATTGCCATCATGCTCCCATGCGAGTTCTGCGCTAGGAATGGGCACGCGTGTTTGATCATCCCCTGTTGTCGCCCCTGTGTAGCTTGCCGTTGCGGTCATCGTTACTGCTCGCTTAGCGACAGCATCCCTCAAGCTCCCCCCCCAATCTGGCTCTCGCCCCAGGCCGGGCAAGAGGGCTTTTTGGGACCCATTTGTGGTTTTGGACGGCAAGTCAATCTCGGAAGGCTTGTGGAAACCACCTGGCTCACCTCCATCCCGCCGCCCCCAAGCTCCGTCACCCACCACTTTGCACGTGAGCCGCGACTCGGCATCACCCCTCTGCCGGGCTGGACCTCCGCAACGGGGCAAATACAAAAATTCAGAGGAATGGCGCGCGGCGACCCGCGCTTGGGCCACTGCTGTCGGCGTGAACCAAACGGTACCGGACCCAAGGCTTTTTGGAAGACCTGCGGCTGCGCCAGCACCCTCACCTCCTACTCTACAACCGCCAACACTGCCTGCGCCACCAGCAGACTCAGATGAGAGGCCTACAACCCAAGACTCTCCTCCGCCTCCGTCACCAATTGTTGTCCCGTCATCACCTCCAGCTGGACCAAGCCCCCCTGTTGGTTCCCCGGAGGCCCCATCTTCACCGGAAGCTCCTCCCAAGATCCCGGAGATTCCAATTGTAATGGCCCTCCCGGCGGCCGGCTTCAAAGCTTTTGCAGAAAGGTCAACCACGATGCTCTGGAACTTCCTCGCGATCCCCGGCGCACAATCCTCGGAATCCCGGCGCAAACTCCTGGAATCTTTCCAGGCTTTACTGGCGTCCTCGAGGGCGGAAATGGAGGAAATGATGAAGATGGCGTAGGTGCATCGCCCCCCCCTTTTCCCCTTCTCCCCTTTCCTCTTTTCTTCTCCTCTTGTTGCTTGTACCGCGCTTCCCTTTTCCATTAAGAAAATACATGTCTCCGCGCGAGGTCCTAACATTCTGAGAAAAAATTGCGCGGCCGCGCTTTGAGAGAGTGAGTCCAAGATTAAGTCCACGCCCGTGCCCTTGCTTCTTGAGCGACCGTAAGTGACTAGCCATTCCAAAAGAGGCACCTGGACCGCCCAAGACAAAATGCCACACAGTTCCCCGTACCCTTCCTGTAACAAACGCAACAACCAAAACACCAGCGCGCGCCACCATAAGGGAAGAGAGAGAGAGAGAGAGTAGGAGAATGGACATTTGGGGGTGTCTAGTTTTCCCAGCTGTGAACCGGCTAGAGCACCCCCTCACCAAATCAAGCTTAGTCCCATACCAGCCACCCATCCTTGAGATATCCTGAGAGAAAGAAAAAAGAGAAAAAGAAACCAACAGAGAAGAAGAATAGAAAAGAACCCCCTTTTTTTTTTTTTTTTTTTTTTTTGTGCAACGCCCGTAGACCGCCCACAAATTGCTCTTTGTCCCGCCTCCCCCATCCGCGGGATTGCCCATGCGTCCCAGTTCCGCGGGGCTTGTCCTTGCGTTTACGGACCCGGCTTTGTGCCGCGCCCGTGTTTCCTGAAAAAACCCCAAGCCAGCAAGGACCCCACAATCCAGATAAGAAAGAAACAAAGAGAAACAAACATTCTGGGGTGTCTAGTTGTTCCAGCTGTGAACCGGCTAGAGAACCCCCTCACCAAATCAAAACTTATCCCCTACCCCCTCTACCTCCCCCCCCAACTTGGCCACTGTCCCCAGCTGGTTGCAACTGCCTACTCTGTCTCAGCGGCACTGTCTCCGCTTCTCTGCCCAAGGAAACATCCCCGGATTGCGTTCCTACACCATTGCCGCGCTCCACAATCCCCTTGTCAGATCCTTCACCCCCTTCCGCCATCTTGTCAAACAAGGTAGATCCTCGCGCAAAGAAGCGCTTGACATTTGAAGCCGCCGCCCTCCGTTTCAGCGGAGTACCGTCTAATTCCTCCAACTGATAGCTGCCTCCCTCAAACTTGGACAACACCCGGAACGGGCCGTTCCACCGATTAGCAAACAACTTCCCCCACTGAGACTCCAGACTTTGGTTGTACAGGAGCAACAACTCCCCCTTCCGCAAGGGATCCCAGAGACAATGCAAGCAGCGCTCTTTCCAATAGCGCACCAATGCCGTCCAAGTCTTCTTTAGCCTGTCCGCGGCCTTTGCAAGCATTCTTTCCCGTCAAAGGAGCTGTTTGGCGCAAGCCTCAAGCAATTCGGCAGAAGTCTTCACCTTCCACCAGTCAACCCCCAGGAATGTCTCCAACTCAATGCCCACCAGAAGCACGGGGCGCTGCCCAAAAAGTAACTTGTACAGCAAGTAGCCTGTTGACCGCTTCACCAAAATCCAATCTGCAAACAGCACCATCGGAAGGGTCTCCTGCCAGAGCTTACCTTCCTCCCCGCACATCTTGACCAGGGCGTCCTTGATTGGCTGATGCCCGCATTTGATCATGCTGGCCCCCTCGGGATAGTACTCCGTTACTCGGCCAAACTTGGCTCCGCAAATCTTCACCAACTTGACCAAACGGCCGCAAAACTCAGCCCCTCCGTCCACTGTTACCATACAAAGCAACCCGTACCGCGCGAACCAGTCTTCCTCCAGGAATAGGGCAAATTTGTCCGCCAAGAGCTTGACCAACGGACGCGCTTCCGCCCAACTGGACAGGTCGTCCCGCGCGACAAGCAGATAGGCAAACTTACCTGCCTTGATGTGGACGACATCAAGCAAGAATCAACCAAAGAGGGCGTCTTCCCCTGTGGGGTTTCTGACTTCCTTGGGCAGTCACGCGCTCTGCCGTTGACAGGCTTCGCAGGACGCCAGCCATTCCCGCACCGCACGCACTACCCCCAGCCACCAGAACCGCTCTTTGACCCGCCTCCGCGTCTCAACCTCTCCTCAATGACCAATATCTTTGTGAAGGCTCCGGAGGATAGCTTCCTGATCCGCTCTTGAAGTGGTAACAACAAGAGGAACCGGAGTCTTCCTCTGCCAAAGCTGCCCCTCCTCTACGTAGAAATTCCCCGCCTGCAGCTTTTCCCATTGCATGTCCTTCTCCGTAGCTCCATCAGGAAAAAAAAGGTCCCGCAAGTAGTCACAAAGGATGGCGTACCGCCCGGTCTGCCAGAGCGGGAGCTGAACGCCTGCCTCCAAAACCTCACCTTGACAACCGGGGCCTCCACATAAAGCAGTTCTGCATCCTCAAACGGGTTGTCCCTTGGATACCGCAACAACGCGTTGGGCATAGTGAACGCTTTCCCTGGAACATGAACAACAGCAAAGGAGAAAAGTTGGAGAAACGCCACCCACCTGGTCATGGGAGCGTTGGGCAACGCCGGGGAATTGATCATCCGCGCCAGCGCCTCCGCGTCCAACAAAAGCTCAATGTGAACCCCCCACAAAAGATACTGGAGCCGCCGCACGGTCTTGGTGACCCCGCACAACTCAAACTTTGGCTGAGAGTACCGGCTTTCCTTTGGAGTGAAGGTGACGGACTCGTAAAGTACCGGCCTATCCTTGCCGTTGTCCTCTTGAGTGAGAACCCCCCCCGCGCCAAATTTGCTAGAATCAACCGCTAGCCTAATTCCTCCCGCGTTGTAGTCGAGATGGCGGAGCACAATTTCACGTCCCACAATCTCCTTGAGCTTCCGGAACGCGCAATCGCATTCTTCCCCCCACTTCCACTCCGCGCCTTTCCGCGTTAGTGATCAGAGCGGGCTTGCCACCTCCGCAAACCTCTTGATGAACATACGGACATAGCTACATAATCCCAAGAAATGAAGGATATGCAACACTGTCTGCGGGGTCGGCCATTTGAGGACCTTGTTTGGCTTTTTCTCTGCAATGCGCGGGCCGTTGGAAGCAACAACATGGCCAAGGACTTCGAGCACCGGGACACAAACCGCCAACTTCTTTCCCAAAACCTTCAGTCCTGCCTCCTCAATGCAAAACAGGATGTGTTCCAATGTCTGCGCATATTCCCACACAAAAAATCGGACGCCGGGAACTTCAACCAGCTCCGCTCCCCCTTAATTGGATTTTGGACCTTTGATGCCCGCGTTGTCAATGAAGATTTGGACTCCCTCCGGAAGATCGTCCTTCAGGATCCACGCCATTTGCGCCTGGTACACCGCCACGGAATTGGTCGCGCCTTGCGGGAGCCGAGTCAGCTGCATTCTTCCCAACCCAGTCTCAAATGCTGTTAGAGGCCGCAAGCGAGGATCCAACTCGCGCTGGTTGTATCCCCCCATCACATCCACTAAAACATAACAAGCGCGCCCCGCCTTTGACTCAAGGAACTCGTCAACGCGAGGGGGCCGTCCTGCTTCCCGGATTTTAAAAGAGTTGAGCCGCTGTAAATCATGAACAATCCTCAACGACTTTCTGTCCTTCTTAACCACCGCAAAGATTGGGCTGGAGTAACTAGACATTGACTGTTTGTAAAGGCCAGTCTTCACCTGCTCCCGCACCAACTCCAGAAACTGCTCCCGGAACGCCCGCGGTATCAGAATTGGCTTGATCTTCCACGGCTTGTGATCAATAGTGGGGATGACATAGGGGTTGCCAATATTGATTTTCAGGAGCCCCCGCTCTTCCGGTCCAAACGCGAGCGCTCTTTCCCAAAGAACCAGAACCAAAATCAGCAACTCACGCTCCTCCGTACTCAACCATCCCGTCAGGCCAAAATTGAAAGCTGCAATCCGCTCCTCCGTGATCCGTGCCAAGCTATTAACCCACCCCAAAGCCTTAATTGGCGTGACCCAAGGTTCCTGCAACCAAGCAATTGGTCGTAGCGGTCCGTTCAGTTCCTGGGGCATCGGCTCATTCCTCGGTCGGACCTTCCGCGACACCGGCTTGTACTTGCCCATGTTGCACTGCATCATCCGCACGCATCCTTTGCTGTAAGTCCTGCACAGAACGGAACCGCGGCTTTTGCCTTTGCTCACAAGTGTGGCAGGATGATAGGGTTTTCAAAGCGTAGTACCCTCGGGCAATGCATACTGAGAAAAGGGACTTACTTCTGCAATGTGCGCGCCCTGCACTTTCCTTCCTCCCCCTCCCTGCTCCTCATTAGTAGACCCCCCGCGCGAAAACAGAGCTTGTTCCGCGCGGTCTCCTTGGTTGACTAGAAAAAATCCTCCAAACGTTGCCCGTCGCAGACCAACTCCGCGTCTGGTTCCTCCTCATACTCCGACACTCTCCTCCGCTTCCCTTTCCCGTGATTGCAGATAGTTGTCTCGAACCTTCCGCCGGACAAATCCTCCACCGTCAACTCCTCCATTCCCGCCTCTGGATCAAAAACCATGCGTGCTCAAAACCCAAACATGAACGGCCTTCCCAAAATCACCTCCCCACAATCAACTGAAACAAAAGAAAGGGGCCTACGGACCCTTGCGACCTCAACCTCCTCCTCCTTGACTACTCCATCCACACGACAATCCCCTCCGTTAAGCGGGCGGAGACCCATCGCGCATTTCCGCCAAACCAACCCCAAATCATCCACCATCCGCAATGGCAGCAGGTTCACCATTGAACCGCTGTCCACCATAGCCCACACCTTCCTTCTGGCTATGACCATTGGAACGTAAGCAAGCGGAGTTGAAACCAATTTTGACTCGCACTCCCCGCGCCCCTCCTCCTTTTGCACCACATGAACCCACCGCACCATCTGAGGTACCTGGCCCTGACCGCAATCCCGCAACGCCTGAACCATCTTGTCCACCACCACCGGAGACATGGCCGCCAGTTCCCGCAAGTTCAGCAGAACCCAAGTCTTGTTACCCATCACCCTTTGCAGGATGTCCGCCGCTTTCTTCTTCCCTAGAGGGTTTGCTGCTGGGGCCTTGGTTCCAGGCGGGCGCGCGGCCAGTTTTGGAACGGCTGACGTGGGTCGCTCCTTTGTGTCCACCTCCATTTTATCGGAGACCGCCACCTTTCCTTCCGTTTGCCACTACCCTTACCTCAGCTTCCACCCAAGGTGGTTGCCACTATCTGGGACCGGTAATGATGCCCAGTGACGCTTGCGCCGTCGTTCCCGCCTCCTGACCCCGTGTGTGTACTTGTTGCATTGCGGTTGGCTTGCTTGGCTCCATCGGAATCTGTTCGCCTGTCGGAAACATGTACCCCATCCCCACCGTTCAAACCAATCCTGCGCTGAGATCCTTTGTAAGCTCCTCGCACGCCAATTGCCAATGACCGTTTGCCCCGCAGTACAAGCACCCCCTTGGCACAAAGGTACCAGGCGGCCAAAACCCTTCCACCATGTGAGGTGGAGGCCCTCGCGGCTGCTGCTGGCCCATACGGCTCATGCAGATCTTCAGGCCCTTCATCAGTTCCGTCAATTTGCTTACCAGAGGGGCTGGCCTGGGTTGAGCAACCGGAACACGCATGGAAGTAGGTGGAACTGGGGCCGGAAATTGCACCAGAGCCGGAACCTGGGGGGCCAATTTCTTTGGTCCCGCTGGGAAGGACTTAGCGGTGTCCTTGATAAGCTCCTCTAAGTTGAGCTCACTGTCCACAGCCCAGAAAATGACAGCCAACTCCGGAAGGAGCGCGATGCTCCCGTCCAATGACCACTTTACCAATTTATGATCATAAAGATGCCACTGCACCCTTGCCCAGAGTTGAGCGCCTAAACCACCCAGAAACGTGCGTTTCATGGCCCCCATCTGTCCCTCCACCACCTCGTTCTTTGACAAGTAGCAATAGATCCGATTGAATGTCGAGGTGTACTCCGCCAGCTCCACCTGCGTTCTGACCCCTCCGCGCGCTCTCGCCTCCGAGGCCACGTGGTCAAAATTGCTTTCCCGGAATCAAGGTTCACGCCTACCCCACCGCTTTAGGATCTCCGCCTTCAGTTTTGGCCAATCTTGATTCTTGTAGCCTTCCATTTCCTCCACATCCCGGAGCTTCTCTTCGTCCATAATGAACAGGACAACAAGACGGGCCTTATCAGTGTCCGAGGCACCTTCTGCATCTGCAATACCTTTGTATCTTGAGATGAATTGCTCCACATCCGCAGTGTTGAATTGGATGTGAGGGTAGTCCTGCGGCCTGATGCAAACAGGAAGAGTGAGTTCATGGTCACTGGAGACTGATGGGGGAATTCCGTAGCTTGTCCTGGGTTGAGTGGAGGGAGGGGGAGGAGGAGGGATGGAAGACAAGAGTGGGATCAGAGTAGCGGACCCAGAGACGGAAGGAGAAGGAGAAGAAAAAGGAGCGACTGTAGGGAGGTATGAATAGGACATTGTGCCCGGTTACCTTCAAAAGACAAGAAACAGAAATTTATTTCCCGGCCAGACCCCCAGATGTGGAAAGAATAACGGTTATCCCTCTATAATTGTCCCAAGGTTTGGAAGTTAACGGTTCCCTGCATTTGAAAGGAGATGAGGATGTCCAAAGTTGCACTTAAATAAGAAATAGAGATAAGGAGATAAGAGATAAAGAAAAGTAGAGAGAGAGAGAGAAATCACCAATCCTTCAATCCTAAGAACTTTCCACCTGGATGTGTATCCGGTATGAGTTCCTTTAATCTCCTGGTGAGATGAGTGATTCAGCCTGATGATGTGATGTGATTCTTCCTCTTCAGCATCTATCCCTCGATCTCCTCCAACCCAGAGTTGAGAGTGAGGATAAGTCCTCCCTCTCAACCCTGAACTAAGTACACGCGCAAATAACAGTGTGACAACAAAACAGAAAACAATCCCAAAACAGAAACCCTAGCATCCTCTCCCCACCTCCTCCGTGCCAAACTCCCCCGTTGTCCGTACGCCGTTCTGTTCATCCGTTTTGTCCTTCTCATGACGCGGTCCTCGCACCGCGCCCTACTCGGAGCCCCCCGCGCCTGTCCATATCCGTTTGTCCGCGCCTGTTGTGGGTGTTCGGTAATATCCGGCATGATCCGCGTGCAAGCGCGCGCGCTCATCCGTTCCTTCATAGCCCACGGATTGCTCCGCCCCTACATATCCAAACCGGTGTAAGACTCCAAACGGTGCTAAGCCGTGGCAGTTCTTTGGAGGGGAAAGGTGCTGTTTAGGCTGCCCTCCTAGGAGTTACAATAATATTTTAATGTAACCGGAATCAAGGTCCAGAACCTTATGGATGAGAAATCAAACTAAGAGAAGAGGATAAGAGTTGTCGGTAGCAATGGAAACAACACTATCTGAGGCAAGATGGTGCAAGGAAATACTTGAAAAAATAAGTCAAGGTTTGTTCAGAGTTCAATAGAACAAGGCAGTTGTAAGTAACAACGCCCACAAGCTAATAACTCTGGTCGTCAGCAGCTGATTAGGAAAGATCAACTCAATCCCAAACAACCTCCAGGTTCTCAATGAACCTGCCCAACTCTCCGCAATCAAGTGCTTGAAGGGTACCAGATAACTGTGGGAGGCTGAACAAAACAAAAGCAATTTTTTTATGAAGCTCTAGAAGCAAATCAATAACAAATTTGAGCAAGAATATCCCAACACTTCTCAAGGAACTCAAGAATAGCGTGGCGAAATTCAACCTCAAAGAAGAAGGGGGGTATAACACTCCAGGTTTTAAGCTTAATAAAACCTCTTCAATCAAACGTGATTGGCTCCAGAAAGATGATCAAGGAGAGATCAAGACCAGTATGGTCGGAAAAAGGGATCAGAGTGGTATAACACACTCAAGAATTCAGGCAGACAGGAATTCTTCTTCAACCAGCAAGGCTATTGGTTGGTGATAAGGATCAAGGTCACAAAGGACTGAGTTTGAGTATGGAGGCTCAAAGGATCAAGGGGGCAATCATGGATATACCCGGATAAAATGGCTCAGATAGGTGGGGAAGGAAGCCCACAGATAAGTTGATTACTGATGAATGGTCTCCTAGGATGGATTGGATCCTCTGATTCCCTGATGCTCCGATGCTGGGATGCTGGAATCATCCCATCCTCTGCCAAAAGGCAGGGGAGAGACCCTCCTTATATGGGCAGGAGGCCCTGTTAGACTATATACAACGGATTCTACAAATAGAGCGGAAAAGGGAAGGCAACCATGTGGTCACTCGCGTCGGTCTGTGGATGGGCGCGCATAACAATACCAGAGTCACCCACCCCTTGTCCAAAGGCGGAAGCGGGTGGGAGAGTCCCAGGAAAGGTGACGGATGAAGTCCATGAGAGCGCGGATGGGCGGATAGGAGATTGGTTTGAGAAAGTTGAGTAAATCCTGACGGCCTTGAGATCCACGACCGATAGATCAAGTGCAATGGGAGGTTTGACGGATCCAAGGATTTGCCAAATGCTTGCGGGTGCGGTCGGGATGGATTCAGTAAATCATGGATGAGCGCCGCGCGACGGTAGCAATGAGGAGATTGGGAGGCGCAACGACAAAGATGAAGACACGCAACGACAAAGATGAGGACACGTAACGACAACGGCGGAGATGACAAGCAACACGGATAAAGGACGCGCGACGCGCGGGGATGAAAGGAGCGCGGGGCGGCGCGGTGCGGCGCGCGACGCGGATAATGGAAGCGCAGCGCGCGCGGCGCGGCGCGCGCGCGCGGGTAAATAATGGTTTGGATGAGCCTGAGGATAAGTTGTTCAGCAGGGAGGTACGTTTGCGCAACAGTTTATGGATTGAGGTCTTAAGGCAGCCAGGGTGTCCAGGATGGGGCACCACATCTCTCCCCAACTTATAGACTGTCCCTAGTCTGCTCTCGAGTTTGATGCCATAGAAAGAAAAGAAAGGAAAGACAGATGATTGAAACCAAAGAATGGCCATTTTGATCTTGAGGGTGGTTGAAGAGTTGAGAAAAATATCTTGATTCTTCCAAATGAACCCTAGAAGCGGCAGGAATAGAACAAGGAGGGCGTCCCAGGTGCTCACATATGTGGCATACAGTAGAGTTTTACAACAAAAACGCAGCAAATGACCCTGGTGGTGCACAATTGGGAGGACTTACTTCTGAGATAAGTTGCCCCCACGACAATGGAACTTCTTGACTTGATCAGCAGGGAACCTTCTGGCCAACCGAGTACCATCCAGCTCCTCCAAAACATAAGATCCACCTATAACTTGATGAACCACTCGATAAGGGCCATTCCAACGATTAGAGAAAAGCTTGCCCCACTGGGTTTCCAAAGATTGATTATAAGCTAAAACTAGGTCACCAGGGTTCAAGGGCTTCCTGATTTGATTAGAGTGCTTGTCCTCCCAATACTGGATAGATTTTGCTCTGGCCTCCATCATCGTTTGATAAGCTTCATCACGAACGTCTTCACTTCGCTCCAGTTGCTTCGATCTAGCAACTAACAGATCAGTGGTTGAGGACACCTCTTCCCAAGAGATACCCAAGAAAGATTCCATTTCCAGATCCAAAGGAAGGACTGCTCTTTGACCAAAGATGATTTCATAAGGTGAGTAGCCAGTAGTCCTTTTGGTTGAGATTCGATCAGAAAAGAGAACAAGAGGAAGGAATTTGCAACAATTCTTGCCACTTTCACCAGCCAGTTTAACAAGTGCAGCCTTCAAAGGGGCATGGCCTTGTTCCACCATGCCTTGGCCTTCAGGATAATAAGGAGTAGTAACTCTATGTTGTCCAGCAAGGGATTGGATCATTTCAGCAAGCTTGCCCCCAAATTCAGAGCCACCATCAGTAGAGTAAGATCGAGCCAGGCCATAATGCATTGTCCAGGTCTTGTAGAGGAAAGCTGCCACTGATTCAGAGCTAAGGTTCTTAAGAAATTTCGCTTCAACCCATCCGGAAAAATCATCTCTAGCCAAAATGAGGTACTTAGCACCACCTGCCTTAATATGAACCACATCCATAGCAATCCTTCCAAAGACAGTGGACTCCCCAGTAGGATAACAAATTTTGACTGGGCGCCTAAGATCACGTTTTTGACAAACTTCACAACTCTTGCACCATTGGGAGACGGATTTCTTCAAAGATGGCCACCAGAATCGTTTGGATAATCGTCGATAAGTTTCAGTTTCCCCACGATGACCAAGGCCTTCATGGAGACTTTCAAGGATAGAATCTTGTTTAGAGGGAATAGTAACAACAATAAGAGCACAAGGATTGCCCCTCTTCATAAGTCTAGAGCCTTGAACAAAAAAATTAGAAGACTTTTGTTTAAGAGATCAAAATTCCTTAGCAGAGAGATCACGAGGTTTTTGAAAAGTTGAAAGGTACTGCTCTAATTTAAACCAGAAGCCTTGTTGAAATCCAGAATAATTTTGTGAAGAAAAAGAGAAAATAGGTCAAATTAAAGGTTCCTCTTCATTGAAATTGGTTCCAACATCAGATTCGTTGTCCCCAAGAGGTCGTCGAGATAAACCGTCAGGCATGGTTTGGCAAGGAAGGAGCCTTATGAGGTTTAGGTTCCTCATGTCGTTTCCTGGCTGGATCAGATTGATAAGTAGTCCCAGCAAGACTAGAGGAAGAAATGGCTGGAGGATACCAAGGTTGGAGGGTACCACAGGATGATCAAAATTCAAAGGAAGCAAGAGATGCTTTCACAGGAGGTGATGGCTGGTAAGAGGCCACCACATGTCGGATAGGACGAGACAAGTCAAAAGGGATTAGGGAACCATTAGGGAGGAAGTTATTGTTTCCCCTCTGCTCTACCAACTTTTCCTTTAAGTCCTTCTGAAGTTCTTGACATCGTCCGGTTCCATGGCCTTCCCTATGACAGTAGTAACAGACCAGAGTTGATTTGGGGACAGAAGAAGGAGCTTTAGGCGTAGCTAGTGAGGAAATCTTTTGATCTATTTTGTTCTCAAAGGCTCTAAGTAACTTGGTGATTTCATCTATAGTAGTAGGTTCTCGATTGGAATTAGGATCTGCTTTAGGCCTAAGGTCTGCCTCCATTTTAATCATAATATCGTTTGACTCTTTAAAAGAAGGAGCATGGACTGGTTCAGTAGTTCTAGGCTTTTCAAAGGTAAGAGCAGTTTGAACTTTCATGACTTTATCCACAGTACTCCTAAGGGTAAGAAAAATAGGGAGTTTGAATCAATTATCCCTGGTGGTAATCATGGATCCAGATTTGACCAGTTCTTCTTTAATCCTTTCCTGCACAGCCGACGAAAAAGATTGGAAGAACTTTGCTCAAATTTTGTCCACTGTGTCAATGTGATTGTTTCGGATAAGATAGTTTTGAATGGGATCCCAAGACTTCCTAAAAATCTGATAGTCAGAGGCTGAAGAAATACCACCATTGGAGATCCACTGAGAAACCAAAGCATCCAAATCCTGCAGAGTAAACCTAGCCACATCTATTTTACCCCAGTATGCCAACATAGCCTCCCTGAGAAGCGTCCAGTTGTGGGATTTGAATCCCTCGAAAGACTTGATTACCTCCATAACTTCATCAGAGGAGATAAAGAATTGCAACTGATAAGCCATATCGAATTCACTAGCCCCATCCACTTCAGCAGCCATTTCGTAGGAGTCCAAGAACCGCTTGACATTTGTACCTTTGAAGCCTAAGTTCTTGTTCTGAGGTTTGATCTTTACCATCTTAAGTTGGACAGAGGTGGTTGGAGTAGCGGGAGATGCCATATCAAATAACAGAGTTCCTAGGGGATCCAAAGAGCAGATTTCCAAAGTGGCTCACGAGTGTGGCAAGAGTAGGGTTTCGCCAAAAACAACAAGTATCTTGCACGAGCGGTGCACAAATTGGGAGGACTTACTTCTGGACCAAGCTGCCTCCACGGATTGGAAAAAAGAACAAACAGAAAAAGAAACAGAAATTGCATAGGATTTTGGAGTTGATTCTTCAAGTTGGGACTGTAAATCCCAAGGTTGCTGGTTTGATCCCGGCCCGGGGGACCAAATGTAAGACTCCAAACGGTGCTAAGCCGTGGCAGTTCTGTGGAGGGGAAAGGTGCTGTTTAGGCTGCCCTCCTAGGAGTTACAATAATATTTTAATGTAACCAGAATCAAGGTCCAGAACCTTATGGATGAGAAATCAAACTAAGAGAAGAGGATAAGAGTTGTCGGTAGCAATGGAAACAACACTATCTGAGGCAAGATGGTGCAAGGAAAGACTTGAAAAAATAAGTCAAGGTTTGTTCAGAGTTCAATAGAACAAGGCAGTTGTAAGTAACAACGCCCACAAGCTAATAACTCTGGTTGTCAGCAGCTGATTAGGAAAGATCAACTCAATCCCAAACAACCTCCAGGTTCTCAATGAACCTGCCCAACTCTCCGCAATCAATCGCTTGAAGGGTACCAGATAACTGTGGGAGGCTGAACAAAACAAAAGCAATTTGTTTATGAAGCTCTAGAAGCAAATCAATAACGAATTTGAGCAAGAATATCCCAACACTTCTCAAGGAACTCAAGAATAGCGTGGCAAAATTCAACCTCAAAGAAGAAGGGAGGTATAACACTCCAGGTTTTAAGCTTAATAAAACCTCTTCAATCAAACGTGATTGGCTCCAGAAAGATGATCAAGGAGAGATCAAGACCAGTATGGTCGGAAAAAGGGATCAGAGTGGTATAACACACTCAAGAATTCAGGCAGACAGGAATTCTTCTTCAACCAGCAAGGCTATTGGTTGGTGATAAGGATCAAGGTCACAAAGGACTGAGTTTGAGTATGGAGGCTCAAAGGATCAAGGGGGCAATCATGGATATACCCGGATAAAATGGCTCAGATAGGTGGGGAAGGAAGCCCACAGATAAGTTGATTACTGATGAATGGTCTCCTAGGATGGATTGGATCCTCTGATTCCCTGATGCTCCGATGCTGGGATGCTGGAATCATCCCATCCTCGGCCAAAAGGCAGGGGAGAGCCGCTCCTTATATGGGCAGGAGGCCCTGTTAGACTATATACAACGGATTCTACAAATAGAGCGGAAAAGGGAAGGCAACCATGTGGTCACTCGCGTCGGTCTGTGGATGGGCGCGCATAACAATACCAGAGTCACCCACCCCTTGTCCAAAGGCGGAAGCGGGTGGGAGAGTCCCAGGAAAGGTGACGGATGAAGTCCATGAGAGCGCGGATGGGCGGATAGGAGATTGGTTTGAGAAAGTTGAGTAAATCCTGACGGCCTTGAGATCCACAACCGATAGATCAAGTGCAATGGGAGGTTTGACGGATCCAAGGATTTGCAAAATGCTTGTGGGTGCGGTCGGGATGGATTCAGTAAATCATGGATGAGCGCCGCGCAACGGTAGCAATGAGGAGATTGGGAGGCGCAACGACAAAGATGAAGACACGCAACGACAAAGATGAGGACACGTAACGACAACGGCGGAGATGACAAGCAACACAGATAAAGGAAGCGCGACGCGCGCCGATGAAAGGAGCGCGGCGCGGCGCGCGACGCGGATAATGGAAGCGCAGCGGGCGCGGGTAAATAATGGTTTGGATGAGCCTGAGGATAAGTTGTTCAGCTGGGCGGTACGTTTGCGCAACAGTTTATGGATTGAGGTCTTAAGGCGGCCAGGGTGTCCAGGATGGGGCACCACACCGGCGCGCCCGCAAACCTAGCAAAGCGCAGCACCTTCCAAATCCAATCTCCGGGGTGGATCGCCGCCCACGCTGCATTTGATGCTGAGCCCAACCGGTCCACCAGGTGCGGAGCCAAACAGCGGCTGCTGCTGATCCAGAAGCTGCCGCTGCTGAGCATTCCGCATACCCTAGTGCTGAGCCCCCTTGCCCCCAATGCTGAGTGCGCAGCCGCAACGCAGTTCCCAATCAGTGTCTATAAATTGACACCACGTTGGGCGGTACTCCACACTGCACCAGGCAGCCGTGTGGGGGCCGCATGGTCATCCCAACTACATTTGAGCTGTGTGGGTCTCTACATGGCTCAAATATAGTTGTGTAGCCGTGTCACACAGCTACAAGTATGCCGGGAAAATAATAATAATAATAATAATAAAATAAACCAAAATAAGCTAAATAAAAATACAAAAATAAAATCAATAAAAAATAAGACAATAAAGGGTATAAAATAAACAAAAATAAAACAAAATAAAATAAATAAAAATACAAAAAAAAACAGAAATCAACCAAAAGATTTAAAAATATTGATTTTTTTGGTTAAAAAAACAAAAAAATAAGAAATAAACCAAAATAAGGAAAAATAAATAAATAAAAATAAAAAATAAACACCAAATACAACCAACCCGTTTCCTTCAGATTCAAGTCCAAAATTCAACTTCAACTTGACTAGCCATAAAGTAAAAGGGCCAGAATGTCTTTTGAAACCAACTGGGTCCCAAACCTCACCCAAGAACTTATTTAAGTTCTCAGTTATTTGATTTTGATAATTTACTTCCTAAAATCAAAAATTAGTCAGCCCAAATTCTAAGCTCATTGAAGTAATCACCACTCACCAAAGATGAGCTTCTGTTAGAATCCTCCATTGAGTCTGATTATCCTTCAAAAATGAATTGGATTCCAAAAGCACCAAACCCAATGAACTTTCAGTCTCTTCCACTGAACTATGAAATTCAGATGAAAAGCCTGACTTGGAATATATACATTTCACAATCAGTTCATTTAAATAAAAGATGAACTTTTCACAAAATAAAATACTTACAATCATTCATCTTTTCTTCTTTGGTGCCCTTCTACTTCTCTTTGCCTGATTCATTTCCTTTTCAATGTGTTCAAATCAGGAAGGATCTTTCTGGGTATTTGTCAATTTTAGACAGACTCTTCTTGATTTCAAGACTCTATGTTCAAGTCTTGGCTTTGATTGAGAATTGGCCATCCCCAATATCAATTGATTCAACAGCCCGCAATAATCTTGGTCAGGATGACTCAAGATTATTGCATTGAGCTTCTCATTTAACTGAGAATTGTTGAGCAGTTTATCAACATTGACCTTCAAAAATTGAAAATTATCAAATATTAGTCAAGTAGGGATCATGATTTTAGTCAAGTAGGAATCATTGTTCAAAAAGCATTAATCAAAAAGCATTAATAAAAAAGCATTAACCAAAAAGAATTAATCACCAATTTATTTTAAAAATCTGACTTGAACCCACTGGAAGAACTAGAATTGCAAGGTTCATAATCCAACCTCCACTGAGAATGAATATGTTCAGGCACAACAGAGCCTCTTGATGATAGTAGGTCCCCTATTTAGTGGGAACAGGGCAAACACATAGTCATTCAGTATGACTTGGTGCACACTTCTCCATCATGGTTGTGCTTTAACCTCTCTAATTGATCCCCAAAAAGTTTGATTGCTTGTAAAGACACCTTGTATCCCAATTGTAACAGTTCATTAGGAAGAAATATTTCAATTTTTATTTGAGAGTTGTAAAGCACAGCATGAACCAATTGAATTTGATTGGAAACTGTGCCCTCTATGTTTTTCCAAACATCCAAAATGTTTCCCGATGAGTTTGCAAGAAATGGTTTGAGAGTAGCATGGGCACCTTCAACCCATGATATTGTTTTATATCCAAATTCTGTGTTTTTGCAAGTACAAGCCTTAAAAAAACTCTTTGATTAGGAAGATATTATGATCCATATACTGATTAAATCCTCACAGTCTGCCAAAAACACTTTATACAAGTCATAATGTAAGCAACCCAAAACTAGGAAGATTAACAGTATAGGCATTGACTTGGCACTTACTCTAAGCTCTGCATAATTGAACTCTGCCTCCTCCTTGGTTTTGAGAGCCCATACTTATCCCACAGGGACATGAAGCTTTTCCACCCTTCAACATCATTATTAAAGCAAACATTACAGTTTGCTTGAATATTTTTAGAAAAGTTCCATTGACCGCACTGTCTTGTTGACTCAGGGAATGTTTGTTCTAGAGCATGGACCAAAGCCTTTTCATGTTCTGTCAAAATGGGAAGTCTTTCAGGATCATTAGCCAAATTCTTTAGTGCATTTACAGACCAAGTGTGCACCTCAAATGTTTCTCTTGTGATTAAAAATAGAGCTTTTGTGAAATTTTTCTACTGGAATCAATTCCTACAAAATGCAATAGGGGGATTTTTTACTTATTTTTCTTCTAAGTACAATCCATCTGTCAGCCTCTTGGATGCAAAGTTCCTTGCTTTCCTTTAGCCACCAGAGGTGATAGAGTAAATAATAAATATATTGTTCAACAAATGCAGAAAAAATCCATAAAATATTTGGATAAAGCTATTGCAAGGTTGGATTGGTTTGGTTGTGGTTTAATATTTTAAATCAATATTAACAAATTGATTATTAAATAAATAAATAGAGGGGCAAAAATAATATTGTGGATCTTTAACACCTCTCTTCAGGCAATTCACTTTGAAAACATGTATACCTGGTTAGTTTGGAATGTTTAATTTAAATTTTTAAAAGATATATTTCCAAAAGATAATATCTATATAAAATACATGGTGGTGTGACAGGGCCTTGTTGCCAAGCTTCCACGACAGAAAAAGGATAATAAGACTTACTGGTATATTATGAAATCCTTTGGGTACCTGTTTGGGACGTGTACTGATGGGTTAAACCTTTTACTGGGGTTAAAAAGGTTGTTCAGAATTTTTAAATTGATAAAAGGGCTGGGGAAGGATATTATCAATCAGAATAAAGCCATAAATCACTCACTTATCTCTTATTAGTATTTGATTACCTTGGCACGGTGTCTGGATATAAATATAACTGGGTCTGTGGGTATCAATATCCTCAAAAGAGCTCTTTATTTATAGCTCTTTGAGTCCCAATATTGTCCTTATGAGGGATACAGCGGCCCAAAGGGAAAAACACTAAGGCTAGCAGGGTAATAATTGGTAGCCTGTCACGTCTTCTTGGTTCTGTAGCACGGGTAGCATTCAATTCCACAGGGTATGGGAATTATTCTACCTTTTTAATTGATATTTGGACGTGTGAATTAAACTAATTTATCCATATGATCTATTATTTAGGTAATTATATTTAGTAAATATTCTCAGGAGGTAATAATTCTTTGAAAAAAATTTCTACGGGTTCAAGTGGGTACTCAATATGTATTAACTGACTGGAGTAAAATCATGATATTGATTTTATTCCTTATTTTTGAAATCCAGTTGATTTACTTAAAATAATTAATTAAAAATATAAGTTATGAGAGTTAATATAATATTTTTAAATCATTGGTTCCCCTAGTATGTCAAAAGAATACAGATTTCTTGAACTTCTCACAATTCATTATTAAAGTATTTTAATTAGTAGTTATCTTATTTTTGAGATTTTTGGTATTTTAAATTCCATTCTATAAAAATAAATATCAAGGTTATTTAGGTATTTTTATATCCTTTTATGTATTTTTAGACTATCTACTATCCAAGGGGACATTTATTAAATATTTGGAATGTCCCCGTCTAGTATGTAGCATATTTATGTGGTACCTTAGCTTCTCAGGCCGCCTGTCACTTTTTCAACCCATATTCCCCTGTCTGCGTATTTTTCAGATACCTGGTGCTGCATACACCGCTTTTCAGGGTACAATGACAGGGTTGCAGTGCTGATGCTCAGATGGGCGCGTTTTGTATTGGTTTTTGCAGCCGCCTGCAGGAATCGTGACACAACACATTTCCATGTGTAACTTTAAAATATACACAACACCTCAATTCTGACTCCATTTTAGGTTTGAAACCTATGTGTGACAATTTGTGTGAAATATTTAATTGGCCAGAAAGTCCCATGGTGGTGCAGTGGTCTTTTGGTCATTTGTATTTTTAATTATAGAAAATATAAGAAGTTGGATTTCAAGGGTGGGGTCACTGAGTGACCCTACATAATTTTGGGTGGGGAATTTGGGAAGGAAATGAATCCAAGCCCACTTTAATGAATGAATTTATAAAATGAAAGAATTTATGAAATAAAATAACTGAGGAGACAATCTTCAGGCAGGCAACACAGCCTTTATAAGGCAATCAAAAGGTGACTAAATAAAACCCAATAATGAGAGTAATTAGGAAATTAATGAAAGAAACGTGTTGAGATTCTTTGAGGCAATCTACTGAACTTCTCTGAGTATTTCATTTATTCATCTTTATTTCCATAATTCATTTTTAATTTTATTATCTCAACGTGAATCATCTAAGTGCACATTGTGATAAGACTAACCTGCCAACTGTTGGAGTTCCCTACTTTCACTGTAATTGTAAATAATCCAGATGTGGTGAACTCTCTTAACTCTATCTCCTGAGACTAATCAAGATCTATCACTGCCAGATTCATTACCTGAACAATCAGGTGATTTTTTAGTCATGGGTCTAGAATCAGGTAAGTTGTCCAGCTGTCCTATATCAATCTGATCCTTTCTTTTCTTTTATCTCTTCAAATTTGGTCAATTCATTGTCTCATGAGTGGTGTCTCAAGTGTGGTTGTAGGTTATTTGTGGTAATTTCATACACAGTCTCTGTTCTTGGTATTTTCAGGTGAATATACCTTGTTATTGATTTCCTAGCTCCATACCTGATTCTGAAAAGAATGTCTTTTCAGTGTTTCAATCTAAACAGAACAGAATGGGAAAATGAAATAAAATTACAGTTTTTTCCAAGGTTTTAGCATAAGTCCACTGGTCAACATTGAATTTTAGGGAGGACTTGGTTGCAAGAACGGAAAATAAAATATGGCTGTTACCTCCCACAAATACAGTTCATGCTAGTCAAATTTCCAAGACAAGGCCAACCTTTTGTGGACTAAACTCATCCGCCTAATCCAATTCCATCTTCCCACAGCAATTTATTGTTGATTAAAGGTGGTCTTTACACATGATCATTTACAAGGATTCATTCACAACTTTGGGGAAAAGCCACAGATCAAAAAAAAACAGACTGGTAAGAAGGAATTCTCAATAAACATTGAGGGGACTGGCAAAGCAGCTCTAGCCACAAGAGATTCCACCTTACTACTATCCAAAACCACTTGGGTAAAAGAATCAACTATGAAGCTGATTTTGGTAGGCGGGCTCATGACTCAAGGATCCAACCTTGAAATTAACTCAAAAAAAAACCAGAACTTTCACCTTGCAGAGAAAACCCCCAAACTTCTATCCTGTTAAATTTTCAAAAATTTATTTTTAAGTGATATGGCCATTGATCCTAAGTAAACTTACAACTCAAATTTCAAGTTTTAACTTCCTCTAGGTCACACCAGTATATTGTGAATTGACAACAACAAGAAAATCAAAAATACAAGCTCTCAAAAGGAGTCCTTTTAGTGTTGAAGTTGCAAAAAATCCAAAATAACTCATGTGAATTTTGATCATCAACAGGTTATTGCCCACAGTCTTTTTGAAAAAATCCATCTAGAACTTGTCAGACCATTGAAACCACATCAAAAGGATGGTTATGTATGGATTTTAGTAAATTTTTGGACTGGGACAGATGAAAGGGGAATGAAGGAGGTCTGATGTTGCTAAGAAGTGAGGATCCAAGGATTCAATGGGAGGAGAACTCTGGTTCAAGGTAAGAAAGAATGGATAGTTGAATTTCAATTGCTCAGGAAGCACTATAAATAAACTAAGTACTGCAAGGATGACAAGTGGTATAAAAGAAGAGACACATTGAATAGAAAAAATTCAATACCAAACCACTAGAGTCTGCACTACTTGGAGTACCACTTCAGGTTGAATTGAGGCAGGAAATAGCATCAAGGATTCAGGATAAAGAACCCACTAAAACTGTGACTACCTAGCACAACATGAAGAGGTCAGTAGACAAAAACACTCATGAGCAAGATAATGGTTACCCATCTGATTTAAGATAAACATTAAAGATTTCACTAGATCTATAACAAACCAGTATAGAATAAAAAAACACTTGAATTGAACACTCAAGAGGTTATGATGGAATAAAGAATAAAAAGCTTGAAGAATGATTGCACTCGGTTATTAGGAAACACATATCACAAGACAAGAATTCTAAAAGATTACAGTACATTCCAACTCTTTTAAAATCTTATTCTGCCTACAAAGCAGGTTTTACATTGAAATCCAAAAGCAAAATGGAAAATGTACTCAACTTTTTAACAGAAAATCAGCACTGGAAGACTAACCAATATCCAAAGGAATAATTGTCCAGAGGAGGCAGGTAGTTTGTAAATCCAAAACTTCAATACTACCACAGAACTAACCATATCAATCAGGTATTCAGTGAACCCTACCACTTTCAACACAACAGAAAGGTAAAAAAAGGAAACAGATCAACTGTAATGGAATCAACTCCAGCCAAACCAACCAAATCAAATCTTACAAAGTACTTCTGAAACAAATTTGTCAGATTTTTCTGCCCAATTCCAAGCCAAATCCCCTAGAAAAACATTGAATAATAGCCTTGGAAGAAGATTTTAAGATTGCACCTTAACTTCTCTGCCGTCGTCTCAGCAGCAATGCGCGGCTCAGCGCCCAGGTGGACCTCCCACAATCCCTTGGGGGACTCAGGGTCCTCTCTTTTTCTGGACAGATGGGGTTCTCTCCTTGATCTCCCCCCTTCATCTTTTCCATCATCTCAATCTCCCTTCCTCATCTTTCTACCATCTATCTTGACCTTTCCTTCTCTCTCTTCCTTCTTCTTCCCATCTTCCCTCAAACCCTCAAATCAAATGTGACTTGACTTTAACTTCTCAAATCCTAACTCAATACGCATGTCAACACAACTCAAGCTCTCCAATCAATCTTGCAAAACCAAGTAAAGGCCTCCACAAATATCTGCCTGGTAAGAGACTGATCCTCAAGGCCTTCAACTCAATGTCTCTGACAGACTAGCTCCATTGTTCATAGCCGCCCATCTATGCCGCCTTGACTCTACCAACATTGATTCTGCCCACGTCCTGTGTCATCTGATCTCTTTTTCTGCCAATAAAATAACTCTGAGCTGTTGGTTTCTGTATTCTTCCTTCTTCTCATGTTTCTATTTCCCATTTCTATGTTTTTTGACTTCTGTGTTGAGTCTGCTGGTTTTAAGCTCTAAGAAATTACATCAGAATCTTATCACGGTTAAAAGGCAAAGAAAACTCTACGCTATCAAAAATGAACAAACCAGCAGAAGCCAACAATTATTTTCACCAGGTTTCACCCAAGGCTTCTGTCAATGCTATCCCCAACTCAACAAGGATAATTACTCTATTTGGCCCAATAAAATGATGATACTGTTTCACCTCAAGGACATCAAAGAATTTATGACCATGAATCTGGGCCAACTACCCATAAAACAAGATCAAGAAATTTGAGCCATCATTCTATCCAAACTGGACAGTACAACCCATTCCAATTTAGTCAACGCCTCAAACATAACGTCTTCAAAACTGCTCTGGGCCAAGATCACCTGGAGATTTGCCTCATCTGAAACCGCCAACCGAGCTTGCATATTTAATCAATTCCTACATGCCCCATTAAATGAACACGCCATCAAAGGATTCAAAACCAACATTCAAAGTGCACTTACTCATATGGCTGATGTAGGAATAGACTTATCAAACAAAATACTGGCATAATTAATACTCTTCAAATTCCCCCCTTCTCTAGAGAATTTGAAACAACAAATAATGCACAGCAAGAAGCTAATCACGGTAGAGGTGGTATTCAATCACTTAACTCAGTTCAACAATGAGTGTAAGGAACAACACAAGATGGGTAAATCTACCCAAGACGTTTCTTTGGTAACCATAAAAAGTAAGCCAGATAAGGAAGACAGGAAGGTCCGCATTAAGTGCAAAGAAGGTTTCCACCACCCAAATGCACCACATCCCGAATCCTCGTGTTTTGATCTTCACCATCAAATTGCGCCAGAATGGTGGGTCAAGCAGCAAAAGGAATGGAAGAATAGAATCAAGAAAACACCTACTATCAACTACCACGCACTACTCACCCTCTGGATCAATACAGATAATACACCCAACCTCCTCTTAGACTCCGGCGCAAACATACATATATCCAATGACCTGAAGTATTTTATCTTGATAAATCTACAGGACGAGCTAGAAGAAGTTAAGACAGGAAAGCTTGAAGCAAATCTTAAGATTTGGGGAATGGGCATGGTTTGGCTTGAGTGGAAAGAATCCATTATCACGCTTGAAGGATGCATGTATGTCCCTGATATAGTGGTCAATTTGATTAGTCCCGTTCTCCTGGCAAAAAAGGGATGTTGTCTTTACAAGGGCAGGATCAATTTTACATCATCTGAGGCAAAGAGATGGTGTTTAAAGGTCTAATCCAAGATAATCTATTTGTGATTGAGAAGCCTCAAAATGTTGGAAACAATTTATTGGTCAATCTTCTGAATCAACCTACAATCAATTCTTCCATTGAGACTCCATCTTTATCCAATCTCCACAAGATGTATTGACATGCTTCAATCTCTACCCTCAAAACTCTACTCAAAGATCAATAATTGAACAAGAAATTAAGCAAGTTCCAATGCAATGGATGCGTACAAAGCAAAATCACAAGGGCTCCATTCTTAGCCGCCTCGACGTCATCCTCAAAAACCCTGGAGCAAATTCACCTAGACTTGATATGTCAGATCACCCCCCAGTCAAAAGCAGGTCATAGATATATCTTGACTCTTGCAGACAACTTTAAGGGCTATCTTTCTGCCTTTCCCCTCCAATCCAAAGAATAAACTCCTAATGTTATCATCAACCTGCTCAAGACAGAATATAAAGGGTTGAATCATTACTCAACTGAAATCTGATCAGAAAAAGGAACCAAATTCAAGAATAATACCCTGAAGGAATTCGGCAAGTTGAAGCACATCTGTCAGCTTGCTACTATATACAGAGCAAAACTGTCAAATAGTAACACAAAATATGAAAATAAGAATACCTCAATTAACAAATTAAGGAGTGAGAAATCCATAAATATTATTACAGGAATGGATTCCTCACCCAAAATTAGGTAGGGTCACTCACTGACCCCACCCTTGAATTCCCAGTCCTTACATATTTAAAATAATTAAAAGGAAAAGTACTAAAAATTACGACACCTGCATGGGACTTTTTGGCCATTCTAACAATTCACACGTATTGTCACGTATAGGGTTTACACCTAAAATTCACTCAGAATTGAGGTGTTGTGTATATTTTAGGAGTTACACGCGGAAATGTGTTATGTCACAATTCCTGCGCGCAGCCCCGCATTATTACATAACCCTACGTACTAGCAGCAGCAGGATCCCGCGTACTAGAGACCCGCGCGCAGCTGATTCTGCAACGCACGCAGCGGATCCTACCCCGCGCGCATCTGTACTACTGATCCCCGCGCCTGGATCAGTCGTGACTAATCTGACAACCAGGTACCGCTCAGAAGAGCCACAACCTAGTTGGGGTTGCCTAGTATATGTAACAAATGGAAATATGCATTACTAATGATCTGAAAAGATCAAAACTTAAATAAAATTAATGAAAATTAAGTTTTAAACATTTTTTAATAATAAATCAAAGATCAAGGACTACCACATACACCACGGATCTTGATCTTTGAAGACCACGAAACACTACAAGAAGTGTTCATAAAAATTATTAAAAATTATCTGAACAATCAACAGATGATGGACAATCAGTAAACATCCACATCTGCACGCTTTGAAGAAATATCAATAGTACAAATGAAGGATGATTACAGAATGATCAAATTTACGCCATAACAGATTAACAGATCCTGTGGCTAAAATAGTACAGAAATCCAGCAGATCTAAGGACAGCTGATTGACACCACCAAGTAAACGTGCTAATCTTGCCCTGACCGGCTTTCCAGCCTCAGCCCACGAGCAGAACCCTCTCTACGTGCCCTGAGAAGACCAAAATCACCCCAAAAAGGTATTTATACAGACTTCTTTATATCTAATCAGTTAATCAGTTTACCAGCAATTATTTTTTATCAATCAGACACCCATTCATTTTTAATCAAGTGCTTATATGAAGATAATCAAGTGATTTATGACTTAGTCTGCAGTAGTATTATTTTACCTTTATAACCAATCAACCCTTGAAGATTATTCAAGCAATCTACCCCATCTACTCTGAAACCCTTCCAATTATTCCAGGATTTTTGTGTTAAAGTTCTCAGAGTGAGTGTTACCCTTCCTGTCTAGGCCGCTTGTGCTGTTAAGCCCAGCCATCCTTGGAATAAGTCCTTTCTGAGGCACCCATATTTATTCCAAGGTTCTTAAAAAGTGCCTAAGGAGGCCCCTTGAAGAGAGGTTGCTAGTCTGTAAAGATCCCCAGTAGTATAATCCTGTGGCCCCTCTTTTATATTATATTAAAAACCATTTACTACCAAACCAATTAAACCTTGCAACGGCTCTTATTTGAGCTTCTAAGCATTTATTATTGGAATAATAATTATTATTATCATTCCAGCACTTTTATCACTCTCTGTAGCTAAAGGACTGCAAGTTTCCTGGTATCAGAGAGCTGACAACATCAAGCTCTTGACTTCTGAACCCTATCACTCCCAAAACAGTGGCCAAGCCAAACGAGCAAACCAAACAATTATAGAATTGGCGCATGAAACTTTCTCATCTTCAAGATTGAATAAAGGATATTGGCATATGAGAAGACTTGATAAATTTCTTTATGACACGAAACCAGAAGACTGAGACAAAACAAATAACATGAGAAACAAGGAAAGAATAGAGACGGCAGGAATGACATAGAGGTGGATAATGAGAAAGGATCCTACGCCAGAAGCCAAGAGATTGAGTAGGGGAGAATGGTGGAGATTGAGGTAGATGTCTTCAGGAGGACTTGTGTTGAGAGTTGATGCTGTTTGAAGCAGTATGATGATTAGATTTGAACAAGGTCGAGAGTCCAGAAGTGTTGAGTCTTACCAGGCAGAGATGGCTAGTCAACAGACATTGAGGCGCACGACGCAGAGGAGATGAGAGGCCGTTGATGATGGACGGTATTTGAGATCTTTAAGGTAGATAGGTAAGAGGTTTGTGGACAGTTGAGGGAATGAGAAATGAAAGAGGAAAAGAAAAGGAGGTTGTAGACTGGAAAAAAAGAAGAGAACAGAGAAGAGAGAAAAGAACGGAGAAGTCACGGAGAAGGAATCAGAAGGAGATCCAGAGTTTTAGGAGAGGCCAGGTTGGGAGAGATGGCAGCCTCAGGAGGCGCAGATGTTGAGAAAGGAGGCGCGCGGTAGCGCAGAGCTGTGACATATCAAAAGCATATTGTGGTTAGAATTTGAAGAGCTAAAGATATTTGATTACCTGAACCAACATACTAAGGAACTGAAATTAACAAACATTGAAGGAGAAGCATGAGAAAGAAGACAATAGAAGGCTGAAGGTTCTCACTCAGTGCGGACATGAACAAGGTGAGGCGCTTGAATAACAATGACAGTCAAGAAATGAGGAAATGAAAATGGATGGAACTGAATAGAGATGTTTTGAGATTGGTCAGCGGTTGTCATGGGATATGAAACAGGTCAACCTCACATGTGAACAGAAAAGGAAATTGGTGAAAGACTTGATCAGTTGAGTTTTTGAGGCAATAGTTGAATGTTGAGACAGGAAAGTAGGTGGAGTGTTGGATGGGAGCTGTTGGGACTTGAGGAGCTTATATGAGGGTCGAGAGATGATGTCAAAGGAAAGGTGGAGAATAGATAATGGGGAAGCGGAGAGGCGGATGACAAAGAGATGATGGAGGAGCCGGAGCAGAGAAGCAGATGATGGATGGGATGAGAAGCGGAGAGGCGGATGACGCGGATGGCAAAGAGATGATGGAGGAGCCTGAGTGGAGAAGCAGATGATGGATGGGGAAGGAGCGGATCGGAATGAGGAGCACGGGAGCGGGAGCGGGGTTTTGGTGAACTTGAGTAGGGAGCGGGAGCAGTGTGAGAAGCTAAGGAGCAGTGTGAGAAGCTAAGTTGGTGCAGGGAGCCGGGAGCGGTGTGAGAAGCAGATTTCCTCTCAACAGAATTTGCTGTTTCATGCTCAATCAACTCCCTAGGGAAGGTAACGACCAATCCCCTTGGGCACTCATGTTTAACAAGAAACTACCTGCTAATCCTTAGAAACCTGTAGGAGCTCCAGTTGTTGACCTTGCAAATTGGCTTCAAAAAGGGAGAAAATTCAATGAGAAGGGATTAGAAGGGATCCTAATTGGGTTCAATCCCGTTTTTCATTCTTACCTGATACTCAAATCATCTGGTGCTGTTGTAGAAACCAAACACATACAGTTCCTCAAAAATTTTTTCAAGAACTTTCCCCTTCTTGAATCACTGGGGATAGATATCTTCAGTCAATCTAACTTTGGGTCAAACTAATCTGACTTTTTCTCAATTGAAAAGCTATATGCCTTTTGTGAATCCCAAAATGAACTATCAGAATCCAACTCAGATCAAGAAGATTCAGAATCTATTGACTCTTTGTCCTCCAACCCTCATCCTTCTCCTGTCCCAGAACCTCCTGTTCAACCCATTTCTCAAAGACCTAGATGGGAAACAAGGAAGCTTCAAGAATATGGTTTCTACCACTACTACAAGCACCCTTCCTATAAAGCTGCGCGGAAATGTGCCAAATGGCCCAAGTGGAAGAAAGCCACCAAAGAATGGATAAACTCTATAACACTTCAACAATTCTGGGAGGAGTACTACAGAATCCTGGATAAAATCTTGAGTACTTCTTGGGTCTTCAAGGTGAAAGAGAATTGCCACGGAGACCCTGTCAAATATAAGGCTTGAATTTGCGTTCAAGGATTTGATTAATCTTAGGAATCAATTACAATGAAACGTGGGCACCAACAGGTAAACTTGGATCACCCGAGTGGCCCTCAAATATGTTCTGAAGAAGAAAATGAAACTCACACAATTTAATGTGAAAGGCACATTTCTCCATCCCCCCATTGAAAAAACTGTCATCATAAGGACCCCAGAAGGGTTGGACAGCAAATCTCCCTACCTAAAATTAAAAAAATCTCTCTACGGTTTGAAAAAATCCCCCAAGAACTGGTATGAAACATTGACGTCATGGATTAAGTATCAAGGATATTTTGAATTGACCAGAAATCCCTGTCTGTACCTTAACTCTAAAATGGGAGAAATAATCTACTTCCACATTGAAAACCTGATCCATGTAGGCAATTATAACCTATTTGGAATAAATTTCCTGGAAAAATTCAAGAATTCATTGTGCCATCCTCCTAAAACTATCCTTGGCATGCTTATGAAAATTGAAGAAAACCAAATTCTCTGAAGTCAGCCCAACCACATTGCCTGCGGTCTCAAAGAACTCGGCTTATCCTTGTGCAAAGACACTCATATTAAATTGACTCAGAAAGTCAATCTTGAACCCGCTTCTGACACGGATCATGCCAAATTATGTCAACTTAATGTCAACTATAGATCTGCAATTGGCCTCCTCAACCATCTTGCTCAATACTCTTGACTGGAAATTGCGTTCTCTGTGTCTAGCCTAGCAAGGTTCAATGTTAAACCTGGCATGACTCACTGGAGAAAAGTCCAGAAAGCGTGGAAGTATCTCAAAACAACTAAGAACCTCAAGGGTGTCATCAAATGCAACCCCAAAGAAGAAGTTCTCTCAAGTTTCAGGGACCCTACCTGGGCAGATGATCCAATCTTCTGCAAAAATCAAACTGGATACATTATCTTACATTACAGCAGTCAAGTCATCTGAAACTCTACCAGGAAAAGAAATATTACCTATTCCTCCACTAAATCCAAATTGAATGCGCTACTAAACTGTTACTTTGAGGTCAAGTGGATTAAGCACCTTGTTAGCAAGATTTATCAAACTACCAAACCAACACCCACTCTATACATCGACAAAAAGGGCTTGGAAGACAAAATCAAGAAATTTGGGTCACATTTGAAGTCCAGGCACATTGATATCAAAACAAAGGGACTACCTGAGGACTATACCAACAAAGAGTTTGCCCTCAATCTTCATTCAGAGAAATTCCATGGTTGCCAATTCCCTTACAAAAGCCTCTTCAATGACTTCCTTGGACCTCCTCCAAAAGAAAATCTTTCTGGACGTAAGGGTGTAAGACTCCAAATGGTGCTAGGCCGTGGCAGTTCTGCTGAGGGGAAAGGTGCTGTTTAGGCTGCCCTCCTGAGTGTTACAAAAATATTTAAATGTAACTGAGATCAAAGTCCAGAACCTGGTAAACGGGGGACCAAATGTAAGAGGATAAATATTATAGTAGTCAATAGCGGGGAAAACAACACTATCTGAGGCAAGATGGTGCCGGGGAAAACTTGAATAGAAGAAGTCAAGTTTTGTTCAGATTTCAACAAGAAAAGGAAATTGTAAGTAACAAGGCCCACAATCTAATAGCTCTGTTCATCAGCAGAAGCTTGGAAAGATCAACTCAATCCCAAAAAAACTCCAGGTTCTCAATGAACCTGCCCAACTCTCTTCAAGAAAGCGCTTGAAGGGTACCAGATAACTGTGGGTGGCTGCACAAGACAATGCTAATGGTTTGAAGAAGCTCCAGAAGAAAAACAATAACTGATTCAAACAAGAATAACCCAACACTTCTCAAGGGACTCAAGAGGAGCGTGGCAGAATTCATCTTCACAAAAAGATGAAGGGAGGTTTAAAACTCCAGGTTTTAAGCTTAATAAAACGTCTTCAGTCAAACTTGACTGGGTCCAGAAAAATAATCAAAGGATGATCAGGACCAGTATGGTTGGATAAAGGTGATCAGGAGTGGTGTAACACACTCAAGAATTCAATTAGTCAAATTATTCTTCAACCAGCAAAGCTATTGGTTGGTGATAAGGATCAAGGATCAAGGGGTTTGAGTATGGAGGCTCAAGGACCAAGGGGCAATCATAGATATACCCAAATTTTTGTCTCAGATAAAGGGGAATGAAGAACCCACAGATGATGTATTGCAAGGTGAAAATGATGATGATCCTCCCTGGTATGGTAGGATGTGATGATGATGGTTTGATCTGATGATAAGGTAGCATGTTCTGATAGGATCTGCTGATAGGATGTCCTGATATCCTCCAAAAGACAGGGGAGAGCCCCTTCTTATATGGGCAGCAGGCCCTGTTAGAATATGTACAAGGGATACTACAAATGGAGCGGAAAAGAAAGAATTTTTTTTTTTTGATTTTCAGATTTTTAGGTGATCAGAAAAATTTGATCACGCAGGCCAGTGGAAATGCGGCCTGCCTGACCAGGGTGGGATCATTAATCTCTTCACTTCTCCTGCTTCCATCAGTTGGATGGGCATGCGTGACAATACCAAAATCACCCACCCCTCACCCAAAGGCGGAAGGGGTGGGAAAGGAAAACGGATCAGACCACTCTCCCACCCCCACCCAAAGATGGAAAGGGGTGCAAGTTATGGATGGATTGGCCTTGGGGCTTGGTTTGAGGATTGGGTGGAGGGAGGATGGGTTCCTGGGCTGTAAATCTGTCAAGATTGATGGCACCATCAGGATCGATTGAAGGATGATGAGTGAAGAGCTGAGGTAGCTGGTCAGATGCTGTAGTTTTGTGAAGGAAATCCAAGATGGATCAAAGGTTGAAGTGATTGGATGTAGGATCCGAAGGGGCAAGTTGGTTTTGAATCTGATTGATTGATTGGCCATCAAGCTGGTCAAACTCATTTTTCACCAATGCTAGTTTGTCTTGATTGGATAGGGATTGAAAGACCTGAGCGGAGAGTTTGGAAGCATCAAATGGGATCAACATCATCCAAATCAGTGGATGAGGTTACGTTCAATTGATTCTACAATGCATGGATCAGGAGACTTGAGTCAATCAATGGTTGTCAATTGAATGGCCAAGGGGTAATCAACCAATGGCAAAGAAGAAGAAGGGGAAGTTGGTCAAGGGGAAAGGAAGGAGGGCAGATGATGGATTGGTTGGAGTGAGGATTGTGTTGGAGATGGACCAGAGGTTGAGGTTTGGAGATGAGATCTTGGGCCTAGCGGGTCTTGGCCTGCGTGTTTGGCCAAAAGGAGGGGGGGGAACAAAGAGAGAAGGGATCAAACACAATGCCTAGGGGATGGGACCAACAGAGGCCTGTCCTAGACTACTGGGACAGGGGAACGCTTGGAAGCATGAGGGAATTGGAGGAGTGATTCTGATAAAAAATTCTGATTTTTTTTTTTTTTGAAATGACACCTGAATAAAAGAATCATAAAAAAAAATTGAATTTTCCGCATCTGGTCCAGGGTGTCCAGATTTGGTCACCACATCTCTCCCCAACTTCCAGACTGTCCCTAGTCTGCATCTGAGCTTGATGTCATAAAAAAAAAGAAAGGAAAGATGATCAAATACAAGAAATGGCCATTTGATCTTGAGGGTGATTGAAAAGAATATCTTGATCCATCCAAAGAAGATCTTCTAGAGTTGACTGCAATAAAATGAAGAAGGCTTCCCAGGTGCCCACGTATATGGCATAAAGTAGAGTTCACAACAAAAACGCAGCTGATGACCCTGGTGGTGCACAATTGTGAGGACTTTGTCTGATCAAATTTTGCCTCTACAACAATCAAATTTCTTGACCTGATCAGCAGAGAAACTCCTGGCCATCTGAGTACCATCCAGTTCCTCCAAAAGATATGATCCACCTTTGACTTGACGGACCACTCAATAAGGACCATTCCAGCGATTGGAAAAAAGATTTCCCCACTGAGTTTCCAAGGATCAGTTGTAATCTAAAAACTAGATCACCAGGATTCAAGGGATCCCTGAATCAATTGGAATGCTTATCCTCCCAATACTGGACTTATTTTTCCCTTGACTCCATCATTTTCTGATAAGCTTTGTTACAAAAATCTTCACTTTGCTCCCGTTGCTGGGATCTGGAAACCAATAGATCAGTGGTGGAAGAAACTTTTTCCCAGGAAATACCTAAGAAAGATTTCATTTCTAGATCAAGAGGAATGAAAGCCCTTTTTCCAAAGATAATTTTGTAAGGTGATTAGCCAGTGGTTTGCTTAGTTGAGATTCAATTGGAGAAGAGGACCAGAGGAAGAAATTTGTGACAATTCTTTCCACTTTAACCAGCCAACTTGACAAGAGCAGCCTTCAAAGGCTCCTGGCCTCTTTCCACCATGCCTTGTCCTTTGGGATAATACGGAGTGGTCACCCTATGTGGACCAGGAAGTTATTGGATCATTTTTTCCAATTTGCCACCAAACTCAGAGCCACCATTGGTTGAATAAGACCGAGCCAAGCCATAACACATTGTCCAAGTCTCTTAAAGAAAAGCTGCTACTGATTCAGAGCTGAGGTTCTTAATAAATTTTGCTTCAACCCATCCAGAAAAATCATCTCTAGCCACAATGAGGTACTTAGCTCCACCAGCCTTAATGTGAACCACATCCATAGCAATCCTTCCAAAGACAGTGGACTCTCCCGTGGGATAACAAATTTCAGCCGGGTGCCTAAGATCATGTTTCTGACATACTTTGCAACTCTTGCACCATTGAGAGACTGATTTCTTCAAATATGGCCACCAGAAACGTTTGAATATACACCAATAGGTCTTGGTTTCCCCACAATGCCCAAGGCCTTCATGGAGACTTTTGAGGATTGAATCTTGCTTGGAGGGGATTGTGACCACAATTAGAGCACAAGGATTACCTCGTTTCATAAGCCTAGTACCCTGGACAAAGAATTTGGAAGACTTCCTCTTGAGCAATCAAAAATCTTTAGCGGAGAGATCAGGAGGACTTTGGAGAGTGGAAAGGTACTGCTCTAATTTTAGCCAGAAACCTTGTTGGAAGCCAGAATAATTTTGAGAGGAAAAGGTGAAGACTAGACAAATTAAAGGCTCCTCCTTGTCAAAGTCCACTCCAACATCCAATTCTTTGTCTCCAAGGGGGAATTGGGATAAAACATCAGGCATGGTGAAGGATTTTCCAGGCCTATGCACAATATCAAACGAGAAAATCTGGATAAAGGCCACCCAATTGGTCATTTAAGATCAGAAATTTTCTTCAATACCCCTTCAACAGCATTGGGGTGATCCTTAGAAGTTCCCCTCTCAAACCAAACTTTGGGATGGGTGGAGGGAGGAAGATTGGGTGAAGAAGGAACAGAATTGGGGGATTGAGGAGTTTTAATAGATCAAGGAGGAGGATCAGGGTGGTCTTGAGACCTTTCCATGAGTGGTTCTTTCTCCACCTCCATGTCTTCTACATCAGAAGAGGGCTCAGGTGAGGACCATCGTTTGGGGGGTTTTTGGAGGATTGAGGTTGGCAAGGAAGGAGCCTGATGAGGTTTGGGGTCCTCATGTCGCTTCCTAGCTGGATCAGATTGGTAAGTACCAACCAGAGAGGAGGAGGAAATAGCTGGGGGATACCAGGTTTGAAGAGTACCACAAGAAGATTGGAAATCCACAGAAGCCAAACATGCCTTCATAGGAGGAGGTGGCTGGTAAGAGGCCACCACATGACAAATGGGGAGAGACAAATCAAAGGGGATTAGGACACCATTAGGAAGAAAAAAGTCATTCCCATTTTGCTTCACCAATTTCTCATCCTTGTCCTTCTGTAGCTTGAGACATTGACTGGTTCCATGGCCTTCCCTGTGGCAATAATAGCAGACTATGGTATTTTTAGGAACAGCACTAGAAGGTTTAGGAACAGCAAGAGAGGAAATCTTTTGATCCATTTTGTTTTCAAAGGCTTTGAGAAGTTTAGTGATCTTGTCCATCATAGCGGTTTCTTGGTTAGGCTGAGGGTTCTTGGGCCTGCAATCAGATTCCATTTTATTCATGATCTTGTTTGACTCTTTGAAAGAGGGGGCATGGACTGGTTCAGCGGTTTTAGACTTTTCAAAAGTGAGGGTTGTTTGACCTTTCATGACTTTATCCACCACTCCCCTAAGGATAAGGAAGCCAGGGATCTTGAATCAATTATCCCTGGTAGTGATCATGGATCCAGACTTGACCAGTTCGTCCTTGATCCTTTCCTGTACTCCAAGAGAAAAAGACTGGAAAAATCAACTTAAATTTATTCCACTGTGTCGATGTGATTGTTTTGAAAAAGGTAGGATTAGATGAGATCCCAAGATTGCCTTAAAGCCTGATAATCAGAAGCTGAAGCAACACAACCATTGGAGATCCACTGGGAGACAAGGTTATCTAGATCCTGCAAAGTAAATTGTGCTACATCTATTCTTACCCAAAAATCCAAGATTTCTCCCCGCAGCAGGGTCCAGTAATGCTGTTTGAAACCTTCAAACGACTCAATGATTTCCATAACTTCATCAGAGGAGACAAAAACCGTAACTGGTAGGCCATATCAAATTTGCTAGCCCCGTCCACCAAAGCAGCCATCTAGTACGAGTCCAAGAAGTGTTCCACGTTCATCCCATTGAATCCTAAGTTCTTATTCTGGGGCTTGATCTTAACCATCTTAGGACAAGCAGAAGGGTCACTGGTGGATTCCATCTTGACAAGGTTTCCTAAAACATCCAAGGAACGGATTTCCAAAGTGGCTCACAAATGTGGCAAGAGTAGGTTTTCTCAAAAAACAACAAGTATCTTGCCCAGAGCAGTGCACAATTTGGAGGACTTACTTCTAGAACAATTTTCCTCCATGGATATAGATGATGAAAAGAAAAAGAAAGAGATTGGATTTCAAAGTTGATGATGATTGGGACTGTAAATCCCAAGGTTGCTGGTTTGATCCCGGCCCAGGGGACCAAATGTAAGACTCCCAACGGTGCTAGGCCATGGCAGTTCTGTGGAGGTGAAAGGTGCTGTGTGGGCTGCCCTCCTGAGTGTTACAAAAATATTAAATTTAACCAAGATCAAAGTCCAGAACCTGGTAAACGGGGGACCAAATGTAATAGGATAAAGATTATAGTAGTTGGTAGCTGGGGAAACAACACTATCTGAGGCAAGATGGTGCCGGGGAAAACATGAATAGAAGAAGTCATGGTTTGTTCAGATTTCAACAAGACAAGGCAATTTTAAGTAATAATGCCCACAAGCTAATGAAAGGTGCTGTTTAGGCTGCCCTCCTGAGTGTTACAAAAATATTTAAATGTAACTGAGATCAAAGTCCAGAACCTGGTAAACGGGGGACCAAATGTAAGAGGATAAATATTATAGTAGTCAATAGCTGGGCAAACAACACTATCTGAGGCAATATGGTTCCAGGGAAAACTTGAATAGAAGAAGTCAAGGTTTTTTCAGATTTCAACAAGACAAGGCAATTGTAAGTAATAACGCCCACAAGCTAATAGCTATGGTTGTCAGCAGAAGCTTAGGAAAGATCAACTAATTCCCAAACAACCTCCAGGTTCTCAATGAACCTGCCCAAATCTCTGCAATCAAGCGCTTGAAGGGTACCAGAGAACTGTGGGTGGCTACACAAGACAAAGCTAATGGTTTGAAGAAGCTCCAGAAGCAAAACAATAACTGATTCAAAAAAGAAAAACCCAACATTTTTCAAGGGACTCAAGAGTAGTGTGGGGGAATTCAACTTCAAAAAAAGATGAAGGGAGGTTTAACACCCCAGGTTTTAAGCTTAATAAAACGTCTTCAGTCAAACTTGACTGGGTCCAGAAAAATAATCAAAGGATGATGAGGACCAGTATGGTTGGATAAAG
Organism: Puccinia polysora; assembly: GCA_025617555.3. NCBI lineage: Eukaryota > Fungi > Basidiomycota > Pucciniomycetes > Pucciniales > Pucciniaceae > Puccinia > Puccinia polysora. The sequence goes on from JAOOQA010000021.1 coordinate 1,484,816, forward strand.
GGTATCAGGAGTGGTGTAACACACTCAAGAATTCAATTAGTCTACTTCTTCTTCAACCAGAAAAGCTATTGGTTGGTTATAAGGATCAAGGAGCAAGGTTTTTGTGTATGGAGGCTCAAGGATCAAGGGGCAATCTTAGATATACCCAAATTTTGGTCTCAGATAAAGGGGAATGAAGACCCCACGGATGATGTATTGCAAGGTGAAAATGATGATGATCCTCCCTGGTAAGGTAGGATGTGATGATGATGGTGTGATCTGATGATAAGGTAGCATGTGCTGATAGGATCCGCTGATAGGATGTCCTGATATCCTCCAAAAGGCAGGGAAGAGACTCTCCTTATATGGGCAGGAGGCCCTGTTAGACTATGTACAAGGGATACTACAAATGGAGCGGAAAAGAAAGAATTTTTTTTTTTTGATTTTCAGATTTTTTAGGTGATCAGAAAAATTTGATCACGCAGGCCGGTGGAAATGGGGCCTGCCTTACTGGGGTGGGATCATTCATCTCTTCACCCCTCCTGGGTCCATCCGTTGGGCAGGCGTGCGCGACAATACGGAAATCACCCACCCCTTGCCCAAAGGCAGAAGGGGTGGGAAAGGAAAACGGATCAGACCGCCCGCGGGTGTTTGCGGGTGGTAAGAAACACTCTCCCACCCCCACCCAAAGATGGAAAGGGGTGCAAGTTATGGATGGATTGGCGTTTGCGCTTGGTTTGAGGATTGGGTGGAGGGAAGATGGGTTCCTGGGCTGTCAATCTGTCACGAGTGATGGCACCATCAGGATTTATTGAAGGATGATGAGTGAAGAGCTGAGGTAGCTGGTCAGATGCTGTAGGTTGGTGAATGAAATCTGAGATGGATCAAAGGTTGAAGTGATCCAATGTAGGATCTGAAGGGGCAAGTTGGTTTTGAATCTGATTGATTGATTGGTCGTCAAGCTGGTCAAACTCATTCGTCACCCATGCTAGTTTTTCTTGATTGGATAGGGATTGAAAGACCTGAGCGGAGATTTTGGCAGAATCAAATGGAATCAACATCATCCAAATCAGCAGATAAGGTTACGTTCAATTAATCATAGGATGCATGGATCAGGAGACTCAAGTTGATTGATGGTCATCAATTGAATGACCAAGGGGTAATCAACCAATGGCAAAGAAGAAGATGGGGAAGTTGGTCAAAGGGAAAGTAAGGAGGGCAGATGATGGATTGGTTGGAGTGAGGATGGTGTTGGAGATGGACCGGGGGTTGAGGTTTGGAGATGAGATCTTGGGCCAAGCGGGTCTCAGACCGTGCTTTTGGCAAAACGGAGGGGGGGGGAACAAAGAGAGAAGGGATAAAACAAAATGCCTAGGGGATGGGGCCAACAGAGGCCTTTCCTAGAATACTGGGGCAGAGGAACGCTTGGTAGGATGAGGGAATTGGAGGAGTGATACTGATAAAAAAATTCTGATTTTTTTTTTTTGAAATGACACCTGAATAAAACAATTGTAAAAAAAAAAAAATTGAATTTTCCGCATCTGGTCCAGGGTGTCCAGATTTGGTCACCAAAACGGATGAATAACCTTTCAGATCTTTCTCTCACCAGTCACGTGGGGTGTTAAGATTGCACCTTAACTTCTCTGCAGTCATCTCAGTTGCTATGCGCACCTCAGTGCCCAGGTGGACCTCCCACAATCCTTTGGGGGACTTGGGGTCCTCTCTTTTTCTGGACAGATGGGGTTCTCTCCTTGATCTCCCCACTTCATCTTTTCCACCATCTTGATCTTCCTTCTCCATCTTTCTACCATCTATCTTGACCTTTCCTTCTCTCTCTTCCTTCTTCCCATCTTCCCTCCAACCCTTGAATTGACTGTGACTTGACTTTCACTTCTTGAATCCTAACTCAATATGCATGTCAACACAACTCAAGATCTCCAATCAATCTTGCCAAACCAAGTAAAGGCCTCCAAAAATATCTGCCTGGTAAGAGACTGATCCTCAAGGCCTTCAACTCAATGTCTCTGACAGACTAGCTCCATTGTTTGTAGCCCCCCATCTATGCCGCCTCAACTCTACCAACTTTGATTCTGCCCACGTCCTGTGTCATCTGATCTCCTTCCTGCCGATAAAATAACTCTAAGGCGTTGTTTTCTGTATTCTTTCTTCTTCTCATGTTTCTATTCCTGATTTATATGTTTTCTGACTTTTGTGTTCAGTTGCTGGTTTTAAGCTCTAAGAAATTTCATCAGAATCTTATCAGAAGATAAATAAGAAAGAGCTCCCAGAAAATTATATCAAAACTATTGATATTTGCCTGACTTAAAAACTCAACCAAATCATCATCAAATCTAAATTAAAGAAAAAAGGGGCAGATGATGTCATGCTAGGATTCAACCCAGTTTTTCTCTCCTACATGTAAATCAAATCTACTGGGAAAAAATAGACAAAAAATATCATATTCAACAACAAAGAACCCAAAAAAAATCCTTGCCAAGGAGTATGAAACCAAAAGATCAATCTCTGTTGCATATCATCCTCCAAATTTATCCACATAAAACACAGTTAGTCAAAAGCCTACTCCCCCTGTAAAAATGATTTTGAAGAAAAAGGGTTGGAACTATCTGCAGATTCCAACTTGGTCCTAGAAAGAAACCTCATATAAAATCCAAAAAACCGCAAAAACTTATCAAAACCCGACTGGTATGGCTTCCTGATGGAGAAGTTTTCAACATTTTTGGAAGAATAAATGTAAATTAATCACTGGAAAAAAATCATCCTTGAGATAGTTTGATGCAATTGATAACCATCAGAGGTGGTGAAGAACTTTGCAAAAAATAATCTAAAAATGGTACCAGTGTTCAAAATCCAAAAAAATCTCATGGAGAAGCCAAAATCATCAAGAAAAAACTCTTCAGGCAGGTATTTAATTAGAGGTAAAGACTTTACTATGTGGAGACCTCTTTCTTACCAAAAATAATTATTCTTCCTGGTCACCAGACATCATTTTCCTATTACAGATCAATAACTTTTCCATGAACACAATAAATCACGTATTTATTCACCAGTTTCAAACAATGCCATAAAGCCACTTCTTTGATAGTTGCTTCTCAGCAAAGGTATTCCAAGTAATTCAACTTCAATAAAGGCAAAACATCAAACATCAACAGCTACTGAAACGTATAACAACCCCTTTTTGATTTGGAATACATTTAAGGAGCTGAATGTCAAAATTTCCAGTAGAAAAATTTATGATCTACAAAAACAACTAAGGCAAATAAAAAAAGGACCATCAACCTAATTCAAAGGACATTTTGACAGATCTGAGCAGATCAAATCACTTATTTTATAAGTGGGTGGAGAAGTAAAGGGTAACTATGTTCTAGTATACACATTAATCAATTCTATTCATCCCAGGTATAATAATGATGAACAGTAAATCATTAGATTTTCAAAACCATTAAAATATGATAAGTTAGAAGAAGAATAATTAGAAAATCATTTATTCTCTCCATTCTTCACCAACAATCCAAGAAATACGTGATCAAATGGTGAATCTCACTTTACCTTTTCTGGAAAGTGCAATCAATGTAAAAAAGAGAAATGTTATTTTCCTTATCCTCCTAATCTATGTCTTTCACCTTGCTACTTGTACGGAGCAACCTGTAAAAGTAGAATAAAGGAAAAAATCCTAAAAATTCAAAGAGTGAGAAATCTTGCAATTTTATTTCAAATTTGGATGCCTCACCCAAAATAAGGTTGAAAAATTGAAAGGATTGATTGCAAAAAAGGACAGACAGAAGAAGAAGCACAGAGTGTGGGTGCTATATTTACAACCAGATGAATTGTAAAATGGTTTAAGAAATCACAAAACAAAGAAATAAAGGAGATGCAGAAGTTTAATCAAAATGGGACCTCACTTCTAGAAAGAGCTGGGGATGAATGGAGATTTGAGTGAGTGGTAGGTTTAGAAGATGAGGTTGAGTGTTTGATGATTTTGAGATTATGTGGGAGTGGTAGGTGGAAGGCAATGAGGTTGGGATGAGTTGGATGAAGTTGACATTGTCACATGAGGGATGAGGAGGATTGAAGATGGCATGAAGGGCTGAGAGGAATGAAGGCTGAACAATTGAGAAGGCCCAATATGATAATGATGGGAATTGCAGGATGGAGAATGGATTGGACACTTATGAGATGATGCAAGGGGAGTGATTGGGAGATTGGATGAGTGAATGATGGATTTTGGATCTGGTGATGGTCAAGATAGGAGCAGATAGAGAGGATGATGGGAGATTGATTTGGATGGAGAGCCTCTCTGGATTTGGAGAATCCTCATTCAACGTCAACGCCGGGAGATCAGTAATTTATCAACAAAGGTATTTTCATTCACTGAAACCACCCTGAATTTATTACTCTAAAATAATTAAAAGGAAAATGACCAAAAGGCCATGGCAACATTATGCCACTTATTGGCCATTTTAATATTTCACATTTGATTTCATGTACTATTAATTTTGAAAAAATTGTCCTAAATTTTTTTAAATCTTGTCCGCTTCTTTTTATTTCTATCCTGTGTTTTTTTGTCCTATTTTATCTCTATTTTTTCCAGAGTTTTATTTTTATTCCTGAATTTAATTAAATGCAGTCAGTTATTCAGAAATAAATTTCCACTTTTTTCTTGGAATTTTCCAAAGTTTTCAATTATTCTATCCGCATTTTCTTTTTGGAGCACAACATGTTTTTGAAACAAAATCTTCTTGGAAAAATTTGAAAAAAAAAATTGAATTGCGCATTTGGGAAGCACAAATTTTACAACTTTCATATGAAAAGTTTGAATTTGATTTGATTTTGGCCTGGTATTGTCGTGCCCGTTCATCATAATTTGGAACTCCGTCTTATTCATTGGCCGATTGTTTTTCAATCATCAATGTCAATCTGATCAAAAAAAAAAAAAAAAGGAAGTCAGTAATCTTAATTAATTACTTAAATCATCAAAAAATTCCAAAGGAATTAACTAAGTACTTACTTGAGAGGACTTGCTTAGTTGCTTTGATCCTTTGGCGTCTCCTTTGATGTGGTTAGTGAGGGAAGGAAGTTGGATTCCTTGCCCGGTCTCTTGTCCGGTTTAAGAAAAACCTGGACAGGAAACCCAAAACAGGCAACTTGTTACGGGTAATCCTGTGTAAGGGTTATTACCCCTGCGCGTCCGTTTTTTGCCCAGCGCTGTCCTGTTTTTTCAGAAGCCGGCCAATCTGGACATGCGCGTTGAAAATTCATTTCAAAATTCATAGTATAAGTCTGAAACCTGAAATTCACTCAGAATTGAGGTTTTATGTATATCTCAGGAGTTACAGCCAGATTTGGGTTCCATCACAATTCCCCCATGCAGAACTGCATCCATACAGAAATGGTTCACACACCTGACTCTCAAAATGTTGGCACCTGTCAAGAAACCCGCATGCAATATAATGCTAGCATGGATGCTTGATTTGCACATGCAGCTTTCAGGGATGCGTGCTTCAAAATTACTGGCATCACTCCTGACAGCCTGTTACCGTGGGAACAGGTTACAACCTTATAAGATAGCCTCAATTTCTTGATGTCTCAAAACCAGCAGACTAGGAAACACAAGCATTATGAGAAACAGAATAAGGAAGAAAAAAGAATAAAGAAGGAGAATGAGAACAGAAAAATAGAAGAAAAGAAAAGGGAAGTCCTATGCCTGAAGCCAACAGATAGAGTAAGAGGGCAATGGCCTAGTTTGCGGTAGGTGATCCTGAGGATTTGAGCAATGACTGGTTGAAGAGGTTCAAAAGATGAGCTTAGAACATGGTTGAGATTTTGGAGGAGAGGAGCTTTACCAGGCAGGGATAGCAGAGCTGGTGAGAGTGGTTGAGGTCTTGGGTGATGATTGAGTGCAAGGTGAAGGCAAGTGCAAGATTGAAGGAGACTGAGATGAGAAGGAAAAGATGAAAAAGCGAAAAATGGAGGAAATAGAAAAAGAACAGAACAGATAGAAAAACAACAGAAAAGATAGATGAACATGGAACAGAAAGCAGGAGATCAGAAAAGAAAACCAGAGCCGGAGACAGTACAGTAATTGAGACTGTTCCCCGGTAGATTGACGGGGCGCGGGAGAAGAGGTGAGTGCGCGGGGGAGGAAGAGAGCGCGCAGATTGGAATCTCAACACCCCTTGTGACGGGTAAGCGGGGCAAGCAAGGAAGATTCGTGGGAGGAATCCACAAAGATCTTGTTCTGTAGACGCTTAATGGAGTTAATAGACATGGCTTTGGTGAGTGAGTTGGCGATCATTTCTTCTGTTGAGATTAGAATGAGGTCAAACATGGAGAGATTGAAGTCTTCTTGTAGTCCTTTTGTTTTGATGTCAATGTGGCGTGATTTGGAGTGTGAGCCAAATTTCTTTATTTTATCCTCTAAGCCTTTATTATCTATGTGAATTAGCGGCTTAAAGTTGGAGACGCAGTATATTTCACTGACAAGATGCACAATCCATTTTAATTCCAAATAGCAGTCAAGGAGTGCATTCAACTCGGATTATGTTGAAGAGTAGGTGATGTTCCTCTGTCTTGATGAATTCCAAACAATAGGGCTGCCATAATGGAAAATGACGTATCCGGTTTGAGATTTTCAAAAGATCGGATTGTCACCCCATGTGGCGTTGCTGTAGCTGGAGATCATCTTTTGGGAAGGTTCAAATTTGATAATTAATTTGAGATTTTTAGTGGTTTTCAGGTATTTCCATACTTTTCCAACTTCTCTCCAGTGAGTCATGCCGGGCTTGGTGTTGTACCTTGCAAGGCTAGATGCTGCAAAAGAGATATCAGGATGAGTGTATTGAGATAAGTGATTGAGGAGTCCTACGGCGGAGCGATAGTTGATATTTAATCGGCAGAACTCAGCGTGGTCCTTGTCTGTTTCAGGTTCAAGATGTAAATTCTGAGTTAGCGGCGATTTTGTATCCTTACAATCAGCAAGTCCTAGCTCTTCCAACCCCGGTCTATGTGTTTTGGTTGACTTAAGAGGATAGTGTCTTCTTCAAAATCCATAAGCATACCAAGGATTGTGTTTGGTGGATGGCACAAGGAATTAGGAAATCTGTTCAAGAACTCGTCAGCAAATGAGTTTGACTTTCCAAAATGAATAAGGTTGTCGACATGGAAGTACAGGATTTCTTGCGTATCAGCGTTGAGGTAGAGACAAGGATTGCTCCTTGACTTGTGGAATCCTTGAGATTTGATCCAAGTTGTCAGTGTTTTGTACCAGTTCTTGGGAGACTGTCGGAGACCATATAGTGATTTCTTTAGTTTCAGGTAGGGTGCCTTTCTGTGTGACCCTTTGGGAGTTTTGATTATCACCGTTTCATTCAAGGGGGCATGGAGAAACGCCCCTTTCACATCAAACTGGGTGAATGTAATCTTATTCTTCAGGCCATAGAGGAGAGAGAGTTGTAAGAAGCCAAGTTTACCGGAAGGTGCCCAGGTTTCTTCAAAGTCAATGCCATAGATCTGATTGAAGCCCTGGACGCACAACCTAGCTTTATATTTCAAGGGCTCACCGTGGAAGTTCTCTTTGACCTTGAATACCCACTTTGTGTTAAGGAAATTATTTGGTTTATTGTGGTAATCTTCCCAAACTTCCTGAGATTTGATGGAATTCAATTCATCTTCAGAAGCGTTCTTCCAATTTGGCCATTCCGGGAATTTGCGAGCTGCTTGGTAAGATGGTGGTTTGTAGTAATGATGGAATCCATACCTCTGGGGCCTTCGATTCTCTCTTCTGGGCTGGGTGTTGAGATTGGAGGTGATTGATTTTGGTGCAATAGGAGGGATTTTGGGAGGAGGAGAAGGAGATGCGGGACGCTCTGTGTCTTTGGGGTCAGAGTTTGAATCTGATGAATCTGGATCATTTTCCCTGTTCAGATATTGCTTATCCTTCAAGGAGAAGTTGGTTTCATTGGAGTTTAGATTGGATTGCAAAAAGATGTCCAGGCCCTGGGATTTGAGGAGAGGGAATTAGTTGAATTGAGACTTGAGAAATCTGGCATGCTTAGTTTCTACAATACCGCCTAGAGAGTTGAGGTTGAGGTATGAGTGGAAGGTGGGATTGAAACCAACTAGGATGCCCTCTAGTCCTTTTTCATCAAATTTTCTGCCTTTGTGGACGCGATTTGAGAGGTATATTACAGCGGAACCTACGGGTTTCAGGTAGTTAGCTGGGAGACTCTTACCAAAAATGAGTTCCCAGGGAGACAGGTGTTTACCTTCTCTTGGGATTTGGTTTGGCATAAAGCAACAACTTCTTGTTACAATGTGCCAATAATTTTTAGGGAGTTGCAATGAAGAGAACGTAGCACAGGCTGATTTGATAATTGTCCTATTTTCTCTTTCCGCTCGTCCATTCTGTTGCAAGTGGTAGGGTTCTGAGGTTTGTAGCTTGATATGTTTGGTTTTAGCGAAGTTCTTGACTGTCAAATTGGTGTATTTGGTTCCCTTTTCTGAGAATATTTCAGATGGGTAATATCCTAATCGTTTGTATTCAGTTTCAAGTATCTTGATGATGGTTTCACGGGTTTTGTCCTTAGAGCCAAGTGGGAATGCTGCGAGGTAGCCTGAGAAGTTTTCGAAAAAAATAAGGATGTAGTGATGGCCAGCTTTGGATGTAGGTGTAATGGGGCCAATCAAGTCTAGGTGTATTTGCTCCAGAGGTTTGGCGGCAGGAGATGATACGTTTGAGAATGGTGATCTTGTGATTTTACTTCTGACACAACTATTGCATTGGAATTTGGTGAGCTCTTTGTTGGTGAATAGATCTTTTAAAGGAGGTTTCAGGCAGGAGACTGATGCGTGACCGTACATTTTGTGTATGTCAATTAACAAGAGTAATTCTTTCTGCAACAAGGTGGAGGTTTGATTCAATAAGTTCACTACCTGGCCTTGACCCGCAGTTTGAGGTTTCTCTATGAAAAACAGATTTTTGCGGATTAGACCTTTGAGAACAACATGGTCTTCTTGGTTGACTGAGAAGCTGTCTTGTTTTTTAGTGAGAGAACAACCTTTCTGGGCCAGAAGTCCAGGGCTGATGAGATTAACAAAGATATTGGGGACGTATACCCAGCCTTCAAGAGTAACAATTGAGTCCTTCCATTCTAGTTGGACAGTTCCTGTACCTTGAACTTTAAGACTTGCCTTGAGTTTTCCAGTCTTGATCTCCTCTAGTTCTTCTTTGAGATTGATCAATGAGAAGAATTTCAAATCATTGAAGATGTGTACGTTTGCTCCGGAGTCCAGTATCAGATTAGGTGTACTATACAAGTTGATCCAGAGCATCAGTAGTGCGTGTTAGTGGATTGAAGGGTTCCTCTTTGTTTTAGTCTTCCATACTTTTTGTTGTTTGATCCACCATTCCGGAGCAACTTGAGGATGTAGGTGAAAACATGATGATATGGGGTGAGGAGCATTGGGGTTGTGGTACCCCTCTTTACATTTGATCTTGTATTTCTTTTCATCTTTGTTAGATCTTGCCTTAGTTGATACTAGAGAGAGATTGGTAGAGGATTTGTTTGTCTTAGTTTGCGCCATCCTTTTGTTATTGTATTGGATAAGATGGTTAAAGACCACATTGGCTGTCAGAAATTTTTCCACATGCATAATTTGCTTTTGGAGATTCTCAAGGATTGGCGGAAATTTGAAAAGTAGAAGGTAGGCGAGAATGTCCTTGGGTAGTTCTATACCTACGTTGGCCATTCGAGTGATGGATTTTTGCATCTCAGTGACAAAACCTTTGATGGCGTGTTCATTAAAGAACAAATGGAGGAAATGGTTGAGGACCCAAGCTCTGTTTGCCGTCTCAGATGATGCAAATATTTGGGTAATTTCTGCCAATAGTAACTTAGAGGAGTTTATGTCAGTCGAGTCGACAACATTTGCATGCGTTTTGCTATTGAGTATTGAGAGTATAATTGCTCTGATTTCCCTTTCTTTTTTGACGGACATCTGGCCAGCATTTTGGGTCATAGAGTCTTTGATGTCCTTGAGGTTGAACAACATTAGCATTTTATCCCGCCATATTGAATAATTTTCTTTGTTTAGGGGAGGTATTGCATCAACTGAGGCTTTGAGGGCCACCTGATGAAAATAGTTGGCGGCTCCAGCTGGTTTGTTAATTTTTCTTAGGTTAGGTCATTGTTTTTGGCTTTTAACCGTTATAAGATAGCATGAATTTATTTATGGCTCAAAACCAGGGGACTAGGAAACACAAGCATCATGAGAAACAGAATAAGGAAGAAAACAGAATAAAGAAGGAGAATGAGAACAGAACAATAGAAGATGAGAAAAGGGAAGTCCTACGCCTGAAGCCAACAGATAGAGTAAGAGGGCAATGGCGTAGTTTGCAGTAGGTGATCCTGAGGATTTGAGCAATGACTGGTTGAAGAGGTTCAAAAGATGAGCTTAGAACGTGGTTGAGAGTTTGGAGGAGAGGAGCTTTACCAGGAATGGATAGCAGAGCTGGTGAGAGTGGTTGAGGTCTTGGGTGATGATTGAGTGCAAGGTGAAGGCAAGTGCAAGATTGAAGGAGACTGAGATGAGAAGGAAAAGATGAAAAAGCGAAAAATGGAGAAAATAGAAAAAGAAAAGAACAGATAGAAAAAGGACAGAAAAGATAGGTGAACATGGAACAGAAAGCAGGATGTCAGAAAAGAAAACCGGAGCTGGAGACAGTACAGTAATCAAGACCGGTCCCTGGTAGATTGAAGGGGCGCGGGAGAAGAGGTGAGTGCGCGTGGGAGGAAGAGAGCTCTTGGATTGGAATCTCAACACAACCCACATGCATGCATCATGCAATGTGACAACTTGACTGATAGATAGAGGAATGTCTGAAACATCTGAATATTGATTCAAAAGTATGAAATTCAAAGAATAAGTCAGAAAAATTAGGGAAATAAGAGGTTGTCATGTAAATAAAATTATCAAATCTTTATGAAAAACAGGACAAACCAAAGAGTTTCCATAAAAATTATTAGATATTACCAACATGTTCAGAAGATGGCTTAGAATATACAAATACACACTTTTAACCATTTCTTTAACTAAAAACAAACTAATAGAAAATTATGAAATATTACAGAACTGTTATAGTTATGGCCAGCAATTAGCTTAGGAAAAATGAGCAGTATTTAAAGCAAAATAAATGCTGGACACCTTGTGTCAATAATTGCTTGATGGGCTCTCACAATGGGGCAACACCTTGGATTATATTGTTGATTAATTCAATTTGATGATGAATGAATGGAAACAGCAGGGAGAAGAGCTCCTTAAGTACAGAAGATTGGTCTCTTGTGAGCCTATGATAAAACATGCCAAAAGGCAAATTTTCCGCCCCAAAAAAGCTCTACAGGCTCTACAGGCCTTGTTACTTGGTTTGGGCTACATCAGCCCACTGTCACGCCTTGCACTTAGGGATTATTGTCTTCATCACTTTGACATATCCTCTCCTCATTACCATCTACCTCAGTCTATAAGTGTGACACAAATAAAGCACAACATCAATGGTGCAATCCGCTTACTTCCTCTGGCTTGCGTTCACCTTCCAATCTTGGCAACCAACTCAGTATATACTTGCAAAATTTGCAGTCAACTCCATACCAGTTGGCCATCCATTACAATATCCAGTCTCCTTGCCTGGCCAATCAACAGCCTTGGACTTCCATCTCCAGTCACACACTTTTTTTTAGTTTGCATCTAAGTCTAACTAAACCATCATTACTGTACAGTTTGCAATTGGACTAGTCCCTACCCTGCATACACTATTACTTCTCACTTGTATTACCTTCAATTTCATTTGCTCCTGTCTCAATTTATCATACATTTGTACCCTCAGATTCTATTGTCTTGAACTTACGCCATGACCTTGCATATTATTTTACTATTGCACTATTTCCTATCCTGTTCCTGTCACTTGTTTGCCTCACGGCCTTCAACTGTAGTTGGCTCCCTATCAGTTTGTATCTAGCTACTTTGAATTACCTTATAAAGGCTACCCCCTTTCCTGATGATTGTCTCCTCAGTTAGTTAATTTAATACGTTCTTGCATTTTGCTATAACACAGTTATCACATTGGACTTGGGTTTAGTTTCCCTCCTCGCAACACACTCCATTCCTCTTGCCTTTTTCCAAGTGGCATCACTAAGTTTGCACTTTGCAACTGAGTCTTGCTATTTTCACTTGCCCTTGCACTCAGCATTCCTCCGCGCTCAAGATCATCTAAGAATTTCCCTATAGTACATGAGGTGGTGGTGTGACAGTAAATTAACTAACTCAACTCATGTATTGTAGCTTGCCAACCTATAGTAGACTTCTTCTTCTCAATGTCACGTACTCACTCAACCAGGAACTCTTCCCTCGCCCCTTACAATGATGATATCCATTGGTAGGGAGAACCAGCGCACCTTGGGCCCAACAAACCTTATATCCGGTTCCTCCTTCTAAATAGCCATCTTTTGATCCCCTTGATGATCCCCGGACCCCTCCACGGGATGTTCCAGTGGACCCTCTTGCTGAATTTTCAGATTCCAATAATTCTTCCAATGAAACCTTGACTTGTGGTAGACCAGGGGTTTGCACTACTGCTCCCAAGCCCAATGCTTCAACCTGCTTTTGACTTTGATCCAGGCCCTCACTCATGGTGCCCCGCAATCTAGTCTGAGTACTCCTAGCTTTCGCACTTTGGGAATGAAACAAACTGATCACTTTATGGGAGAGCACCCTCATAAGCTTAGATCCTACCTACAGTCCTGTAAAATCATCTTCTCAAACGAATACAACAATTTCCCTTCCAATAGACATAAAGTTATGTATGCTTTTTCCTTCTTAGGAGGTAGAGCCTCACAGTGGTTTGAACCGTACCTCAAACTTTTGTCAAACAACAGTCCCACGTGTATTCTCAACAATTGGGACAGGTTTAAGAAACAACTTTTCACCCTGATTGGCAACCCCAATGAAGTTCAAAATTCCGAATACAAACTTAATAGTCTAGTTATGAAGGAAAACAGTAGAGCTTCCATTTATATTTCTCACTTTCAAACCTTGCAGTCTTGCATCCAGTTGAACAAGGCCGCTCTTCTATTCCATTTCCAGAAGAGTCTACAGGCACGCTTAATCAAACAGCTTGCAGTTGGGGGGTGTAAGACAACCTTGCTCCAGCAGCTAATTGATTGAGTGATTGAGCTTGATAATGGCTATCACAACAAGAATTGCTACTGGAAAAACAACCCTGGACCGTCCAACTTGGCTCCAAGGGTGGACAAATCCTCAAAGCAAAAGGGGAGGAACCCAAAACCATCCAAACCAACCCCAACTTTGAACTCCAACTCAAAAGGGAAAACCGTTGCCAAAACTCCAAAGTACTGGACAAAGAAACCGGGTAGCTACGGAACGAGGAGCAGCTACAGAGGGAGAAGAATGGGCTGTGTATGTATTGTGGAGGAAAACACGATTTCAACAGTTTTGCAAAGCGGTTAGCGCGTGAAGCAGCTAAGCAGTCAAAAAATTAGCTTGTAGTTTTTCTGATACTTGCAAGGAAAACTACACATTATCTAAATCACCCCAAGTAAATCTTTGCACTTGCAAGTAACTAGGTGCTCCTAGTTTGAGATTTATCCTATTCCATTCCGAAAACACCCCTCATGGAGTTTTACTTGATTTGGGCAATAATGTTTCCTTCATCAGTGAATCTTTTGCCACTTCCAAAAATCTTACGCGTTCCGAGATAGATAAATTTCCTATCTATTTAGTAAGTAGTGCGACTGAACCATCTTATTGGGTCTCCCAAAAGGCAAAATGGACCTTTGTGTTCACCAATTTCCCCAGCTTCAAATGGGATTTATTTGTGTTGGCTATACCCAGAATGGATGATACCATTCTAGGCCATGATTTCCTAGTTTACTGGAATCCAGATGTGAATTGGCAAGAAGGAGTAATTAAAATTCAAACCTTGCACCCCAAGAACGCTAATCTTCTTTTCAAAAAGGAATAAAACAGCCTACCTGACACTGCCATTGAGTTGGATGACACTTTTTTGCCAGGAGATTTGCAATATCCTGACCTTCATTCTCAAGTTCCCTCTTCAGATTTAGAAGTCATTGCTTACCTATCCAGCTTACCTCTTTCCTGTTTCTTTGAAGAGAAACAGACACCAACCAAACGGTGTATCTTGAACTCCCTAATCCTCTTGCATCATGCAAGAACCTCAAATCCGGTGCTCAAAGGTGAAAAGATTGAATATTTGGAAATCATTTGAGATTATTTAAATTCAGTTTATCATGACTTTGCTGACGTCTTCCCATCTTCAAGAGCAGATAAACTGCCTCCATCCCGTTCTTACAATCACAAGATCAAACTTACTGGCCCACCTCTGGCACCAGGACCAGTATACTCTCTCTTGAAGCAAGAATCAATTTTGCTTCAAGACTACATTGTGGAAAATGTAGCAAAAGGATTTCTTTGATCAAGCAGTTTGAATACCGGTTCACCTGTCCTATTTTTTCCAAAAAAGGACAGTGGACTTTGCCTTTGTGTTGACTACAGGAAACTGAACCAGGTAGCCCGGAGGAATGCCTATCCAGTACCCCCTATGTCTCATCTCCTCATCCTCTTCCATGGAGCTGCTTATTTCTTGAAGTTAGACCTTTGAGGTGCCTATAACATGATTTGCGTTTCAAAAGGTCATGAGTATTTGACCGCAATGAGAACCCAGGTTGGCAGTTATGAGTGTACCGTCATGCCTTTTGGCCTCTGTAACGCTCCTTCCACTTTTCAAAATTTTGTCAATGACATTTTCTCCAATCTTTTAGGTAAATACCTCGTGGTATATCTAGATGATATAAAATCTACTCAAGGAACCTTGAAGATCACATCACACATGTGCGAGAGGTGCTCCAGCAACTTTGCAAGAATGAACTGTTTGAAAAAGCCTCTAAGTGCAAATTCCATTCCTCTTCCCTTTGTTTTCTAGGTGTCATAGTCTTGCAGCAAGGACTATTGATGGAACCAGCCAAAAGAGAAGGCATATTGGACTGGCCCCCACCTTCTTCCATTAAATCCCTTCAATTTTTCCTTGGTTTCAGTAATTTTTACAGGAGGTTCATTGAGTGTTACTCCAAAAAAACTGTGAATCTTACTAACCTTCTTCAAAAAGAAACTCATTTTGTTTTTACCAAACAGGCTGCTTCGTAGTTCAAAGCTCTGAAGAAAGCATTTACCACTGCTGTGATACTTGCTCACTTCAATGAGCTGGCTTGCACTATTGTCAAAACAGACGCAAGCAACTATGTGATTGCAGGAGTAATCTTGCAGTTCTCTTTCACCCCGTAGCTTTCAAGTCTTGCAAGTTGCTTTCTGCAGAGCTTAACTATGAGATTCATGAAAAGGAACTTCTTGGAATTGTTTATTGATTCAAGAAATCGCGTTCAGACCTTTTGAGCCTTAGATAATCCTTTGAGGTTTCAACTGATCAAAATTCTTTAAAGTATTTCATGAGCTCAAAAGTGCTCACACGTAGAAAGGCACAATGGGCCAAATACCTCTCTGAGTTCAACTTTATAATCACGTACCACCCTGGGAAAAAAGCGGTAGTCCCTGATGCTTTATCACGTCTGGACAACGTTTACCCAGAGGGGGGGAGCACCTTTGCCGGAAACAACCCTGAAAACCCTAGGACACTCTTCTAAACCCAATCTTCCCAACTCAGTTTGATCATTGCTCACTTACAACATTTTGCTTCCAAACTCCAACAAGCTCAACGCAAAGACCCTAAGTGCATCAAACTTTTCAAGAGTGCAAGCTTATTAGATAGTAGTTACAGTATTGATGATAATGACTTCTTAGTCTATGATAATCGTATAGTAGTACCAGATAATTCTTGCATTAAGTTAGATATCTTCAAGTCACGGCATGATTCTCCGCTTGCTGGTTATCATGGGCAGGATAAAACCTACCAATTGATTGCACAAGACTTCTACTGGCCTGGTATGAACAAGGAAGTAAAAGACTCTGTTAGCGCGTGCTATGATCGCAATCGTAACAAGTCCTGAAATCACCGGAAGTATGGGCTGCTCCAGCCACTTCCAATTCGGCCTCATACTTGGCACTCACTTTCTATGGATTTCATCTGTCAATTACCTTCTTCTAGTGGATATGATGCTATTCTAGTAGTATTAGATTGCTTCTCAAAGATGGCTTTATTTCTGCACAGTAATGTGACGGCCTCTTCAGAAGACTTAGCTAACTTGTTCATAGAATATGTATTTTCAAAACATGGTCTACCTGATGATATATTTAGTGATTGTGGATTTCTGTTTGTCTCAAGCTTCTGGACCTTGCTATGCCAACATTTGAAGGTCACTTGCAAGTTATCAATGGCGTACCACCCAGAAATGGACGGTAAAACCAAGTGAGTTAATCAGATTCTCAAACAAAATCTTTGAATGTATGTTGCCTATCAACAAGATGACTGGTCGCAATGGCTCCCACTAGCCAAGTTTGCCTACAACAAATCCACTCATTCCTCCACCAAACAGTTGCCCTTCCAAACTCTTTATGGTGGAAACTCAACTTTCTCTTCCCTTCACCTAGCACCTTCCCAACCTGCTACCCATTACCTTCAACAAATTCAATCCCTTCAATTGCAACTTCAAACCAACCTCAAAGAAGCAAACCAACGCTATAAGCAGCAAGCAGACCAACTTTGCACTACGGCTCCAACCTTTGCAGTAGGAGATCAAGTTTGGCTCAATGCTTGCAATATTTGAAGTACTTGCCCAATCCGCAAACTCTCCAAAAGAAAGCTTTTCCCCTTTAAAGTAGAATCAGTCATCTCCCCTAAAGCCTTTAAACTTACCTTACCTGCGAAATGGAAAGGTATCCACCCAGTCTGTCATGTGTCTCTCCTAGAGCCAGCTCGAGTCCTATACCCAGGAAAGACTCATCCCCCTCCCGAACCGGTCACTTTCCTTGAACATCAAGAGTGGGAAGTAATCTGTATTCTGGATTCCAGGTTACGCAAAGGAAAACTTCAATACCTCGTTGAATGTTCTGGCTTCCAGTCCAACAAAGATTGCACCTTGTGGGAACCAGCCAATCAAATTTGCAATTCTCCCAATCTGATTCAAGATTTCCATGTGAGCTACCCTTGTAAACCTTGAAAATCATGATTCCATCCCATCCCATCCCATTCCATTCCATATTCCATCCCATCCAATCCCATTCCACCCCACATTCCATCTCATCCAATCCCATTCCATTACACCCCAAATTCCATCTCATCCAATCCCATTCCATTCCACATCTTCATTCCATCAATCAATCCCTCCATCTCATTGCATTATTCCTTCTTCTCATCCTCCTCTCATTCTTACAAAATAAAATTTCCATTCCTTATACAACAAAAGAAAAAAAAATAAAAAATAAAAATAATAATAATTACAAAGTCTCCTTCATTTCTTTCTCCACATCTTCCCCATTAGCGGTCAACTCCCAAACAATGCATTGAAAGGCATCCAGTTCTTCATCATTTATTAATGAAAACCTTTTTCCAAAGAACCAGCACCTCTGTTACAATGTGCCTCTTGAAGATCTCCTCGCACTTTGCAATTCAAGCTTGCTTTGGCAAAGCATTCCATCCACCTTTTTCCAAGAGCTCCTTGTATGATCTCTTCCTTTGGCCTCCCAACAAACCTTCCCCAACATTGCCCTTCAATTGCCTCGCATCAGTCTCAATTGGCACTTTGACTCGCAACGGGTTTGCTTCGCCTCGGCCCTCCATTCCTTCCATTCCATCCATTCCATCCCTTCCATCTCCTCCATTCCCTTCTCCCATTCCTTCCGTTACAGCCCCCTCTTCTTGTTCTGTTCCCTCTCTTCCTCCACTTCCATCTGCATCTTCTCCTTTTCCCGATTTGCTTTCCGTTTCATTCCTTCCTTCCTCCCTCACTTCCTCATCTATGACCCCAACCGTTTCTGCACCTGGCACTTCATCTCACACCTTGGTATTCATCTTGACTCCCAGAAATTCTGTTGGCAGTCCCAAATAAGGTGGTGGTGGCGGTGGTGTGTTCTTGGTATACCTCCAGAAATGGGGCAACACTAGCAAGACGAGTGAAATTGAGTCACTAACTTTATTATTACTAGTCAGTCCCAATTAGTACTCACCAGGAACTCAAGTACCCAGGAATTTGATCTCCGGCAATGGTGGTACCTCGTAATTAACCCTTGGCGCCAACCTACAACTCCGCACCTCTCTTGATGACTTGGTGGGAGCATCAACAGAAGACTCTCTATTTATGGGAAAGGCACAAGCAACCTTGCAAAGACAAAACTGCTTGCACTTGCCTCAAAGACCTCTGACGGCAGTACTAGGGACACACCTCTTTTTTTGCCAAATACACTTTTTGCAACGGCGGGATGACGATGAAAAATTTTTATCTAACTTATAAGTCTAACAAGTAATGCATTAAATAATAATAAAGGGTATACAGTATTATCAACCACTTGAAATCAATGGGAAAATTTATCTGAACGCTTGCAGGAGTTTGCGTCTTTATACCTGGGCAACTGTCACGCCTCGCACTTAGGGATAATTGTCTTCATCACTTAAACATATCCTCTCCTCACTACCATCTACCTCAGTCTATAAGCGTGACAAAAATAAAGCACAAAATCAATGTTGCAATCCGCTTACTTCCTCTGGCTTGCGTTGACCTTCCAATCCCAGCGACCAACTCAGTATATACTTTCAAACTTGGAAGTTAACTCCATACCGGTTGGCCATCCATTAAAACATCCAGTCTCCTTCCCCGCCCCATCAACAGCCTCGGAATTCCATCTCTGGTCAGGCACTTTTTGTTAGTTTGCATCTACGTCTAACTAAGCCATCATTACTGTACAGTTTGCAATTGGACTAGTACCTACCCTGCATACACTATTAATTCTCACTTGTATTACCTTCAATGTCATTTTCTCCTGTCTCAATTCATCATACATTTGTACACTCAGATTCTATTG
Source organism: Puccinia polysora (assembly GCA_025617555.3). Taxonomy (NCBI): domain Eukaryota; kingdom Fungi; phylum Basidiomycota; class Pucciniomycetes; order Pucciniales; family Pucciniaceae; genus Puccinia; species Puccinia polysora. The sequence goes on from JAOOQA010000021.1 coordinate 1,503,872, forward strand.
TCTTTCACTTACGCCATGACCTTGGATATGATTGTACTATTGCACTAATTCCTATCCCTTTCATCTCACTCATTTGCCTCACCGCCTTCAACTGTAGTTGGCTCCCCATCAGGTTGTATCTAGTCACTTTGGATTACCTTATAAAGGCTAAACCCTTGCCTGATGATTATCTCCTCAGTTAGATAATTTCATACATTCTTGCATTTTTCTAAAACCCAGTTATCACATCTGACTCGGTTTGAGTTTCCCTCCTTGGAACACATTCCATTCCACTTGCCGTTTGCCGAGTGGCATCACTAAGCTCGCACTTTGCAACTGCGTGTTGCTATTCACACTTTCCCCCGCACTCAGCATTCCTACGCGCTCACAATCATCTCAGAATTGTCCTATAGTACTTGGGGTGGTTGTGTGACACGCACATGGCATCAGTCCCTGTACCCTTAAAACCAGCCTATTCCGGTTGTTTCTGGTGTTTCAACCTCAATGGGGCTGAAACAGCCGCTGTGCTGTTCAATCCCTGGACCTGTTGTCTGTTACAACTGGTCCTATTCCCTCACACACTGGCTGGTTGCCTCATGCAACCAGCCTCTGGCCACACAAATGGCCAGGTGGTACGCAGGACACACATGGGTCCAGTCTCGGACTCACATGGGGGGGTGTGACCAGCAGACATGGTGTCCCCCCTCTTTCTCTCAGATCCCTGGAGGGGGTGGTTAAATCCCCCTACCAGGGGCCCTGGGGGTTGATACCCCCCAGGGCTTTGTCAATGGAAGTGGGCTGGGGGGTAGTCAAATCTCCTCAGCGCCATTTCTCCTCCCCCTTGGTAAAGGGGGGGTGGGAGAGCGCCCCGGTCTCTGCGTAGCTTCAATGATGGAGGGGTGGTCAGGTCCCCCACACCGCTGGTTGCTTTGTTTCAACCAGTCTTGTCATCCCCTGGGCAAGGGGGTGATGAAATCCCCCCTGCCCTGACCAACCACCTTGTTGAAGTTGGTTTCTGGCTGGTTCAATCCAGCCAGACACCCCCTCCCCCTTGCAATGGCAAGCAAGGGGAGGGGGAGGGAGCCGGGGGCCTCTGGCCCTTGCTCTCACGGCGGTGGCCCCCGTTTGCAGCCGGCCAGGCCCACGCGGCGTTCAACCCCGCGGGATCCCTTGGCTGTTGCGACGGCCCCGCGTGGGCTAAACCAAGGGATACAAGCAGCCCCAAGCGGGCCGCGGCACGGGAAGCAGCCCCAAGCGGGCCGTGGCATGGGAAGCAGCCCTGATCAGGCTGCGACACTGGTGGCGGCCCCAATGGGCCCCCACAAGCCCAAAACCTGAGACAAACACACTTTGGCGGGCCAGCCCGTCTGGCCAAGTATGTCCAAAATAAACCTTGGGCCCAATTCTACCCATACAATCCCATCTGTATGTGTTTTACCATATCCCCCACTGGGACCATTAGGGAACTTGTACCAATGCGCCTGTGGCCCGTTAGGGCCCGTGTACCAATGCGCCTGTTTCCCTTTCTTTGAGGCCAGTTTCCCCAAATCAGTGACATCCACACAGGCATGTATGGTCCATGTGAGTGTCCAATGGGCTGGAGAGGCCCATATGTGCATCCCATTTGAATTCAACTTATACGTAGCACATGCTTAAGTGCATATGCATTTTAACAAGAACTGTATGACAGAACTGTATAAATAACAAATTAACATTAAAACAGATTCTGATAATTATTTCCCCATCAAATATGACACAGAAAGGTTCAGCTTATTGAAAGCAATAAGATTGCGTGCCAAATAATACCTGGCCAGCCTTCCAGCATTATCCCACAAGCAAAACCCTCTCTATGTTCCATGAGAAGACCCCTCACCCCAAAAAGGTATATAAATACAGCCATTTTTGGATGATTTAAACAAAAGTAATTTTTAAGTCATCAATCCAGACCTATTTCCATCTGTGATAAATTTGTTATGAATGATAAAAAAGTGATTCATGGACTCAGTCTAGGGGAAAATTCTTAATTCTAACCCCATCATTAATTCCATTGAAGAATATCAGCAAAACCCCAGCAATTGTCATGAGAACCTTTCAATCCATGAATTTCAGAAAGTATCTTGGAGTGTCTGATTAAATTAGTAAGTGTAGTCCTCCTTTCCTCCAGGTATAAGTGCTGGGAGAAAGCCAGTCCACCCATTAACTTTTATTAAACCTCTTTTGAGCAATCACTTAGGACCTCATTTTCCCAAGGTCTTTACATGTGAAGAGAGGTTTTTTCCAAGAAAAATCTCCAGTTTGTATAGATTGTGGCCCCTATTGAAAAATAATTTTAAACCTTTTTAGCCAAACCAAATACTCCAAAATTTGAACTTGCTCTTCTTACATGAATATTTCCAAGCATTATAAGTATTTTCTTGGAATTATTATTTTTCAAACTCCAATATAACTAGCTTTACCTAAAGGACTTGAAATTTCCTGTTATCAGTGGGCTTAAAAATGGGGTTCTGGCCAGGAACTATCCCAAAATAATTAATATTTAAACATTTATTTTTCTTTGGACCATATATTTTACCTAAAAATAAGTAAAAGTATTTTTTATTGATATTTTTAAATTATTTTCCAGTGGATCTAAAGAAAAATGGAGAATTAATTTATTATTATTTCGATCATCTTAAAAAAAGTAATAAACCAATTTGCGTAACTCTGTGCCTAATTATTGGGACTCTTTAATTTCTGAAAAACAGAAACAAACCCTTTTGAACAATGATCAAGAAGAAATTAAAATGAAAGAAATTTAACTTGAGTGAAGTATAAACTTATGTTCTTTGCTCAGGCAGCACAAGGCTTGGAATGGATAACAAAGGCTACTTCATTCATATAATAAAGAGGAAAGTAAGCTCATAATTTTTGATTTTTTTTTTAAAAATAATAATAATAATAATAATAATTTGAAAAAAAATCAATAAAAATTAATAAAGTTAAAACTTATTTTTTATTTTTTTGTTTATTTTCTATAGTGGAGATAAAATTTTCTTTGGCAAATTTTATTGAGAAAGACTTAGCCACTCAAATCACAGATCTCTGGAATTAATCCAAGATCTCATTGGTAGCCATGAGGAAACCTCTGTATTACCAACCAAGGATGGGTTTGACCCCAAAAAAGCCTGAGTAACATGGAAATTAAGTTTAATTTAGCTTAAATTAATTGTAAAAATTATATATAAACTCTCTTATTTTTTATCAAAACTTTTACAAACTTAACTTTTTTTTGTAACAAGCCCCCAAAACCGCGCAGCCAGAAAAGCCCTGTACTATGGATCTTTGCCAGGAGGAATGTTCCCCTGTAAGAGAACCTGTAGCAATAAAAATGAGGGGACTGAAATTCACAACAATAGTATTGCAAGACCCGCCAGCACCCTCCCCTTCCAACTTGATCAATCAATTTGTGGGGAACTCTCCCTCACCCAGAGAATTACCCCGGAGGGCTTGGCTTTCCTGCCTTCCTTGTCCATTTCACAAGCTCTTCCTTCATTCCTGAAGATTTCAAACATAGTGGAGTTGTTTTTGATGCTGGTGGGACAGATTTTCTCTATAATGATGCATCTATCAAATCTTGGGAAGTACTGTTGGACTAGATGGTGTTGGGCTGGGGTATAACAGAGTGAAACGGAAATTAGAAGGATGATATTTCATAAGAAATTAGGAAAAATGTGAAAGAGGAGATTAACACAAAGGGAATAAATCTTACCTGAGGTATAACAGAGTGAAACAGAAATTAGAAGGATGAAGAAAGGAAATCCTTCTACTTTGCATGCGCTCTTTCCTCAGGTATACAGTAAGAGTAGGAGTTTCACGTGTGGTGTGACATGACGAGATAGTATTGAATATTGAATAGGAAAGATGAGAGGTTGCATTTTTGGATGACTGAGAAGGGTTTTTTTGTGGACACATTGAGAGTATGATTTGGAAGTAGATAGATGAGGAACAGAAAGGAAACTGGGAGGAACTATCAGATCAAGGAACAGTTGGATGAATGGAGTGAAAGAAGAAATGAGAAAGAGAGAAAAGGAAAAATTGAGAGAAGAAATGGATAAGGCATTTGGAGGTAGTGTTACTCCAACACCCCCAATTGCTAAAAATTGCCAATGAGAACAATCATTTGCTGATGAGATTGCAGGGAGAACGCGGTTCAGCAGTTTTGTTAGCATATCAGCAAGCATTTTCTTGTTTCCTACATGGTGAACCGTAAAAGCACCGCCAGAAATTCTGTCTGAACTGCCCCAGGGGTGCAAGGGGCTGAAGGCATGGGAACTACTGCTCAAGGAAATAAGGATAGAGGCAAGGAGATTGATTTCATAGGAAGATGAAATTTAGAGTAAGGACAATGATAAGGAGATGAATCCAGGAGAAAGGCTCTGAAGGATGTTGATAAGGGAATCCTGTAAGAGTAACACCAGAGGGGTAGGTGAGATGATTGAGGTAGGCTGATTGGATTTCTTGTGCAGAGATGAAACATATTGGATAAGTGACTAACCAATAAGAAGTAGTGTACTAATTCCTTGAGGGGAATTAGTCCAGGGATAAAAGAGAGGCCAGTATACATGAAAGCCAAGAGGAGGCCTCGAGGAGGGATAAATGGTGCTGGGCCTGAACTTCCCCAAGGTATTGAATATTTGATAAATTGGGCTTGAGGCCGTGTTTTGACTGATTGGTTAATGGCCTGTCCAGGAAGGTCATGTATTGAACTGAAGTATGGGTTGTCCAGCCAGGAGTATGTATGATGGGTTTATAGTATGTACTCCATATACCAGATAGAGTTGAAGGAGATATGGGGATGTACCAAGCCATAGAGAGGTGGGGAGTATGCCTGGGAGATTGAATAAGGACTGCAGGGCATGCAGGAGGAGATTTCAGGGGTAGAAGGTAGATTATACTGAGGATTGAGATTGACTGAGGGTTGGCTGTGACTAAGGAGACTGAACTGGATTGTGTTAAAATACCTATTCACTTACGCATGTACTATTTATAAGTTTAATCCAGATGGGATGCACATATGGGCCTCTACGGCCCATTGGAAACTCACACGTACCATAAAGGCGTGTGTGGATGTCACTGATTTGGGGAAACTGGCCTCAAAATGTGCAAAACAGGCTCATTGGTACATGGGCCCTAATAGGCCCGGTGAGGGATATGGGAAGATACAGCCAGATGGGCTTGTATGGTTATAATTGGGCCCAAATTTTATTTTGGACATACTTTGCCAGACAGGCTGGCCAGCCAAAGTGTCTTTGTCTCAGGTTGTCAGCTTGCTACTATTGCAGAGCAAGCTGCAAAAGTAACTAAAATAACATAAAAATAATAATAATACAAATAACCTAAGAAAAAGTAGGAAAACCATAAATATTGATCCAGAAATGGATTCTCCATCCAAAATTAGGTAGGGTCACTCACTGACCCCACCCTTGAAATCCAACTCCTTATATTTTGAAATAATTAAGGAAAAAAGAACCAAAATACTACATCTCCAGTATTGAGCTTTTTGGCCAATTAAATATTTCACACACATTGTCACGTATAGGTTTCACACCTAAAATTCAGTCAGAATTGAGGTGTTGTGTATATTTTAGGAGTTATGGGCGGAAATGTGTTTTGTCACAATTCCGGCACGCAGCCGCGGCAGCAACAGCAACTGCGCGCAGCTGAGATACAGCCGTTTCAATCCTTCAGGGTTGTGTACGCAGCCCCGGGCCTCTGAAAAGTACGCAGCCCCGGGACTACGGGCTGACATAGTGCCAGGCGGCCCGGGTACCGCGTAAACAGGCTACAACATACACAGGAACTTGTTACATATGTAATAAAGGTTCCCCTGGATAGTAGACTGTCTAAATATTCATAATATTATATAAAAATACCTAAATAATCTTTACACATATTTTTTATTTAATATAATGCAAAGAATCAAGAATGTCGAAAATAAGACAATGACAGCTTCAAAAAATATATTAAAATACTTGAATATACTTTTATGAGAATTACTATACATCAACAGCTTTGTGACATACTAAGGAAGATAATGATGTAATAATATTACATGAATTCTCATGAATTATATTTTTAAGTAATTATCTTAACAAATCAACTGGAACTTGTAGATAAAGAGTAAAAACAAGATTATGACCTTTTACTCAAGTTATATGATACATAATGGGAACTTACCTGTTATCAAAATGTCCGTAGAGATGTCTAATAATATAATTATTATATTACAGGGAACATATACTAAGGATAAATAATTAAATAATACATAAATAGGACAGATTAGTGTTATTCACACGTCCTAATGTCCATTATAAGGTAGAATAATTCCCATACCCTAAGGAATTAGATGCTACCCGGGTTATAGCACCAAGGGCACATGACAGGCTACCCCTGGTTACCCTGCTAGCCTTAGTGTCCGTCCCTTGGAGCACCTACAACCCTCAGAAGGACCATATTGTGACCCCAAAAACTATAAATACAGAGCTCTTTTGAGGATGTTGTTGGGCAGAGACCCAGTAATATTCATATCCAGATGCCGTGCCAAGGTAATCAAATACTTAAAAGAGATAAGTAAGTGATTTATGGCAATGTCTGATCAGTAATATCCGTCTTCAAACCTCTTTTTATCAATTAAAACTGCTGAACAACCTTATAACCCCATTATACAGGTTTAATCCATCAGTACACATCCCAAACAGATACCCGAAGGATTTAATAATATACCAGTGAGTCTTATTATCCTTTCTCTGTCGCGGTAGCTTGGCTACAAGGCCCTACCACTCCATTGTGTATTTTATATACATATTATCTTTGGGTATGATAATCTTTAAACTAAAGAACCCAAAGTAACCAGGACTATGTGTTTTCATACTGAAATCCCTGAAGAGAGGTGTTCAAGATCCCCAATATAATTGTGGCCCCTCTATAAATATTTAATAATCAATTTTGATTTGAAACAATAAACAATAACCAAACCATTTAACCTTGCAATAAGCTTAATCCAAGTATTCTACGGATTTTTGCTGCAATTATTAAAAAATATATTTATTATTTACAATATCACCTCTGGTAGCTAAAGGATAGCAAGGGTCTTGGCATCCAGGAGGCAGACACAGGTTTTGGGCTTGGGGCAGCCCATTGGGGCCGCTGCCCGTGTTTCAGCTCTCTCAGGGCTGCTGCCTGTGGGGCAGCCCACTCTGGGCCGCTTTTATCCCTCAGTTTGGCCCACGCGGGCTGTTGGGCCCTGCGTGGGGCTGTTGTGGCCGCCAAGGGATCACGCGCAGGCCCAGCCATTTGCAAACAATGCCACCGCTGCGGGAGCAGGGCCAGAAGCCCTGGCTCCCTTTCCTTCCCCTTGCTTGCTATTTCAAGGGGGAGGGGGTGGCTGGATGGGTTAAACCAGCCAGCAACTGATTGCAACAAGGCCGTTGGTCAGGGCAGGGGGATCTCATCTCCCCCTTGCCCAAAGGATGAAGAGGCCAGCCACAAGGAGAGCAACCAGCGGTGGGGGGGATCTGATCACCCCTCCACCATCAAAGCAAAGCAGAGACCAGGGTGGCTCTCCCCCCCCTTTAACAAGGAGGAGGAGCGACAGGGCTGAGGGGATTTGACCACCCCCCATCCCACTTCTGTTGAGGACTCCCTGGGGTATCAACCCCCAGGGCCCCTGGTAGGGGGAATTGACCGCCCCCTCCCGCAATCTGAGAGAAAGAGGGGGGGGGACAGCATGTCCGCTGGTCACCCCCCCCCCCAAGTGTGTCTGAGACTGGACCCAGGTCTGTCCTGGGTCACACCTGGCCATTTGTATGGTCAGCGGATGTTTGCATCAGGCAAGCAGCCAGTGTTTGAGGCAATAGGACTGGTTGTAACAGAAAACCGGCCCAGGGATTCAAAATAAGGCTGTTTCAGCCCCCTAAGGGTGGAGAAACCAGAATGAACCAGAATTGGCTGGTAGAAAATGTTCAGGGACTGATGCAATGTGGGCTGATGTAGCCCAAACCAAGTAACAAGGCCTGTAGAGCCTTTAAAGCTCTTTTGGGGCGGGAAATTTTTTCTTTGGCTTGTTGTATCATGGGCTCATAAGAGGCAAATCTTTTGTAATTAAGGAGCTGTTCTCCCTGCTGTTTTCCATCTATCCATTCATCATCCAATTGAATTCATCAACAATACCATCCAAAGTGTTTCCCCATTGTGAGAGCCCATCAAGCAATTATTGACAAAAGGTGTCCAGCATTTCTTTTGCTTTAAATACTGCTCATTTGCCTAAGCTAATTGCTGGCCATAATTATAAAAGATTGTGGTTATGACAAACACACTTCCTGATGAATTTATGGTGGGCATTGATGTGCTTTTTCCAGGAGTGAATTTCAGGATTTTTTGCTAGAGATTCGGCGCCTTTTTTGTTGTCATAGACAAGAACTGGGGAGGAATCACAGAGCCAAAGCTCACAGGACATTCAGGAGCCACAAGCCCTTCTTGCATGAGTTGGAGAGTGCCTTGTATTTGGCCTTGTAACTTGACAGGTAGACTGTGGGCTTTTTTTTTATCTTCAGGAGATGGCCCCTACAACCAGCCAAAAAGTTTATTGGAGACTGCAAAACAATTGTCTCTGTCTTTGGCCCAGTCGGAGTTGAAGTATTAAGAGAGTGTCAGAAAGGGGCCTCAAAGAGTTAGGCAGTGATTCTTGGTCAAATCAATGTAGTGAAGAAAATGGAGGGTGCTTTCCCAGTGGGTAATTGACGGTTCCGCTGGAATTGTGAGAGCTTGTTAACCACAAAGGAGACATTGGATCTTGTGCATTGGGAAACCCAGAGGAGGGACCGGATGAGGTGATTGTAATGCTGAGGAGAAGGGTTTTCAGACAGAGTCTGCTTGCGCAGATCTTTGAATTTCATGCTTGTGGGGGAGCGGACCAGAGGGTAATGCGCAGGAAGAAAAGCCAAGGCAACAGAGGAGATGTAGTAAGATTGGTTTAGGGAGATGGTTTTATATGCCAGGTCCCATCAAATCAAAATTGACAGAAAGAGGTTTAGGTCCTCTTTGGAGCCTATTTCAAATCATTGGCCAATTGCTGAGATGAAGGAGGAGACAAAGTAAGGGGTTGCAACAATGGCCAGGTTGTTCACATGTGCGGTGAGTGAACCTACAAGGTTGTCATTGGGCACTTTGAGATACAGTGATGGATCATAGGAGGAGCAAGAGAGACCCATCAATACAAGGGAGGGATTCAGCTTGATGTTCCACTGGCAAGGGGATGGCTTCAGCCCATAGATTGCCCTGGAGACCTTGCACACCCAGTCTGGGTGTAGTGGGTCCTCAAAAACCAGCAGTTGGGAAATAAAGACTGGTTCATTCGAGTGGCTGTTTAGGAAAGATGTCTTGAAGTCAAGTTTTTGGCCAACCCAGCCCTTTTTACTAGTAGACCAAGAAGGGGGCAGAGATCCTCCAGGCGTAAGGTGGGGGAAAAAACCTTGTAGAAGTCTATACCGTGAAATTGGGTGAAGCCAATGGCAACCAACCATGCCTTGAGCTTGAGAATGGAGCCATCAGGGAGGTGCTTCACTTTGAAAACCCACTTGCAGTGGATTATTTTCCACCCCTTTGGAGGAGGAAAAAGTATCCAGGTCTTCACTCCCTGCAGGGAGGATAGCTCTTCATGCAACAAGGTAAGCACAGTGTCTGTGTGTGAAATTCATGAGCTTCCTCCACGTCTTAGGGGCACTTATGTCATCCTTGACAAAAGAAGAGCAAGAGGAGGTAGCAAAGCGCATTGGCAGGCGCCTCAGCCTTGTTGAGCGGCACGGAGCGGGGGGGATGGGGAGGGGAAAATGGCTGGAGTGGGAGAGAGCGTGGGCGGAGTGTGAGTGGAGGAAAAAGGGCTAGGAGGAGACAAGGAAAAAGAAATTGGAAGCAGGATATCAGAGTCATTGGAAGCGACAGGACTGGGTGAGCGCGGTTGAAAATGGGGTCAGAAGACAGCAGGAGGGGGGGGAAGTGTAGGGTGGATTGCTCCTGTGTCCGGAGAAGATGATGGGGGATAACTATGAACAGGTGAGTGGTTAGTAGGGGGAAAAGGAGAAAGCAGGAGAGGGGGGGCGGGAGAAAGAGGGAGAGGAAAGGGATCCAAAGAGGGGGAAGGAGAAGATGGCAAGGGCAATGGAGAGTGCGGCCAGGGGAGGGTTACAGAGATGCGGGATGATTCAATACTGGCTTCTTGGAGAGGACAACCATATGGTAAAGCAGTGTCATCAAAGATGCATTCCCTGGACTTGATGATTTTCTGGCTGCAGATATTGAGAAGTTGGTAGCCATTTTCTTGAGAAAGATAGGAAAGAAGAAGAGCAGCCCAAACTTTGGGAGAGAGCTTGCTTCTGTTTGCCTCTGGAACTTTGTACCAGGTCAGACAGCCAAGAAGATGAAGGTAGGACAGTGGGAATTCCTCCACTTCAAGGATGGAGTTTGGAGAGGTAAAGCCCCAAGGGTTTTACAAGGAAAGGAGTTGAAAGAGAAAAGAAAATGCTGGAGGGAATAGGCCCAGAATGAATTGGGGAGACTTGATGCAGAAAGGAAACACCAAATTAGATTGAGGATTTTCCTGTTTGAACACTTGGCAACTCTGTTTATCTGGGGATTGTGCTGAGTTCCAGGTTTGTGCTGAACCCCTTGTTTGGTGAGAAAGGAGGTCATTCATTCACTAAAATATTCCCCTCCGTTATCCTTTCTGAGAGATTTGATGGGGTGGTGGAACTGGTTTTCAAAGAAAGAGAAGAGAGTCTTGGTTTATTCAAATGAGTCCAATTGTTGACATAAAGGGTATGCAAATTGTAAGCTTGCTACTATGTACAGAGCAACCTGTCATAGCAACACAAACTATAAAAAATAAGAATATCTAAATTAACAAAAGAATGAATGAGAAATCCATAAATATTATTCAAGAAATGAATTCCTCACCCAAAATTAGGTAGGGTAAATCACTGAAACCATCCTTGAAATCCAAGTCCTTACATTTTTAAAATAAGTACAAAGAAAAGTAATAAAAATTACAACACCAGTATGGCACCTTTGTGCCATTTTAACTTTTCACACATGTTGTCACGTATAGGGTTTACACCTAAAATTCAGTCAGAACTGAGGTGTTGTGTATATTTTAGGAGTTACACGCAGAAATGTATCATGTCACAATTCTGGCGCGCAGCTTTGCATCATTACATACCCTTACGTACTCATAGTAGCAGTTTCCTGCGTACTAGAGACCTGCTGTAAGACTCCAAACTGCGCAGGGAGTTGGCAGTTCTGTGGAGGGGATAGGTGCTTTTTTAGGCTGCCCTCCTGAGTGTTACAAAAATATTTTAATGTAACCAGGATCAAGGTCCAGTACCTTTGTTAATGAGGAATCAAATGGGATAGGGATAAGTCAATAGCAACAATAGATGAGGGGGAAGCAGCACTACCTGAACCAAGATGATGAGGAGAAAGACTTTGAACAAAATAAGTTAAAGTTTGCTCAGAGCCCAATAGGACAAAGAAGTTGTAAGTAACGGCGCCCACACGCTAATAACTCTGGTCCTCAGCAGGTGCTTGGGAGCGATCAACTCAAACCCAATCAACCTCCAGTTTCTCAATGAACCTGCCCAACTCTCCCCAATCAAGCCCTTGAAGGGTACCAGATAACGGTGGGTGGCTGCACAAGACAATGCAATATGTTTATGGATCACTGAAACAAACAGTAAAAATTTTGGACTAAGAGTAACCCAACACTTCTCAAGGATTCAATAATAGTGTGGCAGAATGCAACTTGAATAATTAAAGGGAGGTTTCACACTCCAGGTTCAAACCAAATAAAACATCTTAGTCAAACGTGACTGTTCCAGAAAGACAATCAAATGAATGATCAAGACCAAATAATGGTCAGAAAAAGGGATCAAGAGTGGTATAACACACTCCAGAATTCAATTTAAGGAATTCTTCTTCAACCAGCAAGGCCATGGTTAGTGATAAGGAACAGGGCCACAGAAGGGCAGATCAGAGTTTTGGACTTTAAAAAAAGTCAAGGGTAAGGGATGAGGATCAAGGGATAATCAAAAGATATATCCGGATAAGTGATCAATTTCACAAAAGAAGGAGCTTATGGATCAGAAGCTCATAATTCTTATAAGTGGGAAGAATTCATGATGAAAAAAAGCAGGGCAGAGCCCATCCTATTATAGGCTAGAGATCCCTGTAACTATGTACAATTGGATAACACAAATGAAAGCGTATTTTTTTCTTTTTTCACAATTTTTGTATTCTTTTCCCAAGGTGTCCCAAATGGTTCACCACATCTCTCCCCAACTTACAGACTGTCCCTAGTCTGCATCATAATTTTGAAAACATGAAAAAGAAAAAAAGAAAATAATTGGCCGTTTCTTGATCCTCTAAGTAAAAAAAAATGTTGAAACCCATCTTGATCCATCCAAAAGAGCCTAAAATGTGGAGAAGATAAAAGAAAAGGCATCCCAGGTGCTCACTTATGTGGCATAAAGTAGAGTTTTTACAACAAAACACAGCAGAAGACCCTGGTGTTGCACAATTGGGACGACTTACTTTGAACCCAAATTGACCCCACGACAATAAAATCTCCTAACTTGATCAGCAGAGAACCTTCTGGCCACCTGAGTACCATCCAGTTTTTCCAAAACATAAGATCCACCTCTAACATGACAAACCACTCTATAAGGACCATTCCAACAATTCAAAAAAAGTTTTCCCCACTGAGTCTCTAAAGATCAATTATAAGCCAATACCAGATCACCAGGGTTTAAAGGATCTCTGATTTGATTTAGATGTTTATCTTCCCAATACTGGACTGATTTTGCTCTTGATTCTATCATCTTCTGATAAGCTTTGTTACAAATATCTTCACTCCCCTCTAGTTGCTTTGATATGGCAACCAATAGGTCAGTAGTTGAAGAAACTTGTTCCCAAGAGATGCCCAACAAAGAATCCATTTAAAGATCAACGGGAAGAACAGCCCTTTGACCAAAGATGATTTAATAAGGAGAGTAGCCAGTCGTTCGCTGGGTGGAAATTTGATCAGAGAAGAGGACCAAGGGGAGAAACTTTCAATAATTCTTGCCACTTTCACCAGCCAGTTTAACCAGAGCAGCCTTCAAAGGAGCATGGCCTCTTTCCACCATGCCTTGTCCTTCAGGATAATAGGGAGTAGTAACTCTATGTTTTGCAGGGATTGATTGTATCATTTCAGCAAGTTCTCCACCAAATTCCAAGCCACCATCAGTAGAATAAGATCAAGCCAAACCATAACGCATTGTCAAATTCTCATGAAGGAAAGCTGCCACTGATTCAGAACTAAGGTTCTTAAGGAATTTGGCTTTAACACATCCAGAAAATTCATCTCTAGCCACAATGAGGTACTTAGCACCACCTGCCTTGATATGAACCACATCCATAGCAAACCTTCCAAAGCCAGTGGACTCCCCAGTAGGATAGAGAATTTCAGCTGGACGCCTAAGATCACGTTTTTGAAAAACTTCACAACTCTTGCACCATTGAGAGACAGATTTCTCCAGAGATAGCCACCAGAACCATTTGGATAATTGTCAATAAGTTTTGGTTTCCCCACTATGACCAAGGCCCTCATGGAGACTTTCAAGGATTGAATCTTTCTTAGCCGGGATAGTAACCACAACAAGGTCACAAGGATTTCCTGTTTTCATAAGCCTAGAACCTTGGAAAAAGAAACTAGAGGAATTTCTTTTAAGGGATCAAAATTCTTTGGCAGAGAGATCAGGGGGTCTCTGGAGAGTTGAAAGGTACTGCTCTAACTTAAGCCAGAAACCTTTTTTGAAACCAGAGTAATCTTGGGAGGAGAAAGCAAAAACAGGGCGGATCAAAGGTTCTTCCTCATTGAAATCCATTCCAACATCCAATTCATTTTCTCCAATAGGCCTTCAAGATAAACCATCAGGCATAGTAAAAGGTTTCCCAGGCCTATGAACAATATCAAAAGAGAAAAGTTTGATAAAAGCTACCCAGCAAGTCATTGGAGCATTTGGAAGACTAGGAGCATTGATAATTTCCACAATGGATGGAGCGTCAACTTGAAATACAAAATGTTGTCCCCAGAGTACTGTTTAGAGTTTCTTCAGCATTCTGGCCAGACCACAGAGTTCCAGTTTGGGCTGAGAGTATCTAGATTTGACATCCAAAAATAGCAAAGATTCATAAAGAACAGGGCGGTCCAAACCATTTTCATCTTCCTGAGTAATGACAGCCCCAACAGATTGATAACTAGAGTCAACAGCCAATTTTATTTTGCCAGCTCCAGGCCCATAAGAGATCTTTTTCAAAAATATGTCATTGCCAAAAATAGTTTTGAGCAAATGAAATGATTGTTTGCAATCTTGGGTCCAAATCCATTAAGCTTCCTTTCTGGTTAGACGACACAAGTGTGCACAGATTTTGGATAGAGAGGGAATGAAGATCCTGTCATAAGTTAAAACACCTAGGAAACCTCTAACTTCAGTTGGATTTATTGGAATAGGCCAGGAGATGATTTTGTTGACTTTAGAGGGTGCCATCCTTCTTCCTTCCTTGCAGACTATATGACCAACAATTTCCAAGGCAGGGACACAGGCAGCAAGTTTTGATCCAGAGACAGTAAGGCAAGATTCCTCAATTTGAAACAAAATCCTTTCCAAGATAGTAGCATACTCCCAGATAAATTGTTAAATTCCTGAGTGCCAAGGTAAGAGCTCATTATCATGGTCAGAAACTGGACCTTTAATTCCACCATCATCAATGAAGATTCCAGCATGATCAGGGATTTTGTCTTGGAGGATCCACATCATCTGAGCCTGATAGACTGCAACTAAGTTGGTGGCACCTTGAGGCAATCAAGTCAGTTGAAATCAACCAAGAGGAGTATCAAAAGCAGTGAGAGGGCAAGAAATAGGATGCAAAGATTGTTTGTTGTAACCCCCCATGATGTCTCCTAGACCATAACAGGCTCTCCCAGAGAAGGATTCAACAAATTCTTCAGTGGCAGGAGGAACACCAGGGTCATTAATATTAACTTCATTGAGAGGTAGGAGATAATGAACTACTCTAATTTTACCATTACTCTTTAGAACACAGAAAACAGGGCTAGAGTAACTCGAGGTTGACTGTTCATATACACCTTGAAGGACTTGTTTGCAGACCAAATTGATGAATTTGTTGACTTTAGCAGCAGGAATGGGGATATTTTCCTTTTTCCAAGGATCATGTTCAACTGCAGGGATGATATAAGGGAGACCATACGATTCTTTCAAGAGACCTCTCTCTTCTTCACAGAATGCAATAAATATTTCCCTTAGAGATAAGATATTTTTGATCAAATTTAACTCATCAGGTAAAAGCCATCCATCTGGACCGAAGTTGACCACCTTCAATTGTTCTTCAGTGACATGACCACAAGGTAAAAAGGGGCCAGTAAGAGAGTGAGATAGACCACAATAAGGATCACGAGATAGAGGAGGACGCATGAGAGGAGGATTGAGATTGAGAGGCATGGGTTGGTTGACAGGATGGACCTTTTTTGCAACTGGCTTATACTTAGTGGAAAAAGAGAGAAGTTCTTGTTTCCTCAAAGCATTCACCAGAAAGACCTGAGTACAACAACTGAAACCAGATTCCAACATCCTTCAAGTTTGATGTTCCATAAAATTTTCAAAAGTTGCCTTTTCCATAAAAGAGGATCCAAAAGATAACCCTTTGCTCACCTGTGTGGCACAAGGTAGATTTTTGAAAACTATGGTAGAAGAATGCCCTGATGGTGCACAATTGGGAGGACTTACTTTTACCCCCAAGTGCCTACACTGGAGCCCATACTCCTCCATACCAAAACCATTAAGAAAAGAATCAAGATCAGGATCTAGTTTATACTCATTGCAGAGAATAAAACCAGAGCTAGAGGAATATTGATCAGTGATAAGAGTACAAGGACAAGAAGAAACAACAGAACCAGAGAGAAGAGAAATATTTTTGGAATTTTGTGTTTCAACATGTTTTTGATTTTGGACATTTTCAAGATCAGAAGAAAATAAAGAAAGAGATGAAAAGGATGAAAAATATGCCTCAGAGATAAAAGTTGGCCCTGTGGTTGAAGTCTGAGGCTTTGAAGAACTACAACTATTAGTATTACCAACTATTCTTCTAAAAAATGAGAGGAGTTGGAAGAGTCCTTCTGCTTCCCCTTCAGAACCGATTTAGGTGAAAAACCAGGGAATTCTCTTTCAGCAATGACCAGAATCCAAAGAACAGAGAGGAACTTCAATCTTCCTACCATCAGAATCAGGAAGAAGAATTCTCTCCCCAACTTGATCAGAAAACATCAGGGTGGCCCCAAAGTCTATCAAGAAAGGACAACCCAAAATCATAGGACCTTCCAAACAAGTGATCCAAAATTGACAGGTTCCAAAAATATTTTGACCAATTCAAACTAGCACATCCTCTGCAATACCCACCAACTCAAAAGATTGATTCCCAATTCCATATACAGCAGAGTTGAAGCTGACCCTTGGACTGAGATTGAGCTTGCAGGCCATTGCATCCAAAATTATGTTTAGTTGGGACCCAGAATCAACAAGTAGAGAAACCGTTTTGGATGAGTCACCTAGAGAGCATGGTAAAAATTGAAGAGGACAAGAATAAAGATTTGAATCAGAAGGAGGATCTGTTCCACCAGAGTGTTCCATCAAGGTTCCAGAGGAAACTTTCAATTCATCAGGACCAATCTCCACATGTTGCCGAGAAACACATTTCTTCATGCCTTCAGCCACAGATGGTGAGATGGAAAGGAGTTCAGCCACAGATAGATAAGGGATTTTAAGATCAGAGATTTTCTTTAATACCCCTTCAACAGTGTTGGGTGGTCTTTTGAAATTCCCCTTTTGCATCAAACCTTGGGTTGAGTTGGAAGAGCAAGTTCAGGTGAGGGTGGCACTATAACTGGATCAGTTGGTGAAGGTGATTTAGATGGCAGAGGAGCAGGATCAGAGTATTCTGGGAACCTACCCATGAGGGGTTCCTTTTCTAATTCCATGTCTTCTACCTAGGAAGAAAGAGGCTCCAGTGAAGATCAACGTTTGACGGGTTTTAAAAGAATTGAAGATGGAACAGGAGGAGCTTTATGAGGTCTGGGTTCTTCATGTTGTTTCCTAGCTGGATCAGATTGATAAGTTCGGTAAAAGCTGGAAGAAGAGACAGCAGGAGGATACCAAGGTTGAAGAGTTCCACAAGCAGATCAAAAATAAAAAGAGGCCAAGGATGCCTTCTTGGGAGCAGAAGGCTGGAAAGAGGCCACCACATGACAAATTGGAAAAGATGAATCAAAAGGGATAATTGCACCATTAGGCAGAATGAAGTTTCTCCCTTTCTGTTCCACCAACATTTCCTCCTTGTCCTTCTGGATTTCAGGACAGCAACCAGTTCCATGACCTTCTCTGTGGCAATAATATCAAACCATGGTTGACCTAGGAACAGAGTTGGAGGGTTTAGGGACAACCAGAGAGGAGAATTTCTGGTCCATTTTATTCTCAAAAGCTTGCAGGAGCTTGGTGATCTCATCAATAGTAGGTGTTTCCCGGTGGGTCTGAGGATTTGGTCTAGGTCTGCAATTGGCTTCCATCTTATTCATGATTTCTTTAGATGCTTAAAAAGAGGGGGCAGGGACTGGTTCAGTGATTCTAGGTTTTTCAAAGGTGATAGCTGTTTGAACTTTCATTACTTTATCCACAGTATTCCTAAGAACCATGAAAGCACCCAATTATCTCTTGTAGTGATAATGGATCCAGATTTCACCAATTCATCCTTAATTCTTTCCTGCACTTTTGGAGAGAAAGACTGAAAAAATTTCACTAAAATTTTGTCCACCGTATCAATATGATCTTTTTGGATAAGATAGGATTGGATGGGGTCCCAAGATTTTCTGAAAGCTTGATAATCAGAGGCTGAGGAAATACCACCATTGGAGGTCCAGTGAGAGACTAGGGCATCCAGATCATGGATAGTGAACCTAGCTATATCAATTTTCCCCAGTAGGCAATCATTGCCTCCTTAAGAAGTTCCCAGTCATTGGATTCAAATCCCTCAAATGATTCAATCACTTCCATGAATTCATCAGAGGAGATAAAGAATTGCATTGATAAGCCATGTCATATTTGCTAGCACCGTCCACTTCAGCATCCATCTTGTAGGAATCCAGGAACCGTTCAACATTTGTACCCTTAAAGCATAAGTTCTTGTTCTGAGGTTTTATCTTGATTATCTTGGCCCAAAAAGAGGTAGAAGGGGTACCTATAGATTCCATTTTGACAAAATATTTCCTAAGGGATCCAAAGAACAGATTTCCAAAGTGGCTCACGAGTGTGGCAAGGGTAGGATTTACAAAAAAACGACTAGGATCAAACCCCTTGATGGTGCACAATTGGGAGGACTTACTTCTGGAACAAGTTGCCTCCATGTATCAGATCTAGATGATAACAGAAAAACAAAAAAAAGAAAAAAAGAAAAAGAGAAAAAGATTGGATTTCAAAGTTGATTCCACAAATCTGGGACTGTAAATACCAAGGTTGCTGGTTTGATCCCGGCACGGGGGACCAAATTTAAGCCTCCAAATGGCGCAGGGCATTTGCAGTTCTGTGGAGGAGATAGGTGCTTTTTTAGGCTGCCCTCCTGAGTGTTACAAAAATAATTTAATGTAACCAGGATCAAGGTCCAGTAACCTTTGTTAATGAGGAATCAAATGGGATAGGGATAAGTCAATAGCAAATATAGCTGAGGTGGAAGCAGCACTACCTGAACCAAGATGATGAGGAGAAAGACTTTGAACAAAATAAGTTAAATTTTGCTCAGAGCCCAATAGAACAAAGCAGTTGTAAGTATTGAAACCCACACACTAATAACTCTGTTTGTCAGCAGGTGCTTGGTAGAAATCAACTCAAACCCAATCAACCTCCAGGTTCTCAATGAGCCTGCCCAACTCTCTGCAATCAAGCGCTTGAAGGGTACCAGATAACAGTGGGTGTCTGCACAAGACAATGCAACATATTTATGGATCACTGAAACAAACAGTAACAATTTCAGACTAAGAGTAACCAAACACTTCTCAAGAATTCAACAATAGTGTGGCAGAATGCAACTTGAATAATTAAAGGGAGGTTTCACACTCCAGGTTCAAACTTAATAAAACCTCTTAGTCAAATGTGAATGGTCCAGAAAGACAATCAAATGAATGATGAAGACCAAATAATGGTCAGAACAAGGGATCAAGCGTGGTATAACACACTCAAGAATTCAATTTAATGAATTCTTCTTCAACCAGCAAGGCTATGGTTGGTGATAAGGAACAGGGCCACAGAAGGGCAGATCAGAGTTTTGGACTTTAAAAAGAGTCAAGGGTAACCAATAAGGATCAAGGGATAATCAAAAGATATATCTGGATAAGTGATCAATTTCACAAAGGAAGGAGCTCTTGGATCAGAAGCTCATAATTCTCATTACTGGGAAGAATTCATGATGGAAAAAAGCAGGGGAGAGCCCCTCCTTTTATAGGCTAGAGATCCCTGTAACTATTTACAATTGGATAACACAAATGAAAGCGGATTTTTTTTTTCACAATTTTTGAATTCTTTTCCAAAGTTTTCCCAAATGGTTCACCAAACCGCGCGCATCCAATTCTGCCACACACACAGGGGATCAAACCCCGTGCGCATATGAACTGAATGATCCCTGCGTCTGGATACGTCAGGACTAATCTGAAAACCAGTTAATGCTCAAAAGAGCTACAACCTAATTAGGGTTGCCTGGCATATGTAAAAAGTTGACATATGCATTAGTGATAATCTAAAAAGATCAAAACTCAATTGAAATTAATAAAAATTAATCTTTGAAAATTTTTTAATAATAAATTAAAGATCAAGGATTACCACGTAAATCATTGAAACTGATCTTTGAAGACCACAAAACACTACAAGGAGTGTTCATAAAAATTATTATAAACTATCTAAGTGACGAGAAAATGATGGAAAATCAGTAAAGGTACACATTTGTTCACTTTAAAGCAATAATAATAAAACTAATGAAGGATGAGTTCAGAATGATCAAATTCATTCCAGAATAGATTAACAGATCCTGTGGCTAGAATAGTACATAAATCCAGCAGATCTAAGGTCAGCTGATTAACAGCACCAAGTGGACGTGTTAATATTGCTCTGAATGTCTTGCCAGCCTCAGCCCATGAGAAGAACTCTCTCTACGCGCCCTGAGAAGCTCAAAATCACCCAAAAAGATATTTATACAGACCTC
The DNA here is from genome assembly GCA_025617555.3 of Puccinia polysora. Lineage (NCBI taxonomy): Eukaryota > Fungi > Basidiomycota > Pucciniomycetes > Pucciniales > Pucciniaceae > Puccinia > Puccinia polysora. The sequence goes on from JAOOQA010000021.1 coordinate 1,524,236, forward strand.
TTTGGATCCATTATTCCATCATCAGTTTACCAGGAATGATTATTATCAATTGGAAACCATTTCATTGTTAGTCAAGTGCTTATGAAAAATCTAAGCAAGTTATTTATGACCAAGTATGTAGTATTATTATTCATTTCTTAAAACCAATCAACTATTGAAGTTTTATCAGGAAATCCACCTCATCTGCTCTGAAACCCTTCCACATATTGCAGGATTTTTGTGGTAAGTTCTCAGAGTGAGTGTTTCACTTCCTGTCTTGGCCATTGTGCTGTTATGCCCGGCCATTAGTGGAATAAGCCCTTCCTCAGGCACCCATCTTCATTCCAAGGTCCTTAAACTGCCTAAGGAGGCCCCTTGAAAAGAGGTTGCTTTGTGTGTAAAGACCCCCAGTAGTATAATACTGTGGCCCCTCCTTGCAACTGCCCTTATTATATTATTTATTTGAGCCTCTAAGCCTTTATTTTTGGAATAATCATTATTATCATTGTTCCAGTATTTTTATCACTCTCTGTAGCTAAAGGACTGCAAGTTTCCTGGTATCAGAGAGCTGACAACTGGGGGTCTGGCCGGGAATATCCTTCAATAATTAATCTTTGATTATTTATTCCTTTGAACAGTCTAACTTTTTTTTTAAAAAAAATAAGTTAAAATACTTATAACATATATTTTTGATCCTTTGTTTATCCAGTGGATCTTAAGACCAACAGAGAATTGATCAATTATTATTTTAACCTTATTAAAAAGAAAAAAGAAGAAAAACTCAATAACTTTGTCCCTGTTATTATAACTCCAGAGCAACAACAAGAGAAATTGTTTTATTATAAACAGCAGGTTTTAAAGGACAAAGTACTTGAACTTGAAAGAATTATCAATTTCAATTATTTATTAAGGCAAAATAAGGAGTGGAAAAATTTATCAAAGGAAGATTTATATTTATAAAATAAATAATCCTGAAGATAAAGAAAAATCCACAATTAATAATGTTTTTTCTAAAAATATCATCTTACCATGTAAAAATTCAAAAAAATATTAAACTTATATTTTTTTTTTTTATCCATCTCAGTGGATTTTGTTTTTGGTGATCTCATTGACCAGGACCTCCTAGAGGAAATCCCAGACAGTTTTCCCGTGGACTTACCCTTGGATTTATCCCAGGACCTGATTGCAACTCACTCAGACCCCTTTAGAATACACCCCAAGGACAGTTGTGATCCCAACCTAGTGTTGGTACCCTTGAATTTGACTTTAAGTAAGTTAAAATATATATGAAAAATTATTAAAAATAAAAATACACAAAAAATATTATTTTTTATATTTTTTAAGTCTTTTCTCAAAACGTTTTGAAAAAAGACTTACTCATTTTTTTTGGTGCTATGTATCAAAAAAGGCACAACACCCATGCACGAGGTAGAGGACACCTAACTCAATCTAACCTAAGAAAACCAAGCATAAACCTCAGGCCTAATATCATTTTCAAGGAAATTGAACATCAGGGCTCAGGATAATTATAGAAGTATATCTCCAGTAACTATTCACCTCAAAATCTTCATGAAGTACATATCTAAATATGGTATAAAATCATACACTATGCAGATAGACTTTATAGGCTTGAAAAAAATTAATCTCCCAGGTCTTCCAATACTCTAACCTTATTAACTCTGCATAAATTGCAGATTTTATTACATACTCTCTCTACTTAGTACATAGTGTCATGACCTTCACCTATAAAGTACATCCTTCAACTGGATTCTCCAAACTTCCACATCCCAGACCCCAATGTAGAAGCAGACTAACTAGTAGCATACTTGCCCAGCCTCTCTGTTGCCTATATTATTCCCTAGTCATTAAATTTGAAGTCTGAGCCCTAACCAACTTTAATTCTGTTGTAGCTTCAGCCCTTGTCTATTTTAACTTTCCTCCTCTTTCTCCTTCCTGATTTTTTGCAAAGAAATCAGTTTACTACTTCTTACATGAAATTTAAAAATTTCATAAGCACCTTATCTTCAATTTAGTCTTACTCTGCTCTTTGGAGCATCTTCCATTATCCTTGCCCCAAAACCTACTGAGAGTAGATTCCCCTCTAGGCCACAGCCCCTTGTGACAGAACCTTGCATTTCTTTAGGTACAGAAATTTTTATTATATTGAAAGAATAAAACTTATAGAAACATCCAAAATGATAAATATTATAGGATCTGGAGCAAGTTTCATTATGGTTTGGTTTAAAGGGTTTTAAATTTATATTTAAGAGGGGCCACAGTTTTATGCTTTATAAAATACTGGGGGATTTCACAGTAACCTCTCTTCAGGGGGTCACCTTTGGAAGAATTAAATACCCTAGAATAAAGGGACCCCTATGAATAAATCAAGAAAGAATTATTATTCACTAATTGAAAATTATGGCCACCTAAATCAGAACTCAAGCCAAAGAAGAAGAGAAAAAAATTACTTTTTTGGAGTAATTACTCACAGGCTCCCTGCAGCAGTTCAAAATTGAAGGGTTATAGATCAAAAGTTGATTTTTTATTGTTCTTTCTTCAAGCAAGCATCAATGATGGTTTTTGGAAATTTAACGCCTACCTCACAATAAAGTCATAAATCAATTTCTTAGCTTATCTCTTATGGCACTAGATAAATTTTCAGATGATAAATAATCAATTGTATTTGAACTGTTGGGTGCAGTACCTTGTTGAGGTGGGGAGGCCTTGTGGATCAGAGGCACATCAATCAAGCTAGCTTATTTCCGGAATGGGATCCCCTGCGCAAGTGAATTTTTTTCCATCTTGAATAGGTCTACTCCCACTAGATTAAAATGCATAAGGGAATTTTGTGGAAAGCTGTGACTGTGGGTTCCTTGACTAGCCAAGTGTGTGGCTACTTTGGGGATGCAGGATGTTCATGGACATCTTTAAAAAACACATTTGTGCCTATGACTCTGTAAATAAACACAACTCCTGAATTCAGAATGATTTTTTGGTGTGAAGCCCATACGTGATAACAACTTTGAAATATTACAATGGCCAAAAGATGGAATTGTGCAGATTTGAGTTTTGGGTAATTTTTATGAATTTATTTTAAAATATGAATGAGTGTGATTTCAAGGGTGGGGTCAGTGAGTGACCCCACCTAGCTTTGGTTTGGGAATCAATTGACCTAACAACATCTGTTTTCCTTTTCCTTGTTAAAAACTTGTGTTTCTTGTTTCATTTTCTTCAGTACTTTTGACAGATTGATCTGTAAATAGTAGCAAGCTGACCTTCCCTCACTCAAATACATGACTATATCTGACAGATTTTGGGCCCGTTGTCTTGTTCTGGCACTTTGATTTCTCATATTTATAGGCCCATCTGGGATATTATTTTCTGGGAACCATTTATCTTTTCCAGCTGATTCCGCTTTATATCTTACCAGGTAAATCCTTAAAGTGTTTCCTTGGATCCTTTCATTTTTATTTTGAAGAATACTTTCGACCTTCCCTTTCCCTTTTTCAAAGTCAGATTCAAAAGGTACTGCTGAAGAAGGATGCTTTCTCCTTCTCTGGGGTGAAATTTTTTGATCAGGCTTACTTGGAAGACTTTGTGCTTTGTAGATAATCCATCACCCAGAATTAATTATGTAGCATTCTTTCCATGAATTTTTATGATGGTAAATTTTCCAAAAAACTCTGGTCTGATTTTCCACTTTCCCCAAGTTATTGAAGTTTGTGGTAGAAATTAGAACAATTTTGACATCTGGTTCTTGATGGTTTTTATACCATCTCTATTGGTTGTGCTCCACAGCATCTTGAAAAAATTTTGCAGAATGATTTTTGGGCATGTTTATCATATTATCTAACTCCACTTTTTTTTAGTTTTTAATTGCCAACTGGTTGTTGAGGCTATCCTTGGGTGACTGGTAATACATCCTCTTTCCATGATGTCAGGGGCTTCCTTGTTTTTCAATTTTTACCAATTTTATAGGCCATCTCCAAAGAAATTAATAGGCTGAGCCATTCAAAGAAGTATCAATCAACATTATTTAATTCTGTTTCAATGAAGAAGAATCTTTTTATCATGTCTTATATTTTTTGGATCATACTTTCAGCTCTGTTTGAAGATGATAATCTGTGCAAAAAGCCAATGTAGTGCCCAGTATCTTGTGAAGGTTTCTCCATCACTCAGCTGTAAACTTGGGATCCCTATCACAAATGATTACTTTGGGGACTCCAACATCAGCTATAAGCCTATTTAACAATAGAAAAGCTACTTCACTGGCTGAGTATTCCTTGGTATTAGTTAGAAATTTGGGTTTTTTTGGAGAACATATTCAATATAACTTGCATGGATTTATAACATTAGGATCCTCCTGTGGGAAATCCTGTGATAAATTCCATGTTGTTAATCTCCAATCTTTTCCATGGTTCAGCAATGTTTCATTGGAGGCCAAAAATTTTCCCAGAAGTTCTATCAGATTTCTGGTGTGTTTCACAAGTAGAGATATATTTGATGTTTTACTCTCTGCAATTAATCTAACAAGAAGTTTTTTTACTTTCTCTGAGGGTCTTTCAGAAGATAGGTGACCACAGAAACAGTTATCATGACACTCAGCCAAGATATTTTTAATGTGTTCTTCCTGAATTAAGGAAATGACACTTGATAATTGATGCTTGTAATCTATCAATCCATCACATATTGTAAATCTTCAAGCCTTGTAGTTTTGGAGAATAGGTTCCAGTAAACTTTTTATTAGTTCAGAGGGATCATCAAAGCTAGATTTTTCATATCAGAGTTGTAAGATTCCATGATTGAGATGAAAACCAGAGATCTGTCTTGTTTGAAGATGTATATTCCAAGAAGGTGAGCTTTGATTTTTTAAATATGTAGGCACTTAGGTGTGTTCCACAAATAAGTGTAATAAAAATGAGATTCACCAATGGGCATCTATGGCCAATTGGACAACCACATGGGAATGCGTGGATTTCACATATTTTGGGAAACTGCCCTCAAAGAACACAAAATGATTCATTTGGTACACAGGCCATCAGAGGCCCGGTGGGGTGGATGGGCCACCCCACTCAAGTTGGCTTTCATGGGCATTATTGGGACCATGGCTCATTTTGGACATATTTTACCAGAAGGGCTGGCCCACCAATGTTGTGATTTGTTGGTTTTGGGCTGGGACGGCCCTTTGGGGCTGTTTCCCATGCCGTGGCCTCCTCTGGGCCACTATTTTTCTCTCATGGCCCATTGAAGGGCCCAACCGCTTGGGTGGGGCTGTTTTAGGGGGTTAAATGGAGTCCACCACCCCCAGTTGCGGTTTCCAATTCAGTTGCACCCATGGGAGCTGGGAACAATTGTAACAGCTCCCTCCCCTCCCCGTGCTTGAAATTGCGGGGGATGGATGGTGGAATACCACCAGCCATCAAGACCACCCAGGCTGGTTGCAGTAAGGAAAACAGTGGTTGGAGGGTATTTCAACACCGCCCCACCTGAGTGAGCAACCAAAGGGGAGCTCTCCCCCCCCCTTTTTTCAGGGGGACGCCCCAAGGCTGGGGGGACCTTATCCCCCTCCAGCCTACTTAGGGTCACTATGGCCTTGGAAATTTTTGTCAAGGCAACACACGGTGGGGGGCTGAAAGAACAAGCGGGGCGCTCTCCCACCCATTACCAAGGGCAAGGCCTGGAGGGCTGGGGGGACTTGATCTTCCTCCAGTCCACCTTTTTCCAATGGTCCCCATGGGTAAAATTTTCTCCCAGGAAACCAGCAGACAATTTAAAAACCCCTGCTGGTCACCTAGGTAGAAAAGAGGGGGGGGAGGCATGTCTTCCAGTTGAACCTCAATCCTGTGTGAGTTTGAGATTGGACCCAGGTGATTCCTGGGTACCACCTGGACCATATAAGGGGCAAGGGGCTGGTTTCATGACGAAACTGGCCTCTAAGTATGGTCATAGGGGTAACAGGGCTGGTTTTAAGGGAGAAAAAGCCCAGGGATTGAACAGCAAAGGGGCTGATTAAGCCCTGTGAGGGTGGAAACACAAAAATTAACCAGAACGGTCCATCCAAAAGGGTTCTGGGGCAAATGCCATGTGGGCTGATGCAGCCCAAACCAAATAAAAAGGCATGTAGAGCCTTGAGGAGCCTTTTGGGGAGACCTTTTGAATGTTGTATCATGTGCCCAAAAGACGCTAATCTTTTGTACTTGAGGAGCCCTTCTCTCTGCTTTTTTCCATCAATATAATTTTTTATTCATCCCATAAATTATACAATGTATTTTTCCATAGTGATAGCCCATTACTCTTTCTAGAAACAAGGTTTTCAGAATTCCTTTTGCTTTAATTACTTCTCCTTCTGCCACCAAGATAATTTCTGGCAATAATTTTCACATCAATTTTGAGCATGTTTATGCTAAGTATGGGGAATATATCATGATCTTTGGGATCATGAGCAGGATTGCTGCTGTAAGCTTTGTGATACCAGGTATTTTTAATCCTACAGCTGAGATAGTTTTGAGGACTAGCCTTACTTTATCCATGTGGGTTTTCAGTAATTGGAGTAAATGAGAACATCATCAATGTAAACCATCATTCATCCTTATCTAATGAATGATCCTAAGACTGTGTCCATCATTATTTGGAAGTGAGAAGGAGAATTCTTGATACCAGAAGGCATCCTCACATACTCATAAATTCCTAAATGAAAGATAATCCTAATGAATTTCCTGCTATCAAGGCTGATAGGTGTTTGGTGGAAACCTTTCAGCATGTCCATTGTAGTGATGAAATTAGCCCTTGAAAGGTTATTTAAAGCATGGTGAATCGATGGGATAGGATAAAAGTCAGATTGGGTGTAGTTTTTGAGCATTCCGAAGTCTCAAAGCATTCTTGACTTATCCACTGGAGTAGTAATATGCGCTTGTTCATTGTACCCTACTTTCCTTAATACCTGTAAGTCAATTAAATCTTGGATATGTGTCCAGAGCAGCTGTAGATGTTGGACTGGACGGCTAATTAGGTCTCCTGGGATTAGGTTGGTAAGAAGGTTTATTGGTCAACTCAAGAATCATATTAGGTCCTTTGATATTACCAATGGGGTGGTCTTTGGTACAGAGGGCATTCTGATTTTAAAATAAAACTTGCAGGATTTACCATCTTTATTCTTCATTGAGAAGGGAATTCAAATTTGCATGAGAGAATTATTCTTGGTTAAAAATCTTAAAGTATTACTTGTAGGTTCAATCAGAAGTCAGAGCATTGAGATGGCATATTTAGAACTTCTTTTTCCATTCTCCTCCTACAGTAAAGTATCTACCCTTACTTTAGAATACATCTATACCATACAAACAGATAGAATCATTTCCCAGGATGAAATAATCACATTCTCCATTTTGAAGCACAACAAATTCAATTTTAATTTTTAGTGATCCTTTAGAGTGGGGAAGTATGATATCAGAAGAACATACTCCAATATTATTGAGGGAAGAGTTACAGCTGCTAAACTTAGCCTGAGGTACTGGTAACAAATTATTTCTCCAATTTGTATCTTGCGTTTCCAGATAAGAAGAAGTCACAAACAAGCAAAAATCTCCAATTTCTAAGAGTAACTTCACAGGGGAGGTTCTGAGAAAACCAGTAGAATAGCATGTTTTGCCAGAGGTGTAACTCTTACCAGAAGAATGTTTGAGGGTCAAGGTTTTAGCTTCAGAGATGTGGTAAATCTTCATCTTGGGATTCCATTTTTGTGGTAAGTTGGAATCTTTATTGACGCAGTTAATGTCCAATGAAGATGCTTTACGTCCTTCAATAAGATTAATAGGGTTAGAGATGATCAATTCACACTCAGAGAGGGATCCATCAGTTTCATCAAATTGGGGATAAGGAGCATTATTGTATTCTTCACCTTCAATATGATTAATCCTTTTTCTAGGTTTGGGAAAATCAGGTCTTAAATTCCATGTCTGGTTGCAGTTCCAGCATACCTTCTGAACTCTTCTTGACTTCCAAGCTAGTGGGATTAGGGGAAGAGGGATATTTAATCCTAAAAGCATATTCCCCCTTACTACTAATATTCTGTTCTTTGAGTTTATTAACCTTTCTGTCAAGACCATTCATATCAATGGTTTCTTCTAATTCTCCTATCAAGGTATAACACTTAGAGTTTATGGGAATTGTGCATCTCACACTTTGGGTGAGTTGTCCAGGACATAGGTTGAGAAGTCTCATTAACTTCTCATTCATCAGCATTGGGGTAAAAAAAATCCAACCTCCTTTTCTGATCAAGACACAATTTTTGATTTTTGTCCTTGGATGGATCAAACTGGGAGATTTCAGAAGTCTTCATCATCTTTCTTTTCCAAATCCTGGTACCAAATTTTTCATTGATTAATTCTTTCCATGTACTCGAGGACAAAGACCCAACTTATTCCCTATTGTTAATGAACCAATCAAGTGCCCCACCCTCAAATTATGGGTAATCTTAGCACAGCTATGCCATCAGGGATTTCATAAGAGGCAAGAGTGTAATCAATAAGCTTAATGAAACTGACATATTTATATTGATGGTGTCAACCCCGCTTCTTTCAGAAACTGATATTTGATTTGGAGAAAGAATAAGGACCAACTTTTAAAGATGCCAGGTATCCTGGATATGATTGACTCTGAAATCCTCACCTCCAAATTCCCAACAATTATGGGATGGCTGGTTACATGATGGCGAAATTGGAACCCAGAACTCATACCAACATGATCACACAGGAGAATGAGGATTCATCCAATAAGATCTAGATGGCTTCTAAAAACCCCTTTTCTTCAAGTCAGGCAGATAAAAGAGCCAGGATGTTCTTCAATCTCCTGTATCTAGGTTTTGATCAGAAAAACATTGATGGGTTTTTCACCTCTGTGAAGGCTCATTTGGGGAAGCTAGACAAGTTTGGTATCCACTTTCCAAACAATATACTCAGTTATCTTATTCTCTTCCAGTAAAGAGAGTCTCTCAAGTGTTGAGAATGTTAAAATGAAGATGTGTTTAGTGGGAGTCAAACCCACGACCTCAGATAGACTGAGACACATACTAGAGTGCTGCCTTTACCAACTAGGCTACAGACGCTTGTGGCTGCCAGGGTTGTTTTGTATTACTGGTCTAGGTTCAACTTCACAGCCTCCGTACTGTGGTGATACATCATGTTAGCAGGTTTAACCTCAACACCCCCCCTTGCTACGTGATGTAGAAATAGGTATGGAAATACCCAGGTGAAAGTGTGATCAGTGTGGGGGATTGAAACCATGATGGGCTTACAGGGGATGATGGTCTTACAGGAAGCATTCACATCTTATTCAAGTCTCATAAGTAAGCAAGTATACGCTCAGGTAGGCTCTGGGCTCATAACCTGTTGAGTGACCTCAATGAAGGGTTCCGACATGAGGTTTGAGTCGAGTTCAACAGGGTTGAAGTAAGGGTAAGTAAGACCAATTAAGGTCACTAATTGAGGGTGGTCAACAGGATAGGTCGGATGGAAGGTAGATACAGTCAGTAATAGAAAGACAGTAGTGCTACTCAGGAAGACCATAGAGGTGACTAATTGAGGTGATCAATGGGATCAGTTTGGATAAGAAGGTAGATAAAGTCAGTAATAAAAAGACAGTAGTGCTACTCGGTGTTGAGGGATGACCAAAAAAGGTCACTGAATAAAGAGTAGATGCAATTAACAATAGGATAATTGGAGAGCTACCGTACTAAGAGGATTTACTTGAAGCAAAATCAGAGACAGCACAGTAAGTGGTGCTCTGGGCTCATAACCTGTTGAGACTGTTAAAATAAAGATGTGTCTGGTGGGAGTTGAACCCACAACCTCAGATTGACTGAGACACATACTAGAGTGCTGCCTTTACCAACTAGGCTACAGACGCTTGTGGCTGCCAGGGTTGTTTGGTATTACTGGTCTAGGTTCAACTGCACAGCCTCCGTAATGTGGTGATAAATCATGTTAGCAGGTTTAACCTCAACATTAAGTCAATAAGATCTCATATCATGCACTCTGGGAGCAACCAGTGTGTGTGAAGTTCAATATAAAGCCTTTGGAACCACCAATACCAACACAGCCATGTACCATGTCAACAATCAGAAAGAGTCTGACCTCCCAGAATACAAAAACGGAAAACAAAATCCCCAAGTCCAATCCCATTCTACTTCCTCTTGCTGTGTGGAAACTCCCAATATAATACCCAAGCAACCTTCCAACAAGGCTAGAAACAATGTCACAAAGAAGCAAAAACCTGAATCACATTATTATTAATTCTTCTGTTCCTTCAATAACCTCAATAATCTTCACTGAGATTTATTTATCCTGGATAGTGGTTGCTCTATCTACATTTTTCACAATCAAAGATTCTTTGTATCTCTGGGAAAGGAAACCTCTAAAAATCCATAAAGACTGGAAGAAAGGGAAAGGGGCTAAGTATTTGAGGACTTGGCACTGCAGAGCTGTGTTGAAATGGCAAAACAATACATCTCAAGAATGCAGCATGGGTCCCTGAAGCCACAGTCAACCTCATTTTGCTTGGAGCTCTCCTCTTGAAAGTATGAAGTTGCAAGTTCAATTCTAAAATATAACCTCCAGTCTTCTCTATTCATTTTTCTGGAGAACAAGTTTTGACCAGCATCATTGAGAATAATCTTCTCATGATCCTTTCCAATAAATCAGCTAAATTGGACTCTTTACCCTTTCCAAATAAGGACTTGTCTTGTTTTTTACCTCAAACCAAACAGCAGGATTGGCATCTTAAGCTAGTTCATGCTAGCTTAGAACAAATGGAGAAGCATTTAGAATTATTAATCAAGAATGACTCACAAATGCTCTTTGAATTTTTTGCTTGCAAAAAGAGCAAAATACACAAAACTCCATTCAATAAGAGTGAAGTTCCAGCAGGTGAAATTTTTGACAGACTCAACCTTGACCTGATGAGACCCCTTAATCCAACAAGAAAAGAAGGAATGAGGTATTTTCTCACCATAGTAGACAAAAAATCTGGGTATCTCTCAGCTTTTCCTCTCCCATTAAAGGATGCAGCAGTGGAAAACATCAAGTTTGTTATTGAGAACAAAGCAAAGAAGCAAGTAAGATACCCTATCAAAGTTTCTTCAGAAGGCAGGGGAGAGTTTGTAAATGAATCCCTCAAGTCCTTTTTCAGAGCCAAGTCCATAAATCATTTGATAAGCATACCTTACCACTCTCAGAACAAAGGAAAGGATGAGCAAGCCAACTGTACAATCAAGGAGTCCCTATGATCTCTTCAGATTGACCAACATACCTCAGAATTTCTTGCATGTTTTTATTCAAAGCTTTTGCTTGGCCCTGAAACAAATGTTTTCTGAAACGGCGGAAAGAACTCCCTGGGTAATGATGAACAAGTTTCAGCTCTCTGATACCCGGAACCTTGCATTCCTTTAGCTACAGAGAGTGATAAAAACACTGGAACAATGATAATAATAATTATTCCAAAAATAAACGCTTAGAGGCTCAAATAAATAATATAATAAGAGAATTTGAAAGGTTTAATTGGTTTGGTAAAAACAGGTTTTCAATATGTATATAAAAGAGGGGTCACAGTATTATACTACTGGGGGTCTTTACAGACAAAGCAACCTCTCTTCAAGGGGCCTCCTTAGGCAGTTGAAGAACCTTGGAATGGAGATGGGTGCCTTAGACAGGGCTTATTCCAAAAATGGCTGGGCATAACAGCACAATGGCCAAGAAAGGAAGGGAAACACTCACTCTGAGCACTTTACCACGAAAATCCTGCAATAATAGGAAGGGTTTCAGAGGAGATGAGGTGGATTGCCTGACTAAACTTCAAGGGTTGATTGGTTTTAAGAAATAAATAATAATACTACAGACTAGGTCATAAATCACTTGCTTAGATTCTTTTTAAGCACTTGACTAACAATGACACGGTTTCTGATTGATAATAATGATTCCTGGTAGACTGATGATGGAATAATGGATCCAAAGAGGTCTGTATAAATACCTTTTTGGGGTGATTTTGAGCTTCTCAGGGCGTGTAGAGAGAGTGCTTCTCATGGGCTGAGGCTGGAAAGCCAGTCAGATCAAAATAGGCACATCCACTTGGTGCTGTTAATCAGCTGACCTTGGATCTGCTGGATTTCTGTACTATTTTAGCCACAGGATCTGTTAATCTATTATGGTGTAAATTTTATCATTCTGCACTCATCCTTCATTTTTACTATTTGTATTGCTTTGAACTGAACAGATGTGGAGTTTTACTAATTTTCTATCATCTGCTGATCACGTAGATAATTTTTAATAATTTTTATGAACACTCCTTTTAGTGTTTTGTGGTCTTTAAAGATCAGAGTGAATGATTAACGTGGTAATCCTTGATCTTTAATTTATTACTAAAAAATGTACTAAACTTAATTTTTATTACTTCTAATTAAGTTTTGATCTTTTTAGATTATTACTAATGCATATGTCAACTTGTTAAATATACCAGGCAACCCTAATTATGTTGTAGCCCTTTGAAGCGGTACCTGGTTGTCAAATTAGTCACAGCGGATCCAGACGCGGGAATCAGTCAGTTCAGATGCGGGCGGGGTGGGATCCGCTACGTGAGTGGCAGAATTGACTGCGCGCGGGTCTCTAGTACGCGCGAAACTGCTACTATGAGTACGTATGGGTATGTAATGATGCGGGGCTGCGTGCGGGAATTGTGACATGACACATTTCTGCGTGTAACTCCTAAAATATACACAACATCTCAACTCTGAGTAAATTTTAGGTGTAAAAGCTATACGTGAAACCACGTGTGATATTTTAAAATGGCAAAAAGTTGCCATACTGGTGTTTTGATTTTTAGTACTTTTCTTTTTAATTATTTTAAAAATAAAAGGACTTGGATTTCAAGGGTGGGGTCAGTGAGTGAGCCTATCTAATTTTGGGTGAGGAATCCATTTCTTCAATTGTATTCATGGATTTCTCACTCCTTCTTTTTTTAATTTAGATATTCTTATTTTTATAGTTTTTCTGTTGCTATGACAGGTTGCTCTGTACATAGTAGCAAGCTGACATTCCCCCACTCCAAGATATGTCTATATCTGAAAAAACATTTTGGGTCAATGCCTTCTGCTGGCTCTGTGGTTCCTTAGGTGTATGGGTCCATCAGGTATATTGTGTTCAGGTAACCATTCATCCTTCTCAGCTGATTTTCCTTTGTATCTAACTAGGTATATTCTGACATCTTTTCCATTTATCCTTTCTTTTTTATCTTTAAGGATCTTGCTAATTTTTCCTCTGTCTTTTTCAGGTTCTTCTGCAACAGGTATTTTGGGTGAAGGAGTATATTCTCCATTCCTTGGGTGGTAGTGTTTGAAGAGACTTACTGGGAAGACTGGGTGTTTTCTAGAAAGCTCATCACTAATGATTACTTCCACAGCATTCTTTATTATTGGTTAAAGGTCCAACAAAAGCTGGTCTAAGCTTTTTATTTCCAGCTCAGTTGGTGAACTTGGTGGTAGAGATTAAGACTTTATCACCAATCTTGAAATCAGGCTCCTTATGGGTTTTATCCCACCTTTGTTGGTTATACTCCACAGCATCCTGGAAACACTTAAAAGCGTTTTTAATGGCTACATCTATCATTTTTTTTAAATCAAGTGATGTAGGGTGAATATTTGTTATCTGGTGATTAAGGTTATCCTTGGGTAATTTAGGAATCCATACTATTTTCAGTATGTAGGGTGCTTCCTTAGTGGTAGAGTGCTAGCTACTGTTGTTGGCCATCTCTGTTGGAGTATATCAATATCTAAAGATTTCCATACCTTCTTCTTCTTTATGTTTGCATATCTTTATCTTCTTCCTGTTTTCCTTATGACTCTAATCTTTCCCATATTTTTCTTTCTACCTTTTTTATGTGACTCTATATCTCATTTTCTCCCTACAAAAGACACTGAACATATCAATATCCTCCCCACTCAATCTCAAGACTAGAGCTATCTTTCCTTTCAGACTGAATATTCATTGTACTTCCACCATGTCACACTTAACGTGAAAGCCAATTGTGGTGGCTCTACCTGAGGACAGAGCTTGAGGAAAGTAGAAGGAATTCTTTCCTCATCCTTCTAATTGACTCCCCACCTCTGATTTTCCTCAGGTATGATTTTTCTTACCTTTTGTCTCATTTCTCACAATATTTGTTTTCTTTCACTGATGGAAATTTATCCTTCTAGTTTACTCCTCCCCTCTGATATTCCTCAGCTCAAAAGGTTATGAGCCCAGAGCCGCACAAGTGAAACAAAACAGAAGGATCCGGTAAACTGTCTTTACTGTAAAAGTACCACCATGCACAAAAGTCAAAACTTGCATCCAGTCCTAAAGACACCCTCAATTATCCCCTTAAATGCACCTGGGTCCAAATCAAACTTCCTCAATTGGGCAATTATTCTGAGGATAAATTTCCAAGCTTTTGGCGTTGGTTATCTCCTCAAGAACAACTTGCCAAAGGGTGAAACCTGGTTGAAAGATAATGTTGCAGTCTGGTCAGTTATATCCAGGTCAATCAGACCCTCAAATTTTCAATTCATACAAAAGCATGAAGAGAGTGCAATTGGAATGTGGAAATCACTCCAAGAAGCACATAAGGACAACTCCTCTGGAGGTAGAATGTACTGGCTCCATACACTTCTCCTGACCAAGCTGAACAACAAAGATATAACAACTCATCTTTCCTAGATAGTCTCTTATGGAAAAAAAATTTCTTCCATCATCACTCCTGAGAATCCACTCACAGCTGACAATTTGAAATACACCTCTATACTGTTATACCTTCCCAAAGATTGGTTGGGGTGTGTCTCTGGGATGATGAATGAGGAATGAGTGTGATAAGATAGGCTTAATTTCTTTATGACATAGATCCAATAGACTGAGAGAAAACAAGCAACATGAGAAACAAGGAAATAAAGGAGAATGAGAATAAAAAAAAGATAAATGAATAGAAAGAACCCTATGCCAGAAGCCAACAGATTGGGTGGAGATGAATGGCGGGATTTGAGTTGGATATTTTCCAGAAGGCTTGAGTCAGGAGTTTGAGCTAATTGAAGAGTTCTGAAAATTAGGTACTAGACATGAGCCAGAAACCGGAGGAGTGGAGTCTTACCAGGCAGGGAGAGCAAGACTGAAGATGTCAAGAGTTTGAACAAGAGGTAGAAGAATATTGAGAGTTGAGATATGCAATGCAAAGGAGACAGGTAAGAGTTAATTATGAGACGTTGATCTGATACAAGAGGCAGATGGGTGGGAAGATGGTGGATGGTTGAGATGATGAGAAAATGAGATTTTGAGATAATAGATATAGTTAGAAAAGAAAAAGAGACAAGGATAAAAATATATGAAAAAGAAAGAGAAAAAAGACGGGAGAGGAAATAGATGAGGTCAAAAGAACAATCTCCCGCAGTCGAGGCGCAGTAGACAAGAAGGAAGAAGGAAGGTGGGTGGGAGGGGAGAGACCGCGCTTGAACATCAGATGATGTGAAAGGTATGGGATCTCAACACCCCTCGTGACTGGGAAGACGAGAACTTGCAGGGGATTCAGGGGGGATTTTGGTAAAGAATTTATCTTGTAATAACTTGATGCAATTGATGGAGGAGGATTTGGTCAAGGAATCGGCTATCATTTCCTCAGTCAAGATTAAGGTCAGATCAAACAGGGGGAGATTGAAGTCTTCTCGCAACCCCTTAGTTTTGATATCAATATGGCGTGACTTGTAGTGAGAGCCGAATGTTTTTATTTTATCTTCTATACCTTTGTTATCTATGTAAATTTGCGGTTTAATTATAGAATTGCAATAAATTTCACCAACTAGATGCAAGATCCACTTAAGTTTGAGATAGCAATTGAGTAGGGCGTTGAGTTCAGATTCTGTAGAAGAGTATGTGATATTTCTTTGCCTAGATGAGTTCCAGACTATCGGGCTGCCATAGTGAAATATGACATAGCCAGTCTGGGACTTTTGGAAGACAGGGTTGTTGCCCCACATAGCGTTGCTGTAGCCAGAAATGATTTCTTGAGAGGGATTGAATTTAATAGTTTGTTTATAATTTCAGGTGTTTTTAAGGTACTTCCAGAGATTTTGTACTTCTCTCCAGTGAGTCACGCCAGGGTTGGTATTGTACCTTGCCAGGCTGGACACTGCAAACAAAATATCTGGCCTGGTGTATTGAGATAAATGATTAAGGAGTCCAACGGCGGAGCAATAGTTAATATTCAATTGGCAAAATTTGTTATGGTCTACATTGGTTGCAGGTTTGAGATGCAGATTCTGGGTCAGCGGCAAGTGAATATCTTTACAGTTTGCCAGACCAAGTTCCTCTGAACCGCAATCTATGTGATTGGGTTGGCTTCAGAGAATAGTATCTCCTTTAACTTCCATGAGCATACCAAGGATAGTTTTGGGAGGATGACAGGATGAGTTGAGAAATTGATTCAAAAATTTGTTGGCAAAAGAATCAGTTCTACCTACGTGAATGAGGTCATCTACCTGGAAATATAAGATCTTTTGTGATTTGGAGTTGAGGTAGAGCATGGATTGCTATTTGATTCATGGAAAGCTTGAGATTTAATCCAGGTTGTGAGTGTTTCGTACCAGTTCTTCGGGGACTGACAAAGACCGTAGAATGACTTTTTTAATTTTAGATATTTATGTTTCCTGTGTGACCCCTCTGGCGTTTTGATTATCACAATTTCATTCAATGGTGCATGGAGAAATGTGCCTTTTACGTCAAACTGAGTGAAAATCATCTTGTTCTTCAACCCTTAGAGTAATGAAAGTCGTACAGAGCCAACTTTGAAGGTTTCTTTGAAGTAAACACCATGTATCTGATCAAAACCCTGAACACATAACCTATCCTTAAATTTCACAGGTTTGCCATGACAATTCTCTTTGACTTTAAAAACCCACGTTGTATTCAGAATGTTGTTTGTCTTAAAGTTTGGGTTTGATGCTCCAGTTGAAAGTCTTAGAAGGATGAGTATGAGGTATTATATTGCTAAGAGGAGCAGATCTAGGAGTCAGACAAGGGGCACTCAAGTTCAAGGTAAGTAAGAACGCATGATGAATTTCACTTGTTCAGGCAGAACTATAAATAGACTAAGTACAGCAAGGCTGACAAGTGGTAGAAAGGAATAGAAAACATTGAATAGAAGATATTCAATAACAAACCACTAGAGTCCAAAAAACTTGGAGGACCACTTCAGGCTGGATTGAGACAGGGAATATCATAAAGGATTCAAGATAAAGAACCCACTAGAACTGTGACTACCTAGCACAATATAAAGAGGTTACTAGACAAGAATAATCATGAGAAAGATGAGAGATACCCACTTAGATTTAAGATAAAGATGTCACTAGATCTATAACAAGCCAGTTTAGAATAAAGAAAACACTGAACTTAAAAACTCAAGAGGCTATGATAGGAAAAAGAATATAAAGCTTGAAGAATGATTGCGCTCAACTATTAGGCAACACATATCACAAGACTAGAATTCCAACACACCCCCTTGCCTAATACTTGGGGGCAAGGAAAACAGCTTTAAGAGGAAGTTAATTTTTGAATTGAGGTAGCAATGAACTGGATGACTCTAGTTACTCAACTTGAGGTAGCAAGCAAACCAGGCCGAAAGGAAGAAAATTGCACAAGATTGGTGACAAGATAAGATAATGATAGACCTAGCAGGCACAAGATCATTAAAGGTGATTGAGTGATAATGTTGAAGGCGTAATTGATTGAACAAGCGCAAGTTTGGTACTTGAAGATGTTGGAGTATTGTGTTTATGCTGGTAGCCTTGATCCTTTAGTTTCACATAATCTTCTTATTTATATGTCACAAACCTGTCTAGCCAGCTATTCCATTATTGATTTATCAATTCTTTCTTATTGGCTTACTCCAAACTTGATCACCTTGTCATTTATTGTTTCTGCCATGATTGATTACTCATCAAGCACCTTAGGCCCCCTGTGAGGGGCTCTCTAGTTGTCTATTTAAACTGGTCCTTTCCAGGACCTTGAAATTCACCTCATTGACTTTGTCTCTTACAAATCCGGTCCTTAACTTTCTGAGTTGATTCAGAGTCCCTGATCTGATCATTGACTCCAGAGGCTATGAGACCAGAGAACCACCTATTGTGCTGTCTCTGTTTTGCTTCAAGTAAATCCTCTTAGTAAGGTAGCTCTCCAATTATCCTATTGTTAATTGCATCTACTCTTTATTCAGTGTCCTTCCTTGGTCATCCCTCAACACCGGTAGCTCTCCTGTCTTTCCATTACTGATTGTATCTGCCTTCTTATCCAAACTGATCCTATCAATCACCTCAATTAGTCACCTCTATGGTCTTCCCGAGTAGCACTACTGTCTTTCTATTACTGACCGTATCTACCTTCCATCCAACCTATCCTGTTGACAACCATCAATTAGTGACCTTCATTGGTCTTACTTACCCTTACCATCAACCATCAACCATCAACCATCTACCATCAATCTCATTATCATGATCACCTTTGATCTGGATTCAATCTATCATTCCTTGGGTGGCATATTGGCTCAATCCTGGTCCAACACTCAATCTTGTAGACCAAGAGTTCTCCAACCTGTCTATCAATCATTCACTACAAAACAAATTTTCCTACATTGCTCTCTCAGAATTGAAAACTCCCATTGTCTTGATCACCTCACAACTCAAGATCCTCTCTGCTCAATTGCCATTGTTTGATTACTTCAGCTCTTCATCTTTTGCGTTATCGATTTGGTCAACCTTGTTGTTGTGATTCTGACCTTGAGCGCCTAATTGGTCACCGCTTGACCGCCCTTCTCCCATCATTTGCTCTCTTGGTCAACTCAACTGAACAATGACCTCAATGTTACCTGGAATCAATCATCAAGTCTCTCAAGTTGGCCGTGAAGATCTACAACAATCTCCACTATCTCATCCTACTCAGTCTCATCAGGATCTCTCAATCAACCAAGCCCGCCCTTTTCTTTCTTTTCTCAACCACATACTTGTGTGCGGTGCCACCGTTCTCTCCCCTTTGATTGAAATTTCCATATTGACTCCAAAAATTGCTCTTAACATCCTGAAATTTCCTCTGCTCCCCATCTTGCAATTGTTTCCCGCAACTTCACCATGGTCCATCCTTTTCCTTTTTTTTACTCCCTCTCCCTCTCTGCCTCTATTGTTATTTCAACTTGTCCATCTTCAAGACTCTCATCCTGAAAACCGGTACTCTAGTCTTTTGGGGAGGGGGTGAGATGAGATGAGGCATCATCCCCTTTTCTTCACCATCGATGCTCGCCATCAATTGACCATTTCATCCCTAACCTGCCATCACATCCATCAATACACTCACAACAGCAAACCCAACAAATAACATTGGCTCGTCCAAGTGTCCAGTCTGGTTGGCCTCTCAACTGTCCCTCTAAATCATCCGGTCATCACCATGAATGATCAACTCAAGATTGATCAACCCTACACTCTTGCTACAATCAATCAACTAAAATTTGACCACAATATTTCCTTCCCTCTATCTTCTATCTTTCTCTCTGCTGGTCCGCCTTCAATAGTCTTGTCCCTCAAACAGGCCTCCGACTCTTTTGGCAAGGGGGTGAGATGGGATGACTCCCTATTCCCTCAGTCCTCACTCAATCTCATCTTTGACCCACTCTCCCCCTTTAACTTTCTCAACATCGTTGTCACCATCAGCCTCATCAAAGATCAAAACAATTGCTTTTTTAGCTCTACAGACTGTCAACTCCCCCCTTTTCAACCTTCTGTTTCTATCCAAACCTATCTGTATCCTCTTCCTCATGACCCTCATGATTGATCCTCCAAAGGACCATTGAACTCTGTCAGCACTATCATCTCCAACCTTCCGGCTCAGCATCCCCAACCCTGGCTGTCACCAACAGCCCCCATGGTCTATCCTCCTTTCTAAGCGCGGCCATGATCCTCACCTCAACCCATTCTGTGATATTGTCGGAACCGGTGTGGAAACTTTAGAGGTTATCCCTCACAAAGTTGTCCCAAGTCACGGAGTTCAATGTTTCTAGCGTCTGTAAGACTCAAGGATGATTCCTTGTTGGGGAGAGAGAGAGTGTGAGATTCTAATTTTCCTTTTTGCTATTCCCCCTTAGTGTGTCTCTGTGTCCCTCCAACCCGTGCTGAGGGGAGAGGGATCTTATATCCCCTCCCCTCAGCCCTAACCTAAGTACAAGCACAAAGACAAACTGACAACCATGAAGAAGAAACCCTAGACCCAGAACCCTAACCCATCCCCCAACCCATACCCATACCCTATCCCTTCAGCTTGCCTTCCATTCCAAACATCCGGTTTGTCCTTCCGTGGCGCGGCCCTCCGCCGCGCGCTACCCAAAGTTCACCGCGCTTGCCCGTATCCGTCTGACGCGCCGTTGTGGATTTCCCATCCCGTGGCCGGCCTGCGCTCGCGCGCAGTTGGCCACCCATATAGCCCCGCTGTCACCCCCCCTTTTCCTCCCCCGACTAACTGACCGAGAACCTGGTCGGCCCAGCTCCATCCGTGAGTCGGATATCCAAGCGGATTGCGGCCCGCCTCCCCTAGTCAGGCCCGGCCCGCAGCCGCGTGCTCGATCCGCTGCGCCCACTGCTGAGCCTAACCTACCAGATGCTGAGTGCGCAGGCCGCGATGCAGTTCCCAACCCGAGGCTATATAATGACACCACATCCCCCCCAACTTGAGTTCTGTCCCCAGAGGTCCCGTCCCATTGCTACCTTGACCACCTTTGCACTGTTCCCCCCTACCTACTCCACCCCACACACTCTGCCGATTCCCCTCCCCCTGCTTCATCGCCATCATTCTCCCATGCAAATTCTGCGCCCGGAACGGGCACGCGTGCTCGATTTCTCCTGGCCAACGCGCCTGCGTCGCTTGCCGTTGCGGCCATTGTTGCTGCTCACTTAGTGACGGCATGCCCCGAGCCCCCCCCAATCTGGCCCTTGCCCCAGGCCGCGCAAGAGGGCTTGTCCGGACTCATTCGTAGTTTTGGATGACGACGCTATCTCGGAGGACTCGTGGACTCCGCTGCCCTCCGTCAAGCAAGGATCGCAACTCGGCTTCCCCCCTCCGCCGCGCGGGACCACCGCAGAAGGAGGACTTCTCGTCCGTCAATGAATATCAGAGGGCCCTGCGATTCTGGTCTGACCGTGTCCGGATGAGGGAAGGCGCAAGGGACCCGCGACTCAATGAAATTCTCCGGCGTCGCGCTGCTGCGGCTTCAGGTCCTCCTCCGGCACCTGCGCCGGCTCCTCCCCCCGGCTCCACGAGGCACTCCACCTCTGCCCGCGTCACCAGCGGTCTTGGATGAGAGGCCTACTACCCCCAAGGTCCCTCCTCCGCCGTCCCCAATCCTTATCCTGTTGTCGCCCTCAGCTGAGCCAAGCCCTCCCCGCAATGCCCCGGGGACCCCCTCATCACCCCCTCCCTTGTTCCGATCAAGTCCCGTACCGGCACCGGCACTGCCTTTCCCCAGCCCTCCTGAGATTCCGGACATCCCAATTTTAATGGCACTCCCGGCGTCCCGCTTCGAGGTCCTTGCGGAAAGGTTGACAACAATGCTTAGGGATTACATCGCGACCCCTGGCGCCCAATCCTCGGAATCCCAACGCGCAATCCTGGCATCTTTCCGGGCCTTAATGGCGTTGTTGAGGGCGGAGATGGAGGATATGATGAAGATGGCTTAGGCGCATTGCCCCCCACTCCCCTTCTCCCCTTTTTCTTCATCCGTCTTTTGTTGTACCGCGCTTCCCCTATTCCTAGATAAATACATTTCTTCTGCGCTGTCACACGGAGGCTTGAAACAAAGCCAGGGTGGCATTAACTAACAGTAGGAAGGAGAATAGTACCGGAAGAGATCCGAGATGGATCAGGCTGAAGGTTCAGAAAAAGGGAGTAAGGACTCCAAGGTGGGTGAAAACCCAAAGAGGACTCAAGATGAGTCAGGATGATACTAGTAGGAAGGATACTGCAGAAGGAGTGGACTGAGAGCTAGGGTGCAGAACAAGAAGAATTGATTTCTTAAGGAAAGACTTGAAAGTGTAGGATGAGTCAAGTTTATATAGTGCTAGGTACAACCTGTGATACTATTGGCTTGTAACATGTCAATGATATCTGAGAGGCTGACTAATCACATGTATTAAATAATCACAACTACTATCTGTGTCATAGGTATGACATGCGCGAGGTGCTATCTTCCTATCTTCCAAGAAAAAGTGCTCGACCGCGCTTTGTGAGAATGAGATTAAGATTGAGCTCCACGTCCGCGCGCCGCTTTGTGAGTGAGATTGAGATTGACCAGCCGTTCCAAAAAGGGGTACCTGGACCGCCCCAGATGGACTGCCACACAGTTCCCCATACCCGTACTACAAAACAAACAAACACCGTGCCAACAGCGCGCGCTCACAACCGCGAGTATAAGGGAGGAGCAATGGGAAACCAACATTCTGGGTCATTCTGGATGTGAACCGGCTAGAGAACCCCCTTACCAAGCTAAGCTTTTAACCGTGTCCACACCGTCCCCGTCCATTGCGCCCTTCTGTTGAAGAAAGAAAAAGGGGAGAAACAGAAAAGGAGGAAGGAAAACAGCCTGGATGCAAAGAGGAGAAAGAAATATTCTATATTTATTATTTTTATTTTTATTTATTTATTTATTTTATTTTATTTTATTTTTTTTTGCAGAGCTCTTCGTCCTGCCATCTGTGCGTGGGGCTTGCCCTTGCGTTTGCGGACCCAACATCAGGCCGCGCCGGCGTACCTGCAATAAATAAACCGTAGCCAGTAACAATCCAAAACCAAGTCCAAACCAAA
This sequence comes from Puccinia polysora, assembly GCA_025617555.3. Lineage (NCBI taxonomy): Eukaryota > Fungi > Basidiomycota > Pucciniomycetes > Pucciniales > Pucciniaceae > Puccinia > Puccinia polysora. The sequence goes on from JAOOQA010000021.1 coordinate 1,547,113, forward strand.
ACATAAGAAGACAAAAATTCTGGGGTGTCTAGTTGTCCCGGCTGTGAACCGGCTAGAACACCCCCTCACCAAATCAAGCTTAACCACCTAGCACCCCCCCCCCAGCTTGACAGCTGCCCCCAGCAGTCCGCAAACTTTGACTTCTCCGGGGTTGCGCGTTGCGCGCCGGTTCTTTGCTACCCAAACACTCCGCGTTTTTGCCTGACTCCGGGAACCCCTCGCCCCCGGACCCTGAATCATCGCCCGCCGTTTTGTCGAAGGAAGTGGAACCACCCGCAAAGAAGAGTTTCACATGCAAAGCCGCGGCCTTCCGTTTAAGCGGCACCACGTCCAATTCCTCGAGCTTGTAGCTGCCGCCCAACAACTTAGAGGCCACGCGGTACGGCCCGTTCCACCAGTTAGCCAAAAGCCAGCCCCACTGGGATTCCAGACTCCAATTATACAGCAGGACCAGGTCCCCCTTCCGCAGCGTATCCCGGAGGCAATGGGAACAGCTCTTGTCCCAATAGCGGACGGACGCCGTCCGGGTTTCTTCAAACAATCCGCAGCCCTTCTCAAGGTCTCCTCACGCCTAAGGAGTTGCTTGGCCCGCGCCTTGACCAGATCTGCGGACGTCTTGACCTTCCACCAATCCACGCCCAAGAAAGTGTTCATCTCAATGTCCACAGGGAGCACAGGCGGCTGCCCATAGAATAGCTTGTAAGGCAAATACCCCGTTGAGCGCTTCATGAAGATCCAATTGGCCAAAAGAACCGCCGAGAGCGCCACCTGCCACCTTTTTCCATCCTCACTGCACATTTTAACCAGGGCATCCTTGATCGGCTGATGCCCCTGCTTGATCATCCCCGCGCCCTCTGTGTAGTACTCCGTCACGCGCCCAAATTTTTCTCCACAAATCTGCACCAGCATCACCAGGCGTCCCCAAAACTCCGCCCCTCCGTCAACGGTAACCAAGCAAAGCAATCCGTAGCGCGCAAACCATTCATCCTCCAGAAACTGAGCCACCTTTTCCGCCAATTGCTTCACTAGGGGCCTCGCTTCCACCCATTCAGACAGATCGTCATGCACAACCAGCAAAAAGGCAAACTTGCCCGCCTTGATGTGGACCACATCTAGCAAAAAACGCCCAACAGGGCGTCCTCACCCGTGGGGTGGCCAACCTCCTTGGGCAGACCCAAGCTTTGCCGCTGGCAGGCCTTGCACGACTTCACCCAATCGCGCACCGCGCGGACAATCCCCGGCCACCAAAACCTCTCTTTCACCCTTCTCCGCGTCTCAACCTCACCCCGGTGACCAAGGTTGTTGTGCAGACTTTGTAGGATAACCTCTTGGTTGGCCCTAGAAGTTGCAACAAAAAAAGGCACGGAACCACTCATCTGCCATAACTGACCATCCTGGAAGTAGAAGTTCAGAACGTTAGTCCTCACCCACCGGACAACCGTGCCCGCCGTGCCCTCGGGGAACCGGAGATCCTGCAAATAAGAGCACAAGACCGCGTAAAGCCCCAACTGACACAACGGAAGAAGAATTGCCGCCTCTGCCATTCCTACCCAAACAACCGGCGCTTCCACTTCCAAGGGTTCGGCCCCCTTGTAGGGATTGTCCCGCGGGTACCGCAAAAGCGCGTCCGGCATTGTGAATGCCTTTCCCGGAATGTGTACCACGCTAAAGGAGAATAACTGGAGAAACGCTACCCACCTGGTCATGGGCCCGTTCAGCAGCGTTGGTGAGTTAATCATTTGCGCCAAGGCCCCCGTGTCAACCAAGAGCTTGAAATGCACGCCCCACAAAAGGTGCTGCAACCGCCGTACAACCTTGGTGACGCCACAAAGCTCCAGCTTTGGTTGCGAATAGCGACTCTCTGTTGCGGTAAAGGTGACCAACTCGTAGAGCACTGGCCTATCTTTTCCGTCCTCCTCCTGTGTCAAGACCCCTCCGGCACTGAACTCACTAGAGCCAACCGCGAGGCGTATCCCTCTGGCGTTGTAATCAAGGTCCCAAAGGACAATGTTGCGCCCCACAATCTCCTTGAGCTTTGCAAAACGCGGCATCACATCCTTCGATCAAATTCCACTCCGCCCCCTTACGCGTTAGCCCCCGCATTGGGCTTGCCACTTCCGTGAACCACTCAATGAACATGCGGACCTAGCTGCACAACCCCAGGAACTGCAAGACGTGCAAAACCGTCCGAGGAGTCGGCCATTCAAGAACCTTGTTCCGCTTCTTCTCCGCTATTTGCCTACCGTCAAAGGCCGCAACGTGCCCCAGCACCTCGAGCGCCGGAACGCAGACTGCTAACTTTTTACCGGACACGGTAAGGCCTGCCTCCTCAATTCGGAAGAAGACTCGTTCCAGAGTCTCCGCGTATTCCCAGATGAATTGACGGATTGCAGGTGCATCCTCTAGGACCGCGCCTCCGTAGTCTGTTCTGGGGCCTTTAATGCCAGCGTCGTCAATGAAGATTTGCACGCCTTCCGGAAGATTGTCACGTAGTATCCAGGTCATTTGGGCTTGGTAAACCGCCACTGAGTTGGTCGCACCTTGCGGTCAGCTGCATCCTCCCTAGCCCTGTCTCAAACACTGTCAGTGGCCCCGAGTCAGGGTGGAGTTCTTGCTGGTCATATCCCCCCATTACGTCCACTTGCCCATAGCAAGCGAGCCCGGCCATTGACTCCAGAAATTCTTCCACACGCGGGGGAAGCCCCGCGTTGCAAATATTGAACGAATTGAGCCTCTGAAGGTCATGAATGATCCTTAGCAACTTCCCATCCTGTTTAACAACCGCAAAGATAGGACTTGAATAGCTTTACGTGGACTGCTTATAAAGCCCTGTCCTCACACGCTCCCGTAACAGCTCCAGAAAGGGTTCCCAAACGGTACGGGGGATTGGAATGGGCTTGATTTGCCACGGTTCGTGAGGGACAGTGGGAATAACATAAGGTTCCCCAATCTTGCCTCTCAACAACCCGCGCTTGTCCTGTCCGAAGGCAAGCGCCTTCTCCCTCAGCACCAGTGCCGATACCAGAAGATCCCTTTCCTCCGCACTCAGCAATCCCGTTGGTCCAAAGTTAAGGGCGTCCACCCGCTTGTCCGTGATTTGCGCCAACCGCATTATCCATCCATTCTTCCCAAGGGGCGTCTCCCACAGGTCCCAGGACCACGCAATTGGGCGTAGGGGTCCGTTGAGTCCCTGAGGCATTGGCTCATTCCACGGCCGGACTTTTCGTGCCACTGGTTTGTACTTGCGCGTGTTGCACCGCGCCATCCAGACCCGGCCGTCACTGTCGTAAGTCCTAGTAATAACCAGACCGGGGCTTTTGCCTTTGCTCACAACTGTGGCACAATGATAGGGTTTTCAAAGCGTAGAGCCTTCTGGCAATGCATACTGAGGAATGGAACTTACTTCTGGCGCCTGCGCCCTATGTGCGCACCCGTCCACCTGCTCCTCACCTGTCGGCCGCCCGTGCTGAGCCGGGTCTTGCCCCGCATGGTAACCGCGGCCGACTAGGAAAAATCCTCCGCAGGGTGACCCTTGCGGTCAGCCCCCGCGCTGGACTCCCCGTTGCCGCCAGACACTGGGTCCTGTACCCATCTCCCTTGCCCGCAATTGCAGATTGTCGTCTCAAACCGCGCTACAAGTGGGTCTTCAACGGTCAGCGCCTCCGTTCCTTCCTCGGCGTTGAAGGCCATTTGAGCTCGGAACCCAAACAGAAACGGCCAACCTAGAATCACATCTCCGCATTCCACTGAGAAAAATGACAGGGGCTTACAAACCTTTGCAACTTCCACCTCCTCCGCCTCTACTACTCCATCCACTCAGAATTTGCCGCCATTCAACGCCCAAAGGCCCATCGCGCACTTCCTCCGCACCAGGCCGAGCTTGTACACCAACCTTGACGGAAGCAAGTTGACCATTGACCCGCTGTCCACCATCGCCCACACCTTCCGCCCTGCAATGGTCATTGCGACATAAGCAAGCGGGACGGATACTGACTTTGACCGGCACGGCTTGGGATCCATTTCCTCCTCCGCCACATTAACTTGCTGAACCGTTGTCGGCACCTGGCCCTGACTGCAATCTTTTAAGGCCTGGACAATCTTGTTGACAACCGCAGGGGACACCGCCGCTAGATCCCGTAGGGTCAGAGGTATTGGTGAGTCGTTCCCCATCACCCTTTGGACGATGTCCGCAGCCTTCTTCTTCCCCGCAGGATTAGCAGGCAGCCCGTCCGACGCTGGTACGCGCGCGACTGGCTTTGGGGCCATTAGTCGCTTGTCAAAATCCATTGCGATCCGCTCGTTTGTTGCCAATGCCCTGACTTTGGCCTCCACTCTTGGCGCTACCCAGGTTCCGGGCGCGGTGACAATCCCAAGCAAGACCCGGGAGGTCTTGGCTTTAGCCTTTGCTCTTTCCTGCACTTGCACCATTGGTGGCGGCTTGTCCTTGGTCAGATCCACCAATTCACCTGTTGGGAATATGTATGTCATCCCGGATGTGCAAACAAGCCCCTTGTCCATGTCTCAAGTGAGGTTCTCACAAGCCAACATCCAGTGCCCTCTCTCCCCGCAATATGAACACCGCGGCGACCCAAACAACCTGGATGGTCCGCTGGGGGGCTGGAACCCTTCTACCATGTGAGGCAGTACCGCGCGCGGTTGAGAAGGAGCCGCCGGAGACGGTGAGGCTGTCGGAGCTGTGGGAGTTGATGTCCGGTTGAGGAAAACCCTTATGTCCGCAGAATCTCTGTCATCTCTCCGACTGATGGTCCCGCAGATTGTTGGGAAAGTTCGGCATGAGAAGGCATTGGCGGCCACGCGGCCAAGGTTTGGTCGGGGACCGGCGCCAAGATTGTGACCAATTTCTTGGAAGAAGAGGGGTATGTTTGTGCTGTATCCTCAATCAGCTCGTCCAAATCGATTTTTCTCTCCACAGCTTGAAGGATTAACAAAAGATCAGGAAGAATCGTGAAACTTCCATCCAGCAACCTCTTAACCAGACCATGGTCATACAGGTATTTCTGCACTCTGTAACGGAGCTGTGGCGCAAGACCCCCAAGAAACGCCCGCTTCATGTCACCCGTCTGGCCCGCAACAACCTTGTTCTTCGCCAGGTAGCCGTAGATTTGCTCAAACTTTGACATATATTCCACTAATCCTTTGCGCAATTGCACCCCGCCATTCTCGCTCGCTTCCTCCACGGCTTGATCAAAGTTGCTTTCTTGGAACCGGGGTTTGTGCTTTCCCCACCTTGCCAACATCTCGCTTTTCAACTTCCCCCAGTCTTGCCTCTAGTAACTGATCATTTCCTCCACGTCCCGCAGCTTCTCCTCCTCGGTAATGAACAGCACAATGTTCCGAACCTTATCTGCGCCCAACGCGCCCTCCAAATCCGCGATCCCTTCAAATCTAGAAAGAAACCGCTCAACGCCCGAGGTACTGAACCAAAGGTAAGGGAAATCCCTTGGCCTCAACCAAACTCGGCAAGGGGCCTCTGCGGCCATGTCCGATGACCATTCCAAGGGAGGAGCAAACCCGCTAACTCTGGGAGAATGAGCGGATGGCGGCAGAGGGGGTTGAGCAGCAGGAACGGGAGTCAAACGTAGAGGATAGGGAAGGGGAGCATTAGATCCCGGAGCGGTTGTCGGCAACATCCTGCGTTATATTCAAGAGACTGAGAACGGATTGAGTTTCCCAGCCAGACCCCCAGATGTGGAAACTTTAGAGGTTATCCCTCACGAAGTTGTCCCAAGTCACGGATTTGATGGTTCTAGCGTCTGTAAGACTCAAGGATGATTCCTTGTCCAGGAGAGAGAGAGAGAGAGATTCTAATTTTCCTTTTTCCTATTCCCCCTTTGTGTGTCTCTGTGTCCCTCCAACCCATGCTGAGGGGAGAGGGATCTTATATCCCCTCCCCTCAGCCCTAACCTAAGTACAAGCACAAAGAAAAACTGACAACCATGAAGAAGAAACCCTAGACCCAGAACCCTAACCCATCCCCCAACCCATACCCATACCCTATCCCTTCAGCTTGCCTGCCATTCCCAACATCCGGTTCTTCCTTCCGTGGCGCGGCCCTCCGCCGCGCTACCCAAAGTTCACCGCGCTTTCCCGTATCCGCCCGACGCGCCGTTGTGGATGTCCCATCCCGTGGCCGGCCAGCGCTTGCGCGCAGTTGGCCATGCATATAGCCCCGCTGTCGCCCCCCCTTTTCCTCCCCCAACTAACCGCCTGAGAGCCTGGTCGGCCCAGCTCCATCCGTGAGTTGGATATCCAAGCGGATTGCTGCCCGCCTCCCCTAGTCAGGCCCGGCCCCCAGCCGCGTGCTCAATCCGCTGCACCCACTGCTGAGCCTCGTGGCAACTGCTGCTGAGCCTGCAGCGGCTACTGCTGAGAACCGGCGCACCCCCACTGCTGAGCCTAACCCCCCAGATGCTGAGCGCGCAGGCCGCAACGCAGTTCCCGACCCAAGGCTGTATAATGACACCACACCGGTGGCAATGGCTTCAACACCTTTAACGACAGCACAATTACCGCCATCATTGCTGCTGCCGCTGGTGTCTGGGTCTCCGAACATGGTGATAGAATGCAAAGCACTCCAACTCAACGGCGTTTGTAGTCAGGAGGGACTCAATGAGATCAGCATGGCCGGAAAGACGTCTGAAGCCAATGGAACCATCACTCATGAGCTCACCTTGCTCCTTCTAGCTTTTGATCATCTTTGATCATCTATCCTGTCGGCGCCCCTTTTCCAATTTCTACGTCCAACTTGCTCCTTCCTACAATCCCATTTGTTCTAAGCTCCCTTATCATCCTCCCATTGCGCCAGTTTGTCCTGTTGCTTTCTTCAACTTGCTGCGCTGTTTCCATCACCGGCCGTTCAATTAATCAAGTATGGATCCTACGCCTTCCTTTCTTTTGGATGCCGCCCCTCTATCAACCTTGCGATACTGGCCACCCTTTTCAACTCTCTTCTTGTGACTCAATACGAATCTATCTTGCGACTTTGCTTGCTGATCTCTGCAATATTGCTCACTCCTATCATGTTGCGACTTTGGTCGCTTGTCATTTGCAACCTGGCTTATTTCTGCTCTTGCGACTTCAATCAAGCCCTGCTTATGACCTTGCTTGCACTTTCAATTGAAACTCTGATTGGTTAGGTTGCTACCTCAGAAATCCTTGACCCTTTTCATCACTTTGTTAGCCTGCTTTGTCATACCTTCTCATCTTCTCATCCAGTCTCAAGCATTCAAGCAAAGGGGTGTGTTGGAGTATTGTGTTTATGCTGGTAGCCTTGATCCTTTAGTTTCACATAATCTTCTTATTTATATGTCACAAAACTGTCTAGCCAGCTAGTCCTTTATTGATTTATCAATTCTTTCTTATTGGCTTACTCCAAACTTGATCACCTTGTCATTCATTGTTTCTGCCATGATTGATTAGTCATCAAGCACCTTAGGCCCCCTGTGAGGGGCTCTCTAGTTGTCTATTTAAACTGGTCCTTTCAAGGACCTTTCAATTCACCTCATTGACTTTGTCTCTTACAAAATCCGGTCCTCAACTTTCTGAGTTAAGTCAGAGTCCCTGATCTGATCATTGACTCCAACAGAAGAGACAAACAAGCAAATAGATGATTGGGTTTGAGCTGATGATTGGTCAAACGACAGTCCTGATTGTGAGATCAATCAAACAAGCAAGAAGGAAAGTATAGGTATGAGAGTAAATGGAACTGAGTGGAGATGAAAAGAACTTGGACAGAGGACAACTGTGGAATCAGAAGGAATAAAAGTGTGATTCATTGTATTCCAAGGGTTTAGAGCAAGTGGAGGTATTTGGAGCCTTCTCAGGGTACTTGACCCAACAATTGTTGATCCAATGACCAATCTTGTTTCAGTGAGGGAAGACTACCAACCAATTGTACATTGCCATGTGAACTGGATTAGAGGATTCATCAAAAGGGTTGATCTTAGCTTGAGCTTCATCCTTCTCAAGTCTCTTTAGGATATAGTCAACAGTCTTGTTTTTGCATTCATTGGATTTCTTCAAGTAGTTGAACTCCAACGGCAAATTTGATAAGGTAAGGATTATGGTCAACTCCTCCTCTAACCTTAAACCAACCAATTTCATCTTCTGAGTAGAGCAGCAAATTTTGGAGACAAAGTCTTTGATTTTGCATTCAAAATTGATCTTTTTGAATTGAGAAAAGGCAAGTGTTTTATTGACAAAGTTGTCTGGCATGTTGCAAGACTTAGGGAGATCCCAGAGGGCAATGCCATTACGTTTTTCAGATGAAGGAAAGGAACCAGCAACTTAAGAAAGGTGGTACTCATTGAGATGGTCTAAGATAAGGCTGTAAGCCTTGCGATTAATTCTATCAAACAGGTTTGCATCATTAGACTCTGAGGGCTGAGGGAATTCCTTAAGGACTATCTCTAAGGCACAGATGGAATCAAGTTTGCCTTCCATTGCAATGGACCAGGTATAGTAATTGTCGACGGTGAGAAGGAGTTTCTGATTTGGGACAACAATGGACATGGTTCAGTAGGGAGTTTTGGCTTTTAACCGTGTTAAAGTTTGGGTTTGATGCTCCAGGTGAAAGTCTTAGAAGGATGAGGATGAGGTCTTATATTGCTAAGAGGAGTGGATCTAGGAGTCAGAAAAGGGGAACTCAAGCTCAAGGTAAGTAAGAACAGATGATGAATTTCACTTGTTCAGGAAGAACTATAAATAGACTAAGTACAGCAAGGCTGACAAGTGGTAGAAAGGAATAGACAACATTGAATAGAAGATATTCAATACCAAACCACTAGAGTCCAAAAAACTTGGAGGACCACTTCAGGCTGGATTGAGACAGAGAATAGCATCAAGGATTCAAGATAAAGAACCCACTAGAAATGTGACTACCTAGCACAATATAAAGAGGTTTCTAGACAAGAATACTCATGAGCAAGATGAGAGATACCCACTTAGATTTAAGATAAAGATGTCACTAGATCTATAAAAAGCCAGTATAGAATAAAGAACACACTGAACTTTAAAACTCAAGAGGTGATGATAGGAAAAAGAATATAAAGCTTGAAGAATGATTGTGCTCAACTATTAGGAAACACATATCACAAGACTAGAATTCCAACAGTTTGGAATATCATGATAATCTTCCCACATTTCTTGTGTTTATATAGAATTCAGTTTGTCCTCAGATGCTTTCTTCCACTTTGGCCACTCAGGACATTTACGTGCAGCTTTGTAGGATGGCCGTTTGTAGTAATGGTGGAACCTGTATCTTTGAGGTTTTTGAGTTTCCTGTTTGGGTCTAGAATAGTGATCTGATTTAATGGGTTTTGGAGCAGAAATGGGAAGTTCCAAAGGAGAAGAAGGAGAAGAGGGAGGCTCAAGATCTTCAATGTCTGAGTTAGAGTCAGAGGAATCCGGATCTGTTTCTCTAAGTAGATATTTTTTATCTTTAGTGGAGAAGTCCGAATTTTTTGAATCCATTTTGGATTGCAAAAAGATATCAAGACCCAGGGATTTGCGGAAGGGGAAATCATTGAGTTGGGACTTGAGGAATTTGACATGTTTAGTTTCAACGATAGAACCCAATGAGTTATGAATGAGGTATGAATGAAATGTAGGGTTGAAACCAATCAAAACACCTTCCAGTCCATTTTTGTGGAATTTCCTTCCCTTCTGAACAAAATTTGCAAGAAAGATTACCACAGAACCTACAGGTTTCAAGTAATTAGCAGGGAGGTTCTTACTGAACATGAGCTCCCAGGGAGACAGGTGTTTACCTTCTCTGGGGATTTGATTGAGAATGAAGCAACAGCTTCTTGTTATGAAATGCCAATAATTCTTAGGTAGTCTTGAAGAGGAAAACATAGCGCGGGCTGATTTGATTATGGTCCTATTTGCTCTTTTGGCTTGCCCATTGTTTTGAGAATGGTAGGTTTCAGATGTTTGGAACTTGATTCGTTTAGTCTTTTCCAACTCTTTGAGAGTTGAGTTTGTTAATTTGGTGCCTTTGTCCAAGAATATCTCCAAAGGGTAATACCCCAATTGTTTATATTCTGTTTTGAGTATTTTGATAATAATTTTGGGAGTTTTGTCCTTGGAGTTGAGAGGAAATGCTGCAAGATAGCCGGAGAAGTTGTCTACCAGCGTCAAAATGTAATGGTGGCCAGCTTTGCTTTGGGTAGTGATAGGGCCAATCAGATCTAGGTGGATTCGGTCGAGAGACTTGGTAGCAGGAGAGAAAACATCAGAGAATGTAGATCTTCTGATTTTGCTTCAAACGCAAATTTTGCATTGGAATCAATCAAGCCTCTCATTTTCAAAAAAAAATTTTAGGAGAGGTTTTAGAAATGAGATTGATGTGTGTCCATACATTTTGCGTATGTCCATAAGTGAGAGAGGTTCTTGCATTGATGGGATAGAAGATTGACTTGATAAATTCACTACTTCATCCTGGCCCGCAGTGCGCGGTTTTTCAATGACAAACAGACTATCTCTAATTATAACTTTGATAAAAATTTGATCTCCTCGGCTAACTGTAAAACTGTCTCGCTTTTGAGTGAGCGTACAACCTTTCTGAGCCAAGAGCCCAGGGCTGATCAGGTTCACAACAATATTGGGAACATACACGCAGCGCTCAAGCGTAACAACTGAGTCTTTTCACTCTAATTGAACAGTAACAGTCCCTCAAACCTTGAGTCTGGCCTCTCATTTTCCAGTTTGGATCTCTTCTAGGTATTCTTGTGGATTGATAGATGAAAAGAATTTAAGATCATTAAATATATGTACGTTAGCTCCGGAATCCAATATTAGATTAGTTGTATTATTGGAATTGATCCAGATTGTGAGGAGTGCATGATAGTTAATGGATGGGTTCTTTTTTGTTTTATTCTTAAATTCATTCTGTTGTTCTATCCACCATTCCGGCGCGACTTGAGGATGTAGATGGAAGCAAGAGGATTCAGGATGGGTTGCATTGGGATCATGGTAGCCTTCCTTGCATCTGATCTTGTATTTCTTGTCATCTTTATTAGATCTAGAATTTGTTGACATGAGATATATATCAGTTGTAGTCTTATTTGTCTTGTTTTGAGTCATTCTTTCGTTGTTGTATTGGATGAGATGGTTGAAGACCACATCAACCATGAGGAATTTTTCCACGTGCATGATCTGCTGCTTAAGATTCTTGAGAACAGGCGGGAATTCAAAGAGTAAGAGATAGGCAAGAATGTCTTTTGGTAATTAAATACCTACATCCGCCATTTGAGTAATAGATTTCCACATTTCCGTAACAAAACCTTTGATAGAATTTTCATTGAAGACGGAGTGAAGGAAGTGATTAAAGACATGAGCTCTATTTGTGGTTTCAGATGATGCAAATCTTCAAGTATTTTCCGCCCAGAGTAACTTTGAGAAGTTTATTTTGGTGGAAATGACGGCGTTTGCATGGGTTGTACTATCTAATTTGGAGAGAATGATTGCTTTGATTTCCCTGTCTTGTTTGACGGACATTTGGCCAGCATACCGGATAATAGCTTCTTTGATGTCTTTGAGATTGAATAGCATTAGCATTTTGCCCCACTATATTGACTAGTTTTCTTTGTTTAAAGGAGGTATAGCATCAACCAAGGCTTTGGGAGCCACTTGATGGAAGTAATTGCCGGCTCCTGCTGGTTTGTTGATAGCTTGTTGGTTCAATTGTTGGATTTTGGCTTTTAAACGTGATAAGATAGGCTTAATTTCTTTATGACATAGAACCAGCAGACTGAGAGAAAACAAGCAACATGAGAAACAAGGAAATAAAGGAGAATGAGAATAACAAAAAGAAGAATGAATAGAAAGAATCCTATGCCAGAAGCCAACAGATTGGGTGGAGATGAATGGTGGGATTTGAGTTGGATATTTTCCGGAAGTCTTGAGTCAGGAGTTGGATCTAATTGAAGAGTTCTGAAAATGAGGTACTAGACATGAGCCAGAAACCGGAGGAGTGGAGTCTTACCAGGCAGGTAGAGCAAGACTGAAGAGGTTGAGAGTTTGAACAAGATGTAGATGAATATTGAGAGTTGAGATACGCGATGCAAAGGAGACAAGTAAGAGTTAATTATGAGACGTTGATCTTATACTAGAGGCGGATGGTTAGGAAGATGGTGGACGGTTGAGATGATGAGGAAAATGGGATTTTGAGATAATAGAGGTAGTTAGAAAATAAAAAGAGACAAGGATAAAAATATATGAAAAAGAAAGAGAAACAAGACAGGAGAGGAAATAGATGAGGTCAAAAGAACAATCTCCTGCAGTCAAGGCGAATCTCCCGCAGTCAAGGCGCAGTAGACAAGAAGGAAGAAGGAAGGGGCGCGGGAGGGTAGAGACGACGCGTGAATGTCAGATGATGTGAAAGGTATGGGATCTCAACACATTGCCCTCATCAAAACTGATCAATGTGCTTAAGCAAGAACATCTTAGAAGGCAAACCAGAAATGAAGAAAACTAATTGATAAAATCCTCTAAAACCCTAACAACCATCCCAAGATTCAAGAATTGATGTGATTGGGAGACTCAAGGCCTCCCAAAAACATATTTCTGCACTAACTGAACAATAGAGGGTCACTCTCTCTCAAGATGCCTGGAAGTCCTCAAAGCTCTAGAATATGACAAAAAAATGAGAAAATCTCAGAAAAATTGTCCATCTGATTCCAGAAAAGTCAAGGCAAATCTGACAAGAGCAAAAGAAAAAGCCAATGATGATAACAACAATGACAATTTCACCAACTCCAAAATCTTGATTCATGAAGGGTATGCATCCTGCAATCTCACCAAGTCATCTCAAACTCATGGTCACAAATTCAACCTGGACTCAGGATGTTCCTTATCAATGACTCCATACAACTGTAAAGTAAAGGAAAAGAAAGCTAACTTTACCTCAATCCAACTTGCGGACGGAACAAAAATATCTTCAAATAAGGAGGGTTTCCTTTCACTCCCGTTTGCATGCGTCTGATCCCTGGTAGTCCCATACCTCCCCAAACCTTTACTTTCTGTCTCCAGTCATTGTGACACCAGTTTTTGTTTCACTTTCTCATCCAATACCTGCAATATCTTTGACAATTTGGTCTCAAACATAAATACCCCACCAGTTACCAGTGGGTACAGGAAGGGTAACCTCTATTATCTGCCTCAAGATAAAGTAAGCTGCAAGGAATCGGTCCTCTCTTCCATCACACAAACATCTGATAACAGTCTTTTTGGCTACCACTGTAGACTTTCCCATATGAACCTGAAGTCCCTGAGAAAACTGCTCAAATCCAAAAACATTCATCCTGATTCCAACAAAAAATACAAAATCCAAAGGTGCACAACATGTATTGAATCAAAAATTACAAGGACTCCCTTTCATTCCCAACTGAATTACAGATCCAATCAACCAGGGGAGATTATCAACTCAGAACTATGTATTTTTGAAACTACTTCAAGAGAAGGCTACAAATATTTCATCAATTTCATCAATGATTGCTCAAAGGCCTTATTTTCATATCCAGTGCGTCAGAAATTGGATGCCTTTGAATCAACCAAGCTCTTTTTCTCCTTTTTCAAAAATCAATTTTGCCACTCTATCAAATGCCTCGGAACGGATAACTGTGGGGAATACTTAAACTATCAAATTTCAACATTCCTTGCTGAAAGAGGTGTCCAACAAAAACCTGGACCCCATCACTCTCCTCAGCTCAACAGCATTGCGGAAATCTCTAACAGAACAATTCTTAATCTGATTTTCAGCTCTCTTTCCGCCTCTAACCTCCCCAAATCTTTCTGGGATGATGCCCTCAGGCACTCTCTCTTTAGGTTTAGCTCCTATTTATGTAAAACCCCTTGTGGATTCGCATCACCAAACTCAATCCTTGAGGGGGATGACATTCCCATCTCCTATCTCCATCTTTTTGGCTGTCTCACTTGGTACAAGATCCCAGATGCCGACCAGACCAGCTCTCTCCCAAAGGACAAGCTTCAGTTCTCCTCTCTTATCTCCCTCAACGGTTATTGTCTCTTTTATCTATGCAGCAAGAAGGTGATTAAATTCAGAGACTGCATATTTGATGACTCAACCTTCCCATACGGTCAACCCCCTCCAGGGAAGCTGTTTCCAAAAAATTTCCCATCCCTGTCTCCCTGCCCTGGCCCCATCTCTCCTCAACTCCTCATGCTTCCTCTCCCCCTGTTCCGCCAGGCCCACCCCCTGCTGACAACAGCTCTATTCCTTTCTCTTCTTCCACTTCCCCTCCATGCGCAGACTCAGAAATACCACCAGTCTCCCTGACCCCTTCCCCTGTTGCAAATCTGGCGCTCACCCTTGCTCCACCAGTCCTGCAATGTCTGACAACTCAGAAATCCTGCCTCCTGTTTCTCTCTTGCCAATCTTCCCCCCTCCCTTCCCCTCTCCCATCCTTGGCTCCCCTCTTCACTTCCCTCCCCAATCCCCTCCCCGCCCCTCCTCCCCTCTGCCTGCACCACTTTGCTCAACTAAGCCAAAACTCCCTCCATCACGCTTTGGGATGTTGTAAGACTCCAAACAGTGCTAGGCCGTGGCAGTTCTGTGGAGGGGAAAGTTGCTGTTTAGGCTGCCCTCCTGAGTGTTACAAAAATATTTAAATGTAACCAAGATCAAGTTCCAGAACCTGGTAAATGAGGAATCAAGGAGTAGAGGATAGAGATGATAATAGTTTGGTAGCAATGGAACAGCGCAATGTGAGCCAAGATTATGCAGGGAAAAACTTGAACAAAGAAGTTGAAGTCCTCTTAGAGTTCAAAGAACAAAAGCTGTTGTATGTAGCAACACCCACAAGCTAATAACTCTGGTTGTCAGCAAAAGATTGGGAATGATCAACTCAAACCCAAGCAACCTCCAGGTTCTCAATGAACCTGCCCACCTCTCCACAATCAAGCGCTTGAAGGGTACCAGATAACTGAGGGTGGCTGTACAAGACAAAAGCACAATGTTTAAGAAGCTCCAAAGCAAACAGTAACTGATTTGAAGCAAGGATAACCTCAACACTTCTCAAGGGACTCAAGAATAGGCTGGCAGAATGCAACTCCAAAGAAAATAAAGTGAGGTATAACACTCCAGGTCTTAAGCTTAATAAGACCTCTTCAATCAATCGTGATGGGCTCCAGAAAGTTGATCAGGGATCAGGCCCCTATGGTCAGAGAAAGGGATCAAGGAGTGGTATAACACACTCAAAAATTCCAACAGACATAATTTTTCTTCAACCAGCAAGGCTATGGGTTGGTGATAACAAGGTGATCTGATGATATGATATGATATGCTGATGATATGATGATCTCAAAAAAGCAGTGGAGAGGCCCTCCTTTTATAGAACAGAGGCCTATAGGCTATTTACAAGAGAGATTTACAAGTGAGAGTGGAAATTTTTTCTATTTTTTTATTTTTTATTTTTTATTTATTTTTTATTTATTTATTTTTTATTTATTTATTTTTTATTTTTTTTTTTATTTTTTTATTTTTTTTTTTATTTTTTTTTTCAAAGATCAAGATCATGAGAAAACAAAAGAAGAAAAAAAAGAAACAAACAGTTACTCTGAGACAAAGAAATCCGAAGGGGGGACGCCCGCGGGCATCCTGAAGGGCCCGGGCGACTGCCGAGGCTGCGGATGACCGCCGGCAGGTGTCCGAGGGGCATGGGCAACTGCTGTGGCCACAGATGACCGCCGGCCGGTGTCCAACGGGCATCAGCAACCTAAGAGACCTGCGGACGACCGCAAGCTAGGAGGGGAGGAAGAGGTTTGATGGTGAGGTGGTGATGGGCCAAGGGATGAAACCAAAACTAGGTCAAAGGTCATCCAGTCGAGGGCAATGGTGATGGTGATAGCAATCCAAGGTTGGAGGTGAGGCAATAAGGCTTGGATGAGGGCTGACCGTACTCAAGATCATCCCCATCATCCCCACCTTGAGGGTCAGATGGTCAACAGAGAGCTGATTCATCATCCCATTGAGCAAACCCCAAACCTGGTTCATTGACACTCATCAACAAAGATCAAATTGAATCTTGACTCAAATTGGATTGGATCAGAGTAGGAATTGAGGAGAACAAGGTTTGGAGTGAGATCAACAGTCAATCCACCGCTGGGAAGATGAATTATTGGACTCTGACTACTCAACCAATAAATCAAAATCCAACTATTGAGGGCGCTTGAGTTTCAAGGATGAATGAAGGTGATCCTCCAAATTAATATTTGACTCTTGGTTGTTGGGAGTCAGAGTCCACCCAACCATTCACAATGATGATCAGTTTGGATTATCAACCAAGGATAAATAAATATCTATGACCGTATGGATTGGGATTGTCTGGGTGGTTTTTTTATTTATTTATTTATTTATTTTTTATTTTTTTGGGGGTTTTGATAATGATACCTATGAATGATGATAAGGGAAACATTAAAATCTCCGCACTGGCCAGGGTGTCCAGGATGGGGCACCACATCTCTCCCCAACTTACAGACTGTCCCTAGTCATCTCCCGAGTTTGATGCCATAAAAAAAGAAAGGAAAGAAAGATGATTGAAACCAAGAAATGGCCATATTGATCTTGAGAGTGAAAAAGAATATGTTGATCCATCCAAAAATCCTAGAAGTGGCTGAGATAAAATGAAGAAGGCGTCCCAGGTGCTCACATGCGTGGCATGAAGTAGAGTTTCACAAAAAAACGCAGCAGATGACCCTGATGGTGGAAAATTGGGAGGACTTACTTCTGGACCAATTTGCCTCCATGAGAATGAAATTTCTTGACCTGATCAGCAGAGAACCTTCTGGCCATCTGAGTCCCATCCAGTTCCCCCAAAACATATGATGTGCCTCTAACTTGACGGACTACTTGGTTAGGACCATTCCAGCGGTTAGAGAAAAGCTTTCCCCACTGAGTTTCCAAGGAACAATTATAAGCCAATACCAGGTCACCAGGGTTTAAAGGGTCCCTGATTTGATTTAGGTGTTTATCTTCCCAATACTGAACTGATTTTGCTCTTGATTCCATCATCTTCTGATAAGCTTTGTTACAAATATCTTCACTCCGCTCCAGTTGCTTTGATCTGGCAACTAATAGGTTAGTAGTTGAGGAAACTTGTTCCGAAGAGATGCCCAAGAAAGACTCCATTTCAAGATCAAGAGGAAGAACAGCCCTCTGACCAAAGATGATGTCATAAGGAGAGTAACCAGTGGTTTGCTTGGTGGAAATTTTATCAGAGAAGAGGACCAAGGGGAGAAACTTCCAACAATTCTTGCCACTTTCACCAGCCAATTTAACCAGAGCAGCCTTCAAAGGAGCATGGCTTCTTTCCACCATTCCTTGTCCTTCAGGATAATAGGGAGTAGTAACTCTATGTTTTCCAGGGAGCAATAGGATCATTTCAGCAAGTTTTCCACCAAATTCCAAGCCACCATCCATAAAATAAGATCAAGCCAAGCCATAACGCATTGTCCAAGTCTCATGAAGGAAAGCTACTACTGATTCAGAGCTGACGTTCTTAAGAAACTTTGCTTGAACCCATCCAAAAAAATCATCTCTAGCCACAATGAGGTACTTAGCTCCACCATCCTTAATGTGAACCACATCCATAGCAATCCTCCCAAAGACAGTGGACTCTCCAGTGGGGTAACAAATTTTGGCCGGGCGCCTAAGGTCACGTTTCTGGCAAACTTCACAAATCCTGCACCATTGAGCAAAGGATTTCTCCTGGGATGGCCACCAAAATTGTTTGGATATTTGTCAATAAGTTTTGGTTTACCCACAATGACCAAGGCCTTCATGGAGATTTTCCAGGATCAAATCTTGCTTAGAAGGGATAGTGACCACAACAAGTGCACAAGGAGTTGCTCTTTTCATAAGCCTAGAAACTTGGACAAAGAAGTTGGAGGACTTCCTTTTAAGGGACCAAAATTCTTTGGCAGAGAGATCAGGGGGTCTTTGGAGAGTTGAAAGGTACTGCTCCAACTTAAGCCAGAAACCTTTCTGGAAACCAGAGTAATTTTGGGAGGAGAAGGCAAAGACAGGGCGTACCAAGGGTTCTTCCTCACCGAAATCCATTCCAACCTCTGATTCATTTTCTCCAATAGGTCCTCGAGATAAACCATCAGGCATGGTGAAAGATTTCCCCGGCCTGTAAACAATATCAAAAGAGAACAACTGGATGAAAGCCACCCAACAAGTCATTGGAGCATTTGGGAGGCTGGGGGCGTTGATCATTTCAATAATGTATTGTGCATCAACTTTTAACTAAAAGTGTAGACCCCAAAGGACAGTATGAAGCTTTTTCAAAATTTGGGCCACACCGCAAATTTCCTGTTTTGGCTGGGAGTACCTGTATTCCACATTTGAGAAAAGAAGAGATTCATACAGAGCAGGACGATCCAAACCATTTTCACCTTCCTGGGTAAGAACAGCCCCAACAGATTGATAACCAGAGTCCACTGCCAGCTTGATCTTGCCAGCTCCGGGTCCATAAGTGATCTTTTTTAAAACAATGTCTTTCCCAACAATTGTTTTGAGCAACTGAAATAATTGCTGCAGTCTTGGGTGCAAATCCATTCAGCATCCTTCCTGGTTAAGCGAGGCAAGGGAACACAGATTTTGGATAGTGAGGGAATGAAGACCCTGACATAAGTTACAACACCTAGGAAACCTCTAACTTCCCTTGGATTTATTGAAGTATGCCAGGGGATGATTTTGTTGACTTTAGAGGTTACCATCCTTCTTCCATCCTTGCTGACTATATGACCAACAATTTCCAAGGCAGGGACAAAGGTGGCAAGTTTTTATCCAGAGACAGTAAGGCCAGATTCCTTGATTCAAAACAAAATCCTTTCCAAGACAGTAGCATACTCCCAGATAAATTGTTGTATTCCTGAGTGCCAAGGTAAGAGCTCATTATCATAGTCAAAAACTGGACCTTTAATCCCACCATCATCAATAAAGATACCAGCATGATCCAGGATTTTGTCCTGGAGGATCCACATCATCTGAGCCTGATAGACTGCAACCAAGTTGGTGGCACCTTGAGGCAATCAAGTCAGCCAAAATTGACCAAGGGGAGTATCAAAAATAGTGAGGGGACAAGAAATAGGATGCAATGATTGTTTGTCATAGCCACCCATAATGTCACCTAGAACATAGCAAGTTCTCCCAGAGAAGGATTCAACAAATTCTTCAGTGGCAGGAGGCACCCCAGAGTCTTTAATAGTAACTTTATTAAGAGTTGGAGATCATGAACTACTCTAAGTTTACCATTACTCTTTAGAACACAGAAAACAGGACTGGAATAGCTAGAAGTTGATTGTTTGTATAAACTGCTTTGGACTTGTTTGCGGACCAACTTGATGAATTTGTTGACTTTAGCAGCAGGGATTGGGATCTTTTTCTTTTGCCAAGGGTCATGTTCAACTACAGGGATGATGTAAGGGAGACCATAGGATTCTTTCAAGAGACCTCTCTCTTCTTCACACAATGCAATAGATTTTTCCCTTAGAGACAAGATATTTTTGATCAAATTTAACTCATCAGGAAGAAGCCATCCATCTGGACCAAAGTTTACCACTTTCAGACTTTCTTCAGTGACCTGACCAGAGGGAATAAATGGACCAGTGAGGGATTGAGATAGACCACAGTAGGGATCACGGGATAGCGGAGGACGCATAAGAGGAGGATTGAGGTTGAGAGGCATTGGTTGGTTGACTGGCTGGACCTTCTTTGCAACTGGTTTTTACTTGGTGGCAAAGGAGCGGAATCCTTGCTTCCTCCAAGCATTGACCAGTGAGACCTGACTATGAAAACTGAGGCCATATTCCAACATCTTCCACGTCTGATGTTCTGCTGCGTCCTTGAAAGGTGCCTTCTCCATAAAAGGGGATCCAAAAAATAGACATTGCTCACATGTGTGGCACAGGGTAGAGTTTTGAAAACGACAGTAGTAGAAGCCCTTGGTGGTGCACAATTGGGAGGACTTACTTCTACCCCAAATTGCCTCCACCTAAGACCAAACTCCTTCATACCAAAGCCACCAAGAAAAGAATTGAGATAGAGATCTAATTTAGACTCATTGCAGAGATTTGAAACCAGAATAAAAGATGAGTGATCAGGGTGAAAAGAAAAAGGAAAAGAAGATACAACAGATCCAGACAGAGAAGAAATATTTTTGGATTTTTTGGATTTTTCCTGTGTTTGAGTTTTGATCTTATTTGGATGAGAAGAAAATGATGAGGAAAAAGAAATATATGCCTCTGAGGTGGGAGTTGGTCCATGAGTTGAAGTCTGAGGCTGAGAAGAGCTACAACTATCAGTAGGGCCAACTATTCTTCTAAAAAATGAGGATGAGAGGAATGAGAGTTTTCTTTCTGCTTTCCTTTCAGGACAGATTTGGGAGGATGACCGGGGAAGTCTCTTTCCCAACGACCAGAATCCAAAGAACAAAGAGAAACTTCAATTTTTCTGCCATCAGCATCAGGGAGGAGAATTTTCTCCCCAACTTGATCAGAAAACATCAGGGTAGCACCAAAGTCCATTAAGAAAGGCCTTCCCAAGATCATGGGACCATCCAGACGAGTGATCCAGAAGTGACAGGTGCCAACAATATTTCGACCAATTCAAACAGGGATATCCTCAGCAATACCAACCAGTTCCCAGGACTGATTCCCAATTCCATAAACTGCAGAGTTGAAACTGACGCTTGGGCTAAGTTTAAGCTTGCAGGCCATGGAGTACAAAATCAAGTTGATCTGAGAACGCAAATCCACAAGGATAGAAACCGTTTAAGTTGAATCACCAAGATAAAATGGGAGAAATCCAAGAGCACAGGAATACAGGTCGGTATCCAAAGAGGGATCTGTTCCACCAGAATCCTCTATCAGAGTACCAGAGGAGACCTTTAATTTGTCCCGACCAATCTCCACACGTTGGCGAGAAACCCATTTCTTCATCCCTTCTGCCATAGATGGAGAGATCAACAGGAGTTCAGCCACAGATAGATCAGGGATTTTAAGATCAGAAATTTCCTTCAATACGCCTTCCACAGCATCAGGGTAGTCCTTGGAGATGCCCCTCTCAAATCAAACTTTGGGCTGGGTGGAGGGAGGAAGATAAGGTGAAATAGGTGATGGAAGAGGATCTGAAGGTTGGGCAGGTTGAAGAGGGGGAAGATCAGAGTTGTCCTGGAACCTTTCCATAAGTGGTTCACTTTCCACTTCCATGTCTTCCACATCAGAGGAAGGAGGCTCAGGTGAAGATCAATGTTTAACGGGTTTTTGCAGGATTGAAGCTAGAACAGGAGGAGACTTATGAGGTTTTGGTTCCTCATGATGTTTCCTAGTTGGATTGGATTGAAAGGTGCCAGGGAAGCTGGAAGAAGTGATAGCTGGGGGATACCAAGGTTTCAGAGTTCCACAGGACAATTGAAAATCCACAGAGACCAAGGATGCCTTCTTAGGAGTTGGTGGTTGGTATGAGGCCACCACATGACGGATCAGTCGAGACAAATCAAAAGGGATCAAAGCACCATTAGGAAGGAAAAAAGTCTTTCCCTTCTGCTCTACTAACTTCTCCTCCTTGTCCTTCTGGAGTTCAGGAAATCTACCAGTACCATGGCCTTCCCTATGGCAATAATAACAGACTATAGTAGATTTAGGAACAGAATTAGCGGTTTTAGGAGTGGCTAGGGAGGATATTTTCTGATCTATTTTATTATCAAATGCCTGAAGTAATTTAGTGATCTCATCTATAGTAGGTTTCTCCTGGTGGGTCTGAGGATTGGTTTTAGGTCCGCAATTGGCTTCCATCTTATTCATGATTTTGTTAGAAGCTTTAAAAGAGGGGGCAAGGACTGGTTCAGTGATTTTAGGTTTTTCAAAGGTGAGAGCTGTTTGAACTTTCATTACTTTATCCACAGTATTCCTAAGAACCATGAAAGCAGGGATCTTGAACCGGTTGGCTCTTGTTGTGATCATGGATCCAGATTTCACCAATTCATCCTTAATTCTTTCCTGCACTCCTGGAGAGAAAGACTGAAAAAATCGCACTCAAATTTTTTCCAACGTATCAATGTGATTTTTCCGGATAAGGTAGGACTGGATAGGGTCCCAAGATTTTCTGAAAGTGTGATAGTCAGAGGCTGAGGAGATACCACCATTGGAGACCCATTGAGAAGCCAGGGAATCCAAGTCTTGCAAAGTAAATCTGGCTAAATCTATTTTTCCCCAATAGGCAAACATAGCCTCCTTCAGGAGCCGCCGGTTGTGAGTTTCAAATCCCTCAAACGATTTGATAACCTGCATGACTTTGTCAGAAGAGGTAAAAAATTGTAACTGATAAGCCATATCATATTCACTGGCACCATCCACTTCCGCAGCCATCTCATAGGAGTCCAGGAATTGTTGGACATTGGTACCATTGAAGCCTAAATTTTTTTTCTGAGGTTTGATTTTGACCATCTTGGCCCGAACAGATAAAGAGGATCCAGCAGATTCCATGTTGAAGGGTTCCTAAGAGATCCAAACAAGCAGAGTTCCAAGGTGGCTCACAAATGTGGCAAGAGTAGAGTTTCACAAAAACAACAAGGATCTTGCCCAGGCGGTGCACAATTGGGAGGACTTACTTCTGGACCAAGTTGCCTCCACCAATCAGATCTGAAAAAAGAACAAAAAGAAAAAGAAAGAAAAAGAAAAAATTTGGATTGGATTTCTGAGTTGATACTTCAAGCTGGGACTGAAAATCCCAAGGTTGCTGGTTCAATCCCGGCCTGGGTGACAAAATGTAAGACTCAAAACAGTGCTAGGCCGTGGTAGTTCTGCGGAGGGGAAATTTGCTGTTTAGGATGCCCTCCTGAGTGTTACAAAAATATTTAAATGTAACCAAGGTCAAGGTCCAGAACCTGGTAAATGAGGAATCAAGGAGTAGAGGATAGAGATGATAATAGTTTGGTAGCAATGGAACAGCGCAATCTAAGCCAAGATTATGCAGGGGAAAACTTGAACAAAGAAGTTAAAGTCCTCATAGAGTTCAAAGAACAAAAGCTTTTGTATGTAGCAACGCCCACAAGCTAATAACTTTGATTGTCAGCAGAAGATTGGGAATGATCAACTCAAACCCAAGCAACCTCCAGGTTCTCAATGAATCTGCCCAAATCTCCGCAATCACGCGCTTGAAGGGTACCAGATAACTGAGGGTGGCTGTACAAGACAAAAGCACAATGTTTAAGAGGCTCCAAAGCAAACAGTAACTGATTTGAAGCAAGGATAACCTCAACACTTCTCAAGGGACTCAAGAATAGGCTGGCAGAATGCAACTCCAAAGAAAATAAAGGGAGGTATAACACTCCAGGTCTTAAGCTTAATAAGACCTCTCCAATCAATCGTGATTGGCTCCAGAAAGGTGATCAGGGATCAGGACCAGTATGGTCAGAGAAAGGGATCAAGGAGTGGTATAACACACTCAAAAATTCCAACAGACAGAATTTTTCTTCAACCAGCAAGGCTATTGGTTGGTGATAACAATACGGCCACAGAGGGGCAAAGACTCAGGGTCAAAAATGGATCAGGGGTCAATCAAAGATATACCCAGGATAAGGATCAGGATTAAATTTCACAATGATGGGGGGACACAGGCACACCCCTATGGATGATTCTATTGAATGGTGATCTGATGATATGATATGATGATCTCAAAAAAGAAGGGGAGAGCCCCTGCTTTTATAGACCAGAGGCCTATAGGCTATTTACAAGTGAGAGCGGAATTTTTTTTTTTATTATTTTTTATTATTTTTTTTTATTTTTTATCTTTTTTTTAATTTTTAATTTTTATTTTTTTTTCAAAGAGCAAGATCATGAGAAAACAAAAGAAGAAAAAAAAGAAACAAACAGGTACTCAGAGACAAAGAAATCCGAAGGGGGGAGGGGGCATCCTGATGGGCCTGGGCAACTGCCAAGGCCGCGGATGACCGCCGGCAGGTGTCCGACGGGCATGGGCGACTGCCGTGGCCGCAGATGACTGCGGGCCGGTGTCCGACGTGCATTGGCAATGTCAGAGACCTGCGGAGGACCGCAAGCTAGGAGGGGAGGAAGAGGTGGTGATGGGCCAAGGGATGAAACCAAAACTAGGTCAAGTTCATCCATTCAAGAGAAATGGTGATGGTGATAGCAATCCAAGGTTGGAGGTGAGGCAATAAGGCTTGGATGAGGGCTGACCGTACTCAAGATCATCCCCATCATCCCCACATTAAGGGTCAGATGGTCAACGGAGAGCTGATCTATCATCCCATTGAGCAAACCCCAAACTTGGTTTGTTGACACTCATCAACAAAGATAGAATTGAATCTTGATTTGAATTGGATTGGATAAGAGTAGGAATCAAGGAGAAAGAGGTTTGGAGTGAGATTGATATTCAATCCACCGCTAGGAAGATGACTTATTGGACTCTGACTAATTGACCAATAGATCAAAATTTGACTATTGAGGGAGCTTCAGTTGCAAGGATGAATGAAGGTGATCCTCCAAATTAACATTTGACTCTTGGTCGTCGGGAGTAAGAGTCCACCCAACCATTCATGATGATGATCAGTTTGGATTATCAACCAAGGATAAATAAATATCTATGACCGTATGGATTGGGATTGTCGTGGTGGTTTTTTTTTTTTTTTTTTTTTTTGGGTTTTTGATAATGATACCTATGACTGATGATAAGGAAAACATTAAAATCTCTGAACTGGCCAGGGTGTCCAGGATGGGGCACCACAATGTACTCCCGCTTGGGCTCCATCAAAAAAAAAATCCGGGCACCCAAAATGTGGAAAAAGCTTCTCAATTCCCCCCACTGATGTTGCTGAATCTTGTCCACTCAAAAAGAACTGTCCTCTTGCGAGGGTATGAAACTCTGGACGCTTGTTCCCCCTCCAAAAGGACAAAAGATAATCAGGTCAAAATGGGTTTTCAAGGTGAAATGCTGTCCCAAGGGCTCAATCCTCAAGCTCAAGGCCCGCCGGGTTGCCATGGGTTTCACTCAAGTCCACAGTCTGGACTTATTGGAATTCTTGGCTCCCACTTTGCGTCTGGAAACTCTTTGTCTTCTCCTCAGGTTACTAAGCTCAAAAGACTGGGTTGGTTGGAAATTCAATTTAAAGACAGCTTTTCTGAAGGGCCACCTAGAAGAACCAGTATACATGTCTCAACCCCCAGCCTTTGAAGATCCACTCCACCCCGATTGGGTCTGAAAGGTTTCCAGATTAACCTATGTTCTGAAGCAATCTCCCTGCCAGTGGAATATTGAGCTGAACGCCACCCTGTTGTCCTTAGGTCTCTCTTGCTCCTCTTACAATCCATCCCTTTACTTTAAGTTTACTGGTGGGACTGTGGTGGGTGCTCTTACCGCACATTGTGATGATCTGGAAACC
The DNA here is from genome assembly GCA_025617555.3 of Puccinia polysora. NCBI lineage: Eukaryota > Fungi > Basidiomycota > Pucciniomycetes > Pucciniales > Pucciniaceae > Puccinia > Puccinia polysora. The sequence goes on from JAOOQA010000021.1 coordinate 1,572,558, forward strand.
TTTGGGACACTCAATTTTGTTTCTTCTTTTGTCTCTGCCATTGGCCAACGGTGTAAGACTCCAAACGGTGCTAAGCCGTGGCAGTTCTGTGGAGGGGAAAGGTGCTGTTTAGGCTGCCCTCCGAGGAGTTACAATAATATTTAAATGTAACCGGAATCAAGGTCCAGAATCTTATGGATGAGAAATCAAAGTAAGGGAAGAGGATAAGAGTTGTTGGTAGCGATGGAAACAACACTATCTGAGGCAAGATGGTGCAGGTAAAGACTTGAACAAATAATTCAAGGTTTGTTCAGAGTTCAATAGAACAAGGCATTTTTAAGTAAAAACGCCCACAAGCTAATAACTCTGGTTGTCAGCAGCCGATTAGGAAAGATCAACTCAATTCCAACCAACCTCCAGGTTCTCAATGAACCTGCCCAACTCTCCGCAATCAATCGCTTGAAGGGTACCAGATAACTGTGGGAGGCTGAACAAAACAAAAGCAATTTGTTTTATGAAGCTCTAGAAGCAAATCAAAAACAAATTTGAGCAAGAATATCCCAACACTTCTCAAGGGACTCAAGAATAGCGTGGCAAAATTCAACCTTAAAGGAGAAGGAAGGTATAACACTCCAGGTTTTAAGCTTAATAAAACCTCTTCAATCAAACATGATTGGCTCCAGAAAGATGATCAAGGAGAGATCAGGACCAGTATGGTCGGAAAAAGGGATCAGAGTGGTATAACACACCCAAGAATTCAGACAGGAATTCTTCTTCAACCAGCAAGGCTATTGGTTGGTGATAAGGATCAAGGTCACAAGGGACAGAGTTTGAGTACGGAGGCTCAAAGGATCAAGGGGCAATCATGGATATACCCGGATAAGTTGCTCACATAAGTGGGGAAGGATGCCCACGGATAAGTTGATTATGATGATGGGGGAAACAGATGAGATGAGATGATGATGGTCTCATGGATGCTGGGCCAAAGGCAGGGGAGAGCCCCTCCTTTTATAGAAATGAGGCCCTGTATACTATGTACAAGAGATACTACAAATAGGTGCGGGAAAATGAAAACATAAAAAAAAGATGACATGAGGGGAAAAAAAGAAATGTCGCCCGCGTAGAGAATGACAGCGGGCAACCAGATGGACACCCGCAACAGCGGTCGCATGTGTTGACAACGGCTGTTGTCGCCCGATTGGCAGCAACAACGGGGTGAAGGTTCCAATGGCTGCGAGCGGTCGCTCGTGGTCGTCGGTCGGATCAGATGATGGGCAAGGGGGTCGGGTTTTGATTGAGGAAGGTAGACAAAGGGGATGAAGAGGATCGGGATGAGATTGGTGAGGACTGAGTGGTAGACTGATTCGTGAGTCCAGGATCGGCAAGGGTAGAAGATGATGGAGAGTTTGAGGATGATGAGGATCGGTTCGAAGCTTGATGACGGTCTCCCTCTCAAATTTGAGGATTGTTTGAGTGAGTTCGGTTTGTTCTTGGTAGATCTTGAAGTGATGATCCAGATCTGAGGAGCAATCTCGATGTGATGATGATCATCAAGCGTTGGGGGACAGACAATGAGCGGGTCTCATTGGATTTGATCCAAGGTTTGGTCGTACTCTCGGATTGATTCTAAGCTCCGTTGGAGATCTCGTTCTCAAGTCCTGATCAACCGATCGAGTAGGTTTTGGAACTTGGAGAAGGATGATAGACAGTCACGGGAGGTCTTGGTAGTAGCTAGGGCGGTGTTGGAGGAATCAATCAATTGGTTGGTGATTGAGATCAACCTATCGAGCATGAGATTGTGGTCGAAGGGATGAATGAGATCCTTCTCCAAGTTTGACTCAATCATGAGACTATAGGGTGAGGTAGGATTGGGTTGGGAGTGATCTTTAGTGGGAGGATGAGAGTTGATGGTTGAAGACCGTCGCGACAGGCGACGGCGTCGGTTGGATGAGAGGATCCGGAAGGATCGAAGGGATCGTCAAAGGTGGTTTGATGATTGCTCGCGTCGCCAAAAGTCAGGGCCGCAAGCGCAACAAGTAGGAGTTGAACATAGGAGGGGGGATCAAAGTGGAGAGACAGGCAAGAGGCCTGTCCTAGACCGCTAGGACAGGGAGAAGTTGAGAGATGGGGGGAAATGAAGGTACCCATAGGGGTACAACCAATTTTTTTTTTTTTTTTTTTTTTTTTTTTTTTTTGCCGTGGTGTCCCGGATTGGTCACCAAATCTCTCCCCAACTTACAGACTGTCCCTAGTCTGCATCTAAAGTTTGAAGGGATTTTAAAAAAAAAGGCAGGGAACAAAGAAATTGAAGCAAAGATTGGCCATTTCTTGATCTTGAGAGCAATTGAAGAGTTGAGGAAAATATCTTGATTCTTCCAAATGAGCCCTAAAAGCGGCAGGAATAGAACAAGGAGGGCGTCCCAGGTGCTCACATATGTGGCATACAGTAGAGTTTTACAACAAAAAAAACGCAGCAAATGACCCTGGTGGTGCACAATTGGGAGGACTTACTTCTGAGATAAGTTGCCCCCACAACAATGAAACTTCTTGACTTGATCAGCAGAGAAACTTCTGGCCAACCAAGTACCATCCAGCTCCTCCAAAACATAAGATCCACCTCTAACTTGATGAACCACTCGATAAGGGCCATTCCAACGATTAGAGAAAAGCTTGCCCCACTGGGTCTCCAAAGATTGATTATAAGCTAAAACTAGGTCACCAGGGTTCAAGGGCTCCATGATTTGATTAGAGTGCTTGTCCTCCCAATACTGGACAGATTTTGATCTGGACTCCATCATCTTTTGATAAGCTTCATCACAAACGTCTTCACTTCGCTCCAGTTGCTTGGATCTAGCAACTAACAGATCAGTATTTGAGGACACCTCTTCCCAAGTGTCAGCCACGAGACAGTAAGACTTGTCCAAATGTCTGGAAACTCATATGTCCTGCTGGTATAGTGGCTAAGTACTAGGCTCACTTCCCAGTATCTGATACCAAGGTCACTGGTTCAAACCACAATGGAGACAATAATGAAAATGTTGAATAGTTTTGTAATTATATAGTAAATCTTAATAATATTATATAATGTTTTATAAGTATGTTTTTATGAGTATGGATTATGGAATTAAAACCTTGATAATTTATATTATTAAGAAGGGGACCCAATATAACTTTAAATTAAGTTATAAAGACTCATATGCGTCCCAATTATTGATATAGAAGTTCCCAAAGTGTTTCCTCTCTTTGGGAAGGAGTTACAGTAATCATATTAACCCATACTCTCTATACTGTATAAATTAATTACACATTATCCTTCTTTGGGATGTAATTATAAGTAATACTCCCTCTGTACACTTAATACACCTTACTGAGCCTTGAGAGCGTTCACTCAGAGGCTTTAGAACTTAATTGTAAGCTATGAACCTTCTAGTAGCACTGCCAAGAGTATATACCCCTTATAGGTATAGTATAATTATAAATTAATTAATTATTTAATACTATCCCCTTTTGGATGTAATAATGCTTGAATATACTTCACTGAGCCTTGAGTGCGTCCACTCAGAGGGCTCAGAGTCCATCTGTAGGCTGTAAACCTTTTAATAAACATTGCAAAGAGTATACATACTCTATGTGTATAGTATGAGCTAAGATACTTATAATTAAAATTAAATTATTTGCCAAGGTACTATGCTACATTAAATCAATATAAATAATCATTATGATGGAATCTAAGGCTTCTATACCGTTCATCTGAGTGATGTATAAGTCCTAAGACCCAGTAAGTAACCTTTTAGTAAGTAAAATGAAAACTTTACCTTGAAAATCCTTCCCAATGGGTACTAGTTCTTTATTACCCATTGAGAATGATGTAATGATGTCTTGGGCCTTTGAGGACGAAACCAAGGAGATCCTGAAACTCCCCTGGTGATTACTAGAGTCCCCTGAGGGCTCCTGTTACCTTAAAAGAGCAGGTTCTTTACCCTATAGCCCTTTCATCATCCATTATATATTATTATTTGAACAAGAATACAAGCAAGAGTTAACAAGCCCATTAACCTTAATCTCAAGAAGAAGATTGACTGGGGCTATAAACTTTGGTATTAAATTCAATCAATAACCTATCTGGCAACACCAATTTCGAGTGGAAGGTCTCACTTGGATAAGTAACCCCTGTGTGTTATTCTTTAAAGGGTGTGAGCTTATTTATAAGCAAATCTCCTTTTGGTCTTACTCCTTTAAGACTAAGGCCCCTTACCTATTATAAAGGTTTAAGGTGTGGCTATTTACTCATAATACCTTGGTATTATTATATTCTGTAAACTTTTGAAGTTGCTGTTTGGAATATATAAGTCAAAACTAATTTAAATATTGGTTTGTCTTTATTCTTTTGCAGGTTTAACCACGGCTAGGTATAGCAATAGAGGTTAAATCCCTGACACCAAGAGATACCCAAGAAAGATTCCATTTACAGATCCAAAGGAAGGACTGCTCTTTGACCAAAGATGATTTCATAAGGTAAGTAGCCAGTAGTTCTTTTGGTTGAGATTCGATCAGAGAAGAGAACAATAGGAAGGAATTTGCGACAATTCTTGCCACTTTCACCAGCCATTTTAACAAGTGCAGCCTTCAAAGGGGCATGGCCTTGTTCCACCATGCCTTGGCCTTCAGGATAATAAGGAGTAGTAAAACTATGTTGCCCAGGAAGGGATCTGATCATTTCAGCAAACTTGCCCCCAAATTCAGAGCCACCATCAGTAGAGTAAGATTGAGCCACGCCATAACGCATTGTCCAGGTCTTGTAGAGGAAAGCTGCCACTGATTCAGAGCTAAGGTTCTTAAGAAATTTTGCTTCAACCCATCCGGAAAAATCATCTCTAGCCACAATGAGGTACTTAGCACCACCTGCCTTAATATGAACCACATCCATAGCAACCCTTCCAAAGACAGTGGACTCCCCAGTAGGATAACAAATTTCAGCTGGGCGCCTAAGATCACGTTTTTGACAAACTTCACAACTCTTGCACCATTGGGAGACAGATTTCTTCAAAGATGGCCACCAGAATCGTTCCGATAATTGTTGATAAGTTTTGGTTTCCCCACGATGACCAAGGCCTTCATGGAGACTTTCAAGGATAGAATCTTGTTTAGAGGGAATAGTAACAACAATAAGAGCACAAGGATTGCCTCTGTTCATAAGTCTAGAGCCTTGAACAAAAAAATTAGAAGACTTTTGTTTAAGAGATTGAAATTCCTTAGCAGAGAGATCAGGAGGTTTTTGAAGAGTTGAAAGGTACTGCTCTAATTTAATCCAGAAGCCTTGTTGAAAGCCAGAATAATTTTGAGAAGAAAAAGAGAAAATAGGTTGGATTAAAGGTTCCTCTTCATTGAAATTGGTTCCAACATCAGATTTGTTGTCCCCAAGAGGTTGTCGAGATAAAGCGTCATGCATGGTGAAAGATTTCCCCGGCCTGTGAACAATATCAAAAGAGAAAAGCTGGATAAAGGCCACCCAACAAGTCATAGGAGCATTGGGAAGACTGGGAGCGTTGATCATTTCAATGATGGATCAAGCATCAACTTGAAATTCAAAATGTTGGCCCCAGAGAACGGTTTGAAGTTTCTTCATCATTTGAGCCACACCACAGAGTTCCAGTTTGGGCTGGGAGTATCTAGATTCTACATCTGAAAACAACAAAGATTCATAAAGAGCAGGACGGTCCCAACCGTTTTCATCTACCTGAGTAAGGACGGCCCCAACAGATTGATAACTAGAATCGACAGCCAGCTTGATCTTGCCAGCTCCAGGTCCATAAGAGATCTTTTTCAAAACTATGTCTTTACCAACTATCCTTTTGAGTAGCTGGAAAGCACATTCACAATCTTGGGTCCAAATCCATTCAGCATCTTTTCTGGTTAGACGACGCAAGGGTGCACAGATTTTGGATAAAGATGGGATAAAGATTCTAACATAAGTGACAACACCTAGAAAGCCCCTAACTTCAGTTGGATTGATTGGGGTAGGCCAAGAGATGATCTTGTTGACTTTGGCTGGTGCCATCCTTCTTCTTTCCTTGCAGACCACATGACCAACAATTTCCAGAGCAGGAACACAAGCCGCCAGTTTGGATCCAGAGACAGTAAGGCCAGATTCCTCGATTCAAAACAGAATCCTCTCCAAGGTAGTAGCATATTCCCAGATAAAACAACAAATTCCTGAATGCCAAGGTAAGAGCTCATTATCATAGTCAGATACTGGACCTTTAATTCCTCCATCGTCAATAAAGATACCAGCATGATCAGGGATTTCATCCTGGAGGATCCACATCATCTGAGCCTGATAGACTGAAACCAAGTTGGTTGCTCCTTGAGGCAATCGAGTAAGTTGAAATCGACCAAGAGGAGTATTGAAAGTAGTGAGAGGACGAGAAATAGGATGTAAGGATTGTTTGTCATAGCCACCCATAATATCCCCTAGACCATAGCAAGCTCTTCCCGCGAAGGATTCAACAAATTCTTCAGTAGCAGGAGGGATACCAGAGTCTTTAATAGTAACTTTATTAAGAGGTTGAAGATCATGAACTATTCTAAGTTTACCATTACTCTTGAGGACACAGAGGACGGGGCTGGAGTAAGTAGAAGTTGACTGTTCATACAGGCCAGTTCAAACTTGTTCCCGGACCAACTTGATGAATTTGTCAACTTTAGCAGCAGGGATAGGGATCTTTTTCTTTTGCCAAGGATCATGTTCAACTACAGGGATGATATAAGGGAGGCCATAGGATTCCCGCAAGAGACCTCTCTCTTCTTCACAGAAAGCAAAAGATTTTTCCCTTAGAGATAAGAAATTTTTGATTAAATTTAACTCATCAGGAAGAAGCCATCCATCTGGACCAAAGTTGACCACCTTCAGACGTTCTTCAGTGACCTGTCCATTAGGCACAAAGGGACCAGTAAGAGATTGAGAAAGACCACAGTAAGGATTGCGAGATAGAGGAGGACGCATAAGGGGAGGATTGAGGTTGAGAGGCATAGGCTGGTTGACTGGTTGGATCTTCTTAGCAACTGGTTTATAATTAGTGGCAAAAGAGAGAAGTTCTTGTTTCCTCCAAGAGTTGACCAGAGAGACTTGATTACGAAAGCTGAGTCCAAGTTCCAACATCTTCCAATTCCGATGTTCTGCAATATCCTTGCAGGGTGCCTTTTCCATAAAAGGAGAACCAGGAGATAATACGTTGCTCACATGTGTGGCACAAGGTAGGATTTCGAAAATGACGGTAAAAGATTGCCCTGGCAGTGCACAATTGGGAGGACTTACTTGTACCCCAAATTGCCTCCACTGAAGCCCATATTCCTTCATACCAAAATCACCAAAAATGGAATTGCAATTAGGTTCTATTTTAGACTCATTGCGGAGATTCAAACCGGAACTGAGGGAAGATTGATCAGATTCAAAAGTAGAAGGAAAAGAAGACACAACAGATCCAGAGAGAGAAGGAGATGGAGAAGAAATATTTTTGGATTTTTCTATTTTGATATGTTTTTGTTTTTTAATATTCTTGATCTCAGAAGAGAATGATGAAAGGAATGAAAAATAAGCCTGAGGGATGGGAGTTGACCCTTGAGTTGCAGTCTGAGGCTGAAAAGAACTACAAATATTAGTAGGATCAACTATTCCCCTTAAAAATGAGAGGAACTAGAGTTATCCTTCTGCTTCCCCTTAAAAGATGATTTGGGAGAATGACCAGGAAAATCTCTTTCCCAACAACCAGAATCCAAAGAGCAAAGAGGAACTTCAATTTTCCTGCCATCAGCATCAGGGAGAAGAATTCTCTCCCCAACTTGATCAGAAAACATCAGGGTTGCACCAAAGTCCATTAAGAAGGGTTGTCCCAAGATCATAGGACTGTCCAAATGAGTGATCCAAAAGTGGCAGGTTCCAACAATATTTTGACCAATCCTGACCGGTACATCCTCAGTAATACCAACCAGTTCACAAGCTTGATTTCCTATCCAATACACTGCAGAGTTGAAGCTGACCCTAGGACTAAGTTTGAGCTTGCAGGCCATAGCATCCAAGATTAAGTTAAGCTGAGATCCAGAATCCACAAGAGGAGAAACAGTTTTAGCTGAGTCACCAAGATAACAAGGAAGGAAGCCAAGGGGACAGGAATAAAGGTTGGAGTCTAACGAAGGACTGGTTCCACCAGAGTCCTCCATTAAAGTGCCAGAGAAGACTTTGAGTTCTTCAGGGCCAATTTCCACATGTCGACAAGAGACCCATTTCTTCATTCCTTCAGCAACAGATGGAGAGATCAATAGGAGTTCAGCCACAGATAGATCAGGAATTTTGAGATCAGAAATTTTCTTTAATACTCCCTCCACAGCATTGGGGTGATCCTTGGAGATGCCACTTTCAAATCAAACTTTGGGCTGGGTGGAGGGAGGAAGTTCAGGTGACGCAGAATCTAAGATAGGATTAGAAGGTTGAGGTGAGGGAGAAGGATCAGGGTGATCTGGGAACCTTTCCATGAGTGGTTCCTTTTCCACCTCCATGTCTTCTACATCAGAGGAAGGAGGCTCAAGTGATGATCGACGTTTAAAGGGTTTTTGAAGGATTGAAGTTGGCAAGAAAGGAGGCTTATGAGGTTTAGGTTCCTCATGTCGTTTCTTGGCTGGATCAGATTCATAAGTAGTCCCAGCAAGACTAGAGGAAGAAATAGCTGGAGGATACCAAGGTTGGAGGGTACCACAGGATGATCGAAATTCAAAGGAAGCAAGAGATGCTTTCACAGGAGGTGATGGCTGGTAAGAGGCCACCACATGTCGGATAGGACAAGACAAGTCAAAAGGGATTAGAGCACCATTAGGGAGGAAGTCATTGTTCCCCCTCTGCTCTACCAACTTTTCCTTTAAGTCCTTCTGAAGTTCTTGGCATCGTCCGGTTCCATGGCCTTCCCTATTACAGTAGTATCAGACCAGAGTTGATTTGGGGACAGAAGAAGGAGTTTTAGGAGTAGCTAGCGAAGAAATCTTTTGATCCATGTTGTTCTCAAAGGCTCTAAGTAACTTGGTGATTTCATCTTTAGTAGTAGGTTCTCGATTGGAATTAGGATCTGATTTAGGCCTACGATCTGCCTCCATTTTAATCATAATATCGTTTGACTCTTTAAAAGAAGGAGCATGGACAGGTTCAGTAGTTCTAGGCTTTTCAAAGGTAAGATCAGTTTGACCTTTCATGACTTTATCCACAGTACTCCTAAGGGTGAGAAAAACAGGGAGCTTGAATCAATTATCCCTGGTGGTAATCATGGATCCAGATTTGACCAGTTCTTCTTTAATCCTTTCCTGCACAGCCAACAAAAAAGATTGGAAGAACTTTGCTCAAATTTTGTCCACTGTGTCAATTTGATTGTTTCGGATAAGATAGTTTTGAATGGGATCCCAAGACTTCCTAAAAATCTGATAGTCAGAGGCTGAAGAAATACCACCATTGGAGATCCACTGAGAAACCAGAGCATCCAAATCCTGCAGAGTAAACCTAGCCACATCTATTTTACCCCAATATGGCAACATAGCCTTCCTGAGCAGCGTCCAGTTATGGGATTCAAATCCCTCAAAAGACTTGATTACCTCCATAACTTCATCAGAGGAGATAAAGAATTGCAACTGATAAGCCATATCATATTCACTAGGTCCATCCACTTCAGCAGCCATTTTGTAGGAGTCCAAGAATCGCTCGACATTTGTACCATTGAAGCCTAAGTTCTTGTTCTGAGGTTTGATCTTTACCATCTTAGGTCGGACAGAGGTGGTTGGAGTAGCGGAAGATGCCATATCAAATAACAGAGTTCCTAGGGGATCCAAAGAGCAGATTTCCAAAGTGGCTCACGAGTGTGGCAAGAGTAGGGTTTCGCCCAAAAACAACAAGTATCTTGCCCAAGCGGTGCACAAATTGGGAGGACTTACTTCTAGGATAAGTTGCCTCCACGGATCAGATTTGAGAAGAGAAAAAAATAGGGAAAAAAAAAAATCGGATTTCGAGGTTGATTCTAAATGTCTTGGGACTGTAAATCCCAAGGTTGCTGGTTTGATCCCAGCCCGGGGGACCAAATGTAAGACTCCAAACGGTGCTAAGCCGTGGCAGTTCTGTGGAGGGGAAAGGTGCTGTTTAGGCTGCCCTCCTAGGAGTTACAATAATATTTAAATGTAACCGGAATCAAGGTCCAGAACCTTATGGATGAGAAATCAAAGTAAGGGAAGAGGATAAGAGTTGTTGGTAGCGATGGAAACAACACTATCTGAGGCAAGATGGTGCAGGTAAAGACTTGAACAAATAAGTCAAGGTTTGTTCAGAGTTCAATAGAACAAGGCAGTTGTAAGTAACAACGCCCACAAGCTAATAACTCTGGTTGTCAGCAGCTGATTAGGAAAGATCAACTCAATTCCAACCAACCTCCAGGTTCTCAATGAACCTGCCCAACTCTCTGCAATCAAGCGCTTGAAGGGTACCAGATAACTGTGGGAGGCTGAACAAAACAAAAGCAATTTGTTTTATGAAGCCCTAGAAGCAAATCAATCACAAATTTGAGAAAGAATATCCCAACACTTCTCAAGGGACTCAAGAATAGCGTGGCGAAATTCAAACTTAAAGGAGAAGGGAGGTATAACACTCCAGGTTTTAAGCTTAATAAAACCTCTTCAATCAAACGTGATTGGCTCCAGAAAGATGATCAAGGAGAGATCAAGACCAGTATGGTTGGAAAAAGGGATCAGAGTGGTATAACACACCCAAGAATTCAGAAAGGAATTCTTCTTCAACCAGCAAGGCTATTGGTTGGTGATAAGGATCAAGGTCACAAGGGACAGAGTTTGAGTACGGAGGCTCAAAGGATCAAGGGGCAATCATGGATATACCCTGATAAGTTGCTCAGATAAGTGGGGAAGGATGCCCACGGATAAGTTGATTATGATGATGTGGGAAAAAGATGAGATGAGATGATGATGGTCTCATGGATGCTGGGCCAAAAGGCAGGGGAGAGCCCCTCCTTTTATAGACATGAGGCCCTGTATACTATGTACAAGAGATACTACAAATAGGTGCGGGAAAAGGAAAAAATAAAAAAAAGATGACATCAGGGGAAAAAAAGAAATGTCGCCCGCGTCAAGAATGACCGCAGGCAACCAGATGGACACCCGCGACAGCGGTTTCATGTGTCGACAACGGCTGTCGTCGCCCGATCGGCGGCGACAACGGGGTGAAGGTTCCGACGGCCGCGAGCGGTCGCTCGCGGTCGTTGGTCGGATCAGATGATGGGCAAGGGGGTCGGGTTTTGATCGAGGAAGGTAGACGAAGGGGATGAAGAGGATCGGGATGAGATTGGTGAGGACTCAGTGGTAGACTGATTCGTGAGTCCAGGATCAGCAAGGGTAGCAGATGATGGAGAGTTTGAGGATGATGAGGATTGGTTTGAAGCTTGATGACGGTCTTCCTCTTGAATTTGAGGATTTTTTGAGTGAGTTCGGTTTGTTCTTGGTAGATCTTGAAGTGATGATCCAGATCTGAGGAGAGATCTTGATGATGATGATAATCATCAAGCGTTGTGGGACAGACAATGAGCGGGTCTCGTTGGATTTGATCCAAGGTTTGGTCGTACTCTTGGATCAATTCTAAGCTCCGTTGGAGATCTCGTTCTCGAGTCCTGATCGACCGATTGAGTAGGTTTTGGAACTTGGAGAAGAATGATAGACAGTCACGGGAGGTCTTGGTAGTAGCTAGGGCGGGGTTGGAGGAATCGATCAATTGGTTGGTGATTGAGATCAACCTATCGAGCATGAGATCCTGGTCGAAGGGATGAATGAGATCCTTCCCCAAGTTCAATTCGATCATGAGACTATAGGGTGAGGTAGGATTGGGTTGGGAGTGATCTTGACTGGGAGGATGAGAGTTGATGGTTGACGACCGTTGCGACAGGCAACGGCGTCGGTTGGATGAGAGGATTGGGAAGGATCGAACGGATCGTCAAAGGTGGTTTGACGATTGCTCGCGTCGCCAAAAGTCTGGGCCGCGAGCACGACAAGTAGGATTTGAACATAGGAGGGGGGGATCAAAGTGGAGAGACAGGCAAGAGGCCTGTCCTAGACCGCTAGGACAGGGAGAAGTTGAGAGATGGGGGGAAATTAAGGTACCCATAGGGGTACAACCAATTTTTTTTTTTTTTTTTTTTTTTTTTTTTGCCGTGGTGTCCCGGATTGGTCACCACAACGGCTCAAGATTGGGTCTGAAAAGGATATGAATCTCTTTCTCTCAATCTCCATCTAACGCAATTTGGAAAATAAAACCGTGACAGGTTGCTCTGTACATAGTATAAAGCTGGTTTTTGTGTTTCTATGACAGGTTGCTCTGTTCATAGTAGAAAGCTGAAAACAAGACTAAACTTCCTGTCAATTATCTCAAACCAATTGGTGCCAAGGTGGTTTTTTTGCTGAAGGACAACAAGCTCAGGCCAAAGCTGGAGGAAAAGGTGGAAGTGAGAATTTTAATTGGATACAATCCTTGGTTTCACTCCTACAAAATTCTGAAAAAAATGGGAAAACTATACACGTGACATTACTCAAAAATCAAGACACTGAAATAGCCACTTTAATTGAGGAGGACTTTACCATCAAAGCAGTTTCACCCATTACACAAGCTGAAGGAACTACTCCTTGCAACAAGCCAATCACTGAAGACATTGAAGAGCAGAAACCACTTGTGAGCAACTCAGAAGACCAAATTTCATCTGATTCAAATGTTTCAGACTCAAATGTTCTGAAATCCTTACAACAGTCACTGAGAGATTGCTCCAAACTCAAATTACCGGAGTGTTATGCGTACTACTCTGAATCACTACCAGAGAACATATGAAAGGCTCTTAAGCCACCAATCTGTTTCCTCCCATTGAAAAGGAGCTTGAAAAAATTGAGGACCTGGGGGTGTGGGACAAAAGGGACAAATCTGAGTTATTAAACCCTCTTAACAATACCAGGGCTTTTAGAAGTAAGCAAGATCTTCATACTAAAGAATCCACTCTGAAGTCCAGGGTTTTAATTAAAGGTTTCAATCAGAGGTATGGCATTGACTATTTTGACACCTTTGCGCGCACAGGTAAATTTGCCTCCTTATGGGCTCTCCTCAGCTACTTGTTTGACAAAAATCTGAAGATTCTTCAATTCAATTTGAAGGGTGCGTTTCTTAATTCACCTTTGGATGAAGATGTGTTTATCAAAAATCCTACTGGCTCAAAAAATACCTTCAAATAATTTAAATTGAAAAATTCATTGTACAGCCTCAAGCAGGCACCCTTCAACTGGTAGAAAACACTCAGCTCTTGGATCAAATAAAATGAATTTGAGCAGAGTGACAGAAATCCTTGTCTCTATGCCTATTGTGACAACTTCATGGCTATTTTTTTTCAGGTTTACAATTTATTTGTGGTTTGTAACGCTGATTACTTCAAGAAAAAGGTCCCAAAAAGATTCAAAGACTCTTTTTCCCATTAAATGGACACTCTGCTTGGGATGAAATTGGCCAAAGGGAAAGACTTCATTGAACTGTCCTTTACAAATCATATCAAAAAGGGACTGCAAGACATGGACTTACTCAAGGCAAAAACCATGAAAAATCCATGCACTTCTGGCTTGCACCTTAAATCCGCCTCTCAGTCAGAAATTGAAGATTTTAAGAAGCTGGGGAAAATTTATTGATTGAAAATTGGTCAGCTGAACTTCATTGCCACCTTGGTTTGGCTGGAAATCAGTTTTTTAATCTCAAAACTTGCCCAATTCTTGGAAGAACTGGGAATCCAGCATTGGAAGGAAGTAGAGCACATCTGGAGGTACCTTTTAAAAAAAATCAAAAATATATTGGTTTTTCAAGCAAAGACTACAGCAATGGTGGTGTTTGCCTACAATGATGCTTACTGCGGAGATGATCCACTTACCAGACTGTTGCAAACTGGCTTCATCTGTCTCTTTAAGGGGTCAACAATCTACTGGACCAGCCAACGCCACAGGAGAATAGCTCACTTGTCTACTGAAATCAAATGCAATGCTTTATCATCCTTCCATCTTGAAGGGCGGTGGATTCATCATCTTATCAGCAAAATTGGGAGAACTCAACTCCTACCACCAGTATATTTAATTGAAAATAAGGGTTTTAACAATAAAATCAAGAAATTGGGTTGTAAGTCACATGCTATGTGCATCAACATAAAGTTGAAAAGCCTACTAAATGATTGAAAGTAGAAGGTGATTTATATTAAACTCATTTCTTCACAAGAAATGCTAGAAAAATCTCTTACCTAGGCGGCCAGCACCACAGCAGTGGAAAGACTCACCAAATATATTTGATCTTGAAAGTCTTCCTGATGTTGAGTTGAGTGGACGTATTGATATCTTTTTCTGTATATTCATTCAATACTGCCCGGGCTAAGAAGATTCAGAAGCCTGTCACTTGCGCCTGTCAACTACTTAGATAGATGCCTAGAATATCTAAGATACTTCTTGTCAGATCTTGTTTCTTTCCATTGTTTTTTTTCTTTCCTTCTGTCTCACTGTTCTATTGCATATTCTTCAAACTTGGCACTCAATCAAGAAAAACTGACTTTATCACCAGTACACTTCAACATTGAATATTTGGCTTGACTTTGTAGGATTGATCAACAGATAAACTTCTAAAACTCTTCATTCTGATCACCATCAGCCACAGCTTTGCTATAGGTTTCCACACATTAACCAACTCAACCTCAGGAAATACACTACTTTTCACCCCACAGTCAACAATTTATTCTGGTATGATTTTTCTATAGCGTAAAAGTGTCTAAAATACTCTAATTAGTCTGCTCAAGGCAATCATATAGCCTGTAGAGAAGCTTGATACCTTATTTCCTTTTACATTTTTTAGTACCACAAATTTTATTTTTAGTTTGAGTGATCCTTTGGAATGAGGGAATATGATATCTGTTGTCCATATTTAAATGGAATTCAAAGATGAATTCAAAGTGCTAAACTTATATTGTGGTGCTGGTAGAAAGTTCATTTGAAATTTGGATCCTCTTTCTCTAGATAAGCTGATCCAACACAAGAGAAAAAACCTCCACTATGTAGGCTAAACCTTACTGGGGGAACTTGGATTAGACCAGTGGCATAGAAAGTTTTACCAGGAGTGTTGCTTTTACCAGCAGAGGGTTTGAGAGTCAAGTTTATTCCTTCAAAAACATGTTGAATATTCATTTCAGGATTCCATTGTTCTGGGAAGCTGGAATCATTATTGACAGAGTTTATTTCCATGAAAAATGTTTTACTTCCTTCAAAAACTTGATAGGTTTAGTGATCATTATTTCACACTCAGAAATTGATCCCTCAGTTTAATCAAGCTGGGGTTCAAAGTTATTTTCATACTTTTCTCCTTCAATGAGATGATTCCACCTTCTGGTTTCAGGACAAACAGGTCTTACATATTCTTCATTTTTGCAATTCCAGAATACCTTTTCTTTTGTTTCTAGAGTCTTTCTGAATTCCATGTTTGTGGGATTAGTTCTATAAGAATTTTTAGTTAGAAAATTATAATATTTTCAGTTCCTTATATTCTTTTCCCTAGTTTAATAATTTTCTTTTAAAGACCATTCATGTCAATGGTTACTTCTTGTACTCCAATCAAGGTGGAATGATCAGAGTCCATAGGCATCCTCCATGTTAGATTATGTTTGAGCTGTCCTGAATGTAAGCTTAGAATTCTTTAATTGAATTCTTCCTTATCTGCATTTGCGTAGGAGAAAACTGACATTTCATTCTGATCAAGACACCAATTGTGAGTTTTATCCTTGGAGGGATTAAACTGTGAAGATTCAAGATTTTTCATCATCTTGGTCATCCAGATCCTAGGACCAAATTTCTCTTGAATCAATTCATTCCATGAGATCCAGGATAAAGATCCAAATTTTTCTCTATTATTAATAAATCAATCAAGGGCCAATCCTTCAAATAAACTGGTTAGTATTACAAGATAAATTTTATCAGGGAGTTCATAATACACATATTTATAGTCAATAAACTTAATCAAATGAAATGTTGTATTCTCCTTCTCCTGAGAGCTTAGGCCAATCATTGATTGGAGGAAGCACTTTTAAATCTTTTGATAATTCAGGTGCAGGGATGGGCCTAAAAGATTCATTCCTGAAAGTCCTGGATCTAGGAGGAACATTAGGGGTAATACTTTTTCTCACAGGTTTTCATTGTTCAAAGTGGACCCAAGCGGGAACTTTAGAGTTGGATTTGAGGTCTATAATGTCATTCTTAATCATACCTAATTCTGATTCAATTGTTCTGCTCAAAAAAATTCAATTTCAAAAACTAGATGGGCAGAGGGAGTATTAGTGGTTTTCTGAATTTCTCCTTAAATTTTTTCAATGGAGAGGAGAATTTCTTCTTGTACCAAAGAGTAAGTCCTGTTTATATGCTTAATAATGGAAACTCTATTTATATTCATTTTATCTTTTATTTGTTTATTTATAACTCACTGTTTTGAATATGGGTAGGCTGATTTTGAATTATTTTATTCAATTTTTGGGTTGTCTTATCCATTTGATTATGTATTTTATCCAGATAACTGCTTAAGATTTTTAAGTTATAGAAATGATTTTCAGCAAAAGTAATAAAAATATGTACATCATCTGGATTTATTTGTGATGAAATTTCTTCCATTTCTAATCTAAGGATAATATATTGTCCCATCTCTGGGATTCTCATTCTTTGGTTATTGGATAATCTCATCTATTTGGGCTCTTTTCCCTTTAACATTGCCAATTGATCCCAAAGATTCCAATTTCCTTTGTATTTTTCCACTTCCTTCTTGGGGATAAATTTCTGAATGGCTATGTCTGAGGATTTGGACTGTGATATTGCGTTTCTCATGGCTACCATGTCCTCATGTGCTTTTGTAAGCTTTGCAGTTACTTACTTGTTCCTTCACTAGAGCTTTTACCTTTTCCTCTTTGCTAAGTGCAGCTGGGGTGGCTTGGAATGATATGTAGCAGCCGGGAATGGGTTTTTGAGTGAGGGAGATTTCTCCAATTGTTGGTTGGTTGAGTTGGGCGCCGCAGTCTCGTGGGTCCCTTGGTACTGGTGTTGTGGGTTGGAGCCCCCATTGTGCTTGCTACAGGCGCTCTTACAGCCGCACGTTCCCCTCGTCAGAGATCCCTTTGATTTGGCTCTACTGCTTGCATGGTTCTTTATGGCTGTTTTGGAATATAAAACTAAAAAAATGTAACTTTTGTCAAAAAATTTGGAAGAAACTAACAAATCTAAAAAAATTTATGTTATGATTTTTGAATAATTTTTTTATGTGTTTTATAAATTACTCAGGGTTAATTCTAAATTTAACAAAACCTGGTTGGGGTCTACTCTGTCCCAATGGGGTATTACCAGAGGATCAGAGTGGGTACCACTCAGATCCTGGGATAAATCCAAGGGTTCACAGTCTGAGAGTTCCTCAAGTAAATCCTGTTAAATGAGATGACCAAATACAAAATCCACAGAAATGAATAAAACAATAAAAATATCAGTTTTCATATTTTTTTTGTACTTTTGCCTGATTCTGGAATAAATTTTACAAGAAAATGTTTTGTTACTTTATTTTGTGATTTTTCCATTTATTTTTCTTTTTTCTTCTTTTGAAGATAGAAAGTTGTTTTTGATAAATTTTACACCCCTTCTTCTGCCTTAATAAAGAATTCAAATTGATAATGCTTTCAAGTTCAACCTAATTTTAATTTAAAGTTTTTTGCTCAGAATGAAGAATCCTTTCCTGTTTTTGCTCAGGAGTTATGATTGTTAGAATTATGGCCAGGAATTAGCTTAGGCAAATGAGCAGTATTTAAAGCAAAAATAATGCTGGACACTGGGTGCCAATATTGGTTAATGGGGCTCTCACAATGGGGCAATGTGTTGGATGAATTTGATTGAAATGATGAATGAATGGATGGAAAACAGAAGGGAGAAGAGCTCCTTAAGTACAAAAGATTGGCCTCTTTTGAGCCCATGATAAAAAAAGCCAAAAGGCAAATTTTCCGCCCCAAAAAAGCTCTACAGGCTCTACTGGCCTTGTTACTTGGTTTGGACTACATCCGCCACATGGCATCAGTCCCTGTACCCTTGAAACCAGCCTATTCCGGTTATTTCTGGTGTTTCCACCTCAATGGGGCTGAACCAGCCCCTAAACTGTTCAATACCCTTGGCTGGTTTTCCGTTACAACCAGCCACAATGACCTCATTACCTTTTTTAAGGGCTGGTTGCCTCATGCAGCCATCCCCTGGCCCCTCAAATGGGCCAGGTGGGACCCAGGGCACACCTGGGTCCGGTCTCAGACTCACATGGGGGGGTTTTGACCAGCAGACATGCTGTCCCCCCCTCTTTCTCTCAAATCCCTGGTGGGGGCAGTCAAATACCCAGGGGCCCTGGGGGTTGATAACCCCAGGGCGTTGTCAAGAAGGTTGGCCTGGGAGGTGATCAGGTCCCCCCAGGACCATTGCTCCTCCCCCTTGGTAAAGGGGGGGGGGAGAGCGCCCCTTTGCTTGGTTGCCTCAACCGCTTGCTGGTGGAGGGGTGATGAATTCCCCCCCACCTGCCCGTTGCTAAGCTTGCCACCAGCGCCGCCACCTCCTTGGGCAAGGGGGTGGTCAGGTCTCCCCTGCCCTGACCAACCGCACTGTTGCGGTCGGTCGCTGGCTGGTTCAAACCCAGCCAGCTCGCCCCCATCCCCCTCGGTACGGTGAGAAAGGGGAGAGTTAGCGAGCTGGGGGCGCAAGCCCCGGCTCCGTGGCGCTGGTTGCCAGGTGCAACCAGCCAGGCCCACGCGGGATCCCTCAGGGGCGCGACAGCCCCGTGTGGGCCGCACCGAAGAACGCAGGCGGCCCCAAACGTGCCACAACGTGGGAAGCGGCCCCAAGCCGGCCGCAACATGGGAGGCGGCCCCTAGCAGGCCCCAACAGGGGCGGCATCCCCAATGGGCAGCCCCAAGCCCAAATCATGAGAATTACATACTTTGGCGGGCCAGCCCATCTGGCCAAGTATGTCCATAATAAAGCTTGGGCCCTTTTATGCCCAAATAAGCCCATCTGGCTTGGGTGGCCCATCCACCCTGGCAGGCCCGTGAGGGCCCGTGTCTCAAAAGCCCATAAAAACGTGTTTTGGCACCCAAATGCCCAAAACCAATAACACCACGTGGCCCACGTGATGTCTAATGGGCCGTGGAGGCCCATTTTTGCTTCTTATTTGGATTACACACTCCTATGCACATTACCTGAGTGCATCCACATTTTAACACACCCCCTTAATCTGAAAGGGATACCGTACACATACTAGACACAAAACTTTCATGTTTTTTCCTATCTAACGCCTTAGTTAAGATATCCGCAATCATTGCCCCATGTCACAAGAAAACCCCACGTACTATAGGGCAATTCTCAGATGATTGTGAGCGCAAAATACTGAGTGCGAGGGCAAGTGCAAATAGCTAGACTCAGTTGCAAAGTGCAAACTTAGTGATGCCACTCAACAAGCAGCAAGAGGAATGGAGTGTGTTCTGAGGAGGGAAACTCAACCTGAGTCCAATGTGATAACTGGGTTGTAGCAAAATGCAAGAACGTATGAAATTAACTAACTGAGGAGACAATCATCAGGCAAAGGGGTAGCCCTTATAAGGTAATCCAAAGTGACCAGATACAACCTGATGGGGAGCCAACTACAGTTGAAGGCAGAGAGGCAAATGAGTGACAGGAACGGGATAGGAAATAGAGCAATAGTAAAATCATATTGGAGGCCATGGCGTAAGTGCAAGACAATAGAATCTGAGTGTACAAATGTATGATGAATTGAGACAGGAGCAAAGGATTTTGAAGGTAATATGAGTCAGGAATAATAGTGTATGCAGGGTAGGGACTAGTCCAATTACAAACTGTACAGTAATGATGGCTTAATTAGATGTAGATGAAAACTAACAAACAGTGCGTGACCAGAAATGGAATTCCAAGGCGTTTGATGGGCCAGGGAAGGAGATTGGATCTCGTAATGGATGGCTGACCAGTATGGGGTTAACCGCAAAGCTTGCAAGTATATACTGAGTTGGTCGCCGAGATTGGAAGGTCAAAGCGATCCAGAGGAAGTAAGTGGATCCTGAGATTGGAAGGTCAACAGGAGCCAGAGGAAGTAAGCGGATTGCACCATTGATGTTGTGCTTTAATTATGTCACACTTATAGAATGAGGTAGATGGTACTGAGGAGAGGATATATTGAAGTGATGAAGAAAATAATCCCTAAGTGTGAGGCGGGGAAGTTGCCCGGGTAAAAAGACGCGAGCTCCTGTGAGTGTTCAGATAAATTTTCCCATTGATTTCAAGTCATTGATAATACTGTATACCCTTTATTTTTATTTAGTTCATTACTTGTTAGACTTATAAGTTAGATAAAATGTCTTCATTGTCAGCCCGCCCTTGCAAAAAATTTATTTGGCAAAACAAGCGGTGTATCCCTAGTACTGCCTTCAGTGGTCTTTGAGGCAAGTGCAAGCAGTGTTGTCTTTGCAAGGTTGCTTGTACCTTTCCCATAAATAGCGAGTCATCTGTCAATGCTTCCACCGAGTCATGGAGAGAGATGCGGAGTTGTAGGTCCACGCCAAGGGTTAATTACAAGATACCACCATTTCCAGAGATTGAATTCCTGGGTACTCAAGTTCCTGGTGAGTACTAATCGGGACTGACTAGTAATAATAAAGGTAGTGACTCAATTTCACTTGTTTTGCTAGTGTTGCCCCGTTTCCCAAGGTATACCACAAAGACACCACCACCACCACCACCTTATTGGGGACCGCCAACTGAATTTCCAGGAGTCCAGATGAATACCAAGGGGCAAGATGAAGTGCCAGGTGCGGAACTGGTTGGGTCATAGCCAAGGAAGTGAGGGAGGAAGGAAGGAATGAAACGGGAAGGGAATCAGGAAATGGAGAAGATGGAGACGGAAGTGGAGGAAGAGAGGGAAAGGAACGAGAAGAGGGGGCTGTGTTGGAAGGAATGGGAGAAGGGAATGGAGGAGATGGAAGGGATGGAATGGATGGAATTGATGGAATGGAGGGCCAAGGCAAAGCAAACCCTTTGCGAGTCAAAGTGCCAAATGTGAGGCAATTGACGGGCAATGTTGGGGAAGGTTTGTTGGGAGATCAAATGAAGAGAGCATACAAGGAGCTCTTGGAGGAAGGTGGATGGAATTCTTGGCCCAAGTGTGCTTGAATTTCAAAGTGCAAGGAGATATTCAAGAGGCACATTGTAACGGAGGTGCTGGTTTTTCAAAGAATGTTGTCATTGATAAATGATGAAGACCTGGATTCCTTTTGATCCATGGTTGCGGAGTTGACCGCTAGTTGGGAAGATGCAGATAAAGAAATGAAGGATACTTTGTAACTATTATTGTATTTTTTTTGTTGTATAAGGAATGGGGATTTTATTTGGTAGGAATGAGAGGAGGATGAGAAAAAGGGATAATGTTGGGAGATGGAGGGGTTGATTGATGGAATGGTGATTTGGAATGGAATGGGATTGGATGAGATGGAATGTGGAATGGAATGGGATTGCATGGGATGGAATCATGATTCTCAAGGTTTACAAGGGTAGCTCGCATGGAAATCTCAAATCAGATTGGGGGAATTGCAAAGGTGATGGGCTGATTCCCACCAGGTGGGATCTTTGTCGGACTGGAAGCCAGACCATTCAACAAGGTATTGATGTTTTCCTTTGCGTAACCTGGAATCCAGAATACAGCTTAATTCCCACTCTTGATGATCAAGGACAGTGACCAGTTTGGGAGGGGCATGAGTCTTGCCCGGGTATAGGACTCGAGCTGGCTCTAGGAGAGACACATTAAAGACCAGGTGGATACCTTTCCATTTCACAGGTAAAGTAAGTTTAAAGGCGTTAGGGGAGATGACTGATTCTAATTTAAAGGGGCCAAGCTTTCTTTTGGAGAGTTTGCGGGTTGGGCAAGAACTGCAAATATTGCAAGCATCAAGCCACACTTGATCTTGTACTGCAAAAGTTGGAGCCATAGTGTGAAGTTTGTCTGCTTGCTGCTTATAGCGCTGGTTTGCTTCTTTGAGGTTGGTTCAAAGTTGCAATTGAAGGGATTGAATTTGTTCAAGGTAATTGGTAGCAGGTTGAGAAGGTCCTACGTGAAGGGAAGAGAAAGTTGGGTTTCTACCATAAAGAGTTTGGAAGGGCAACTGTTTGGTGGAGGAATGAGTGGAGTTTTTGTAGGACAACTTGGCTAATGGGAGCCATTGCGACCAGTCTTCTTGTTGATAGGCAACATACATTCAAAGATATTGTTTGAGAATCTGATTAACTTGCTTTTTTTGCCCGTCCATTTCCGGGTGGTACACTGTTGATAAATTGCAAGTTATCTTCAAATTTTGGAATAGCAAGGTCCAGAAGCTCAAAACAAACAGAGATCCAAAATCACTAACTATATTATCAGGGAGACCATGTTTCAAAAATACATATTCTATGAACAAGTTAGCTAGATCTTCTGAAGAGGCCGTCAAATTAATGTGCAGAAACAAAGCCATCTTTGAGAAGCAATCTAATACCACTAGAATAGCATCATATCCACTAGAATAAGGTAATTGAGAGATGAAATCCATGAACAGCGAGTGCCAAGGACAAGGCGGAATTGGAAGTGGCTGGATCAGCCCATACTTCTGGTGTTTCAAGGACTTGTTACAATTGCAATCATAGCATGCGCTAACATAGTCTTTTACTTCTTTGGTCATACCAGGCCAGTAGAAGTCTTGTGCAATCAATTGGTAGGTTTTATCCTGCCCATGATGACCAGAAAGCAGAGAATTGTGCCGTGACTCAAAGATATCTAACTTAATGCAAGAATTATCTGGTACTACTATACGATTATCATAGACTAAGAAATCATTATCATCAATACTGATACTAATATCTAATAAGTTTGCACTCTTGCAAAGTTGGATGCACTTGGGGTGGTCGCGTTGAGCTTGTTGGACTTTGGAAGCCAAATCTTGTAAGTGAGCAATGACCAAACTGAGTTGGGCAGATTGGGTTGAGAAGAGTGTCCTAACGTTTTCAGGGTTTTTTTTGGCAAAGGTGCTCCCCCCCCCTGGGTAAACGTTGTCCCAACGTGATAAAGCATCAGGGACTACTGCTTGTTTCCCAGGGCAGTAGGTGATTGTAAAGTGGAACTTGGAGAGGTATTCGGCCCATTGTGCCTGTCTACGTGTGAGGAATTTTGGGCTCATGAAATACTTTCAATAATTATGATCAGTTAAAACCTCAAAGGATTCTCTAAGGCTCAAAAGGTTTGATGCCATTTCTTTAAGCAATAAAAAATTGCGAGAAGTTCATTTTCATGAATCTCATAGTTAAGCTCCGCAGCGAGCAACTTGCAAGACTTGAAAGATACGGGGTGAAAGAGAGAGGTGGAGGAAGAGAACTGCAAGATTACTCCTGCAATTGCATAGTCGCTTGCGTCTGTTTTAACAAGAGTGCAAGCCAGCTCATTGAAGTGAGCAAGTAATGGAGCAGTGGTGAAGGCTTTCTTCAGAGCTTTGAACTCCAAAGCAGCCTGTTTGGTAAAAACAAAAGGAGTGTCTTTTTGAAGAATGTTAGTAAGATTCATGCTTTTCTTGGCGTAACACTCAATGAACCTCCTATAAAAATTACTGAAACCAAGGAAAAC
Organism: Puccinia polysora; assembly: GCA_025617555.3. Taxonomy (NCBI): domain Eukaryota; kingdom Fungi; phylum Basidiomycota; class Pucciniomycetes; order Pucciniales; family Pucciniaceae; genus Puccinia; species Puccinia polysora. The sequence goes on from JAOOQA010000021.1 coordinate 1,596,325, forward strand.
TTGAAGTAATTGAACGGAAGAAGGTGGGGGCCAGTCCAATATGCGTTTGCTTTTGGCTGGGTCCATCAATAGTCCTTGCTGCAAGAATACGACACCTAGAAACCAAAGGGAAGAGGAATGGAATTTGCACTCAGAGGCTTTTGCAAAAAGTTCATTCTTGCAAAGTTGCTTCAGCACCTCTTGCACATGTGCAATGTGATCTTTGAGGTTCCTTGAGTAGACTAGTATATCATCTAGATATACCACGAGGTATTTACCTACAATATTGGAGAAAATGTCATTGACAAAATTTTGAAAAGTGGAAGGAGCGTTACAGAGGCCAAAAGGCATGACGGTATACTCATAACTGCCAAACCGGGTTCTCATTGCGGTCAAATACTCATCAACTTTGTCAGCCTCCTGGATGCCAAGACCCTTGCTATCCTTTAGCTACCAGAGGTGATAGAGTAAATAATAAATTTATTATTTAATAAATGCAGCAAAAATCCGTAGAATACTTGGATTAAGCTTATTGCAAGGTTAAATGGTTTGGTTATTGTTTATTGTTTCAAATCAAAATTGATTATTAAATATTTATAGAGGGGCCACAATTATATTGGGGATCTTTAACACCTCTCTTCAGGGATTTCAGTATGAAAACACGTAGTCCTGGTTACTTTGGGTTCTTTAGTATAAAGATTATTATACCAAAAGATAATATGTATATAAAATACACAATGGAGTGGTAGGGCCTTGTAGCCAAGCTAACACGACAGAGAAAGAATAATAAGACTCACTTGTATATTATTAAATCCTTTGGGTATCTGTTTGGGACGTGTACTGATGGGTTAAACCTGTATACTGGGGTTAAAAGGTTGTTCAGCAGTTTTATTTGATAAAAAGAGGTTTGAAGATGTATATTACTAATCAGACATTGCCATAAATCACCTAATTATCTGTTATAAGTGTTTGATTACCTTGGAACGGCGTCTGGATATGAATATTACTGGGTCTCTACCCATCAACATCCTCAAAGGAGCTCTGTATTTATAGCTTTTTGGAGTCCCACTATGGTCCTTCCAAGGGTCGTAGGTGCTCAAAGGGACGGAAACTAAGGCTAGCAGGGTAACCGGGGGTAGCCTGTCATGTGTTCTTGGTGCTATAGCTTGGGTAGAATCTGATTCCTTAGGGTATGGGAATTATTCTACCTTATAATGGTCATTAGGACGTGTGAATAACACTAATCTGTCCTATTTATGTATTATTTAATTAATTATCCTTAGTATATGTTCGCAGTAACCTGATAATTATATTATTAGACATCTCTTCGGATATTTTGATGTCAGGTAAGTTCTCATTATGTATTATATAAGTGGAGTAAAAGTCATAATATTGATTTTACTCTTTGTTTTTGAGTTCCAGTTGGTTTGTTAAGATAATTACTTAAAAATATAGGTTATGAGAATTCATGTAATATTATGACACCATGATCCTCCTTAGTATGTCAAAAAGAAATTGATGTGTAGCAATTCTCATAAAAGTATATTAAAGTATTTTAATATATTTTTTGAAGTTGCCATTGTCTTATTTTCGACATCCTTGGTACTTTGCATTATATTAAATAAAAAATACGTGTTAGGATTATTTATGTATTTTTATATAATATTATGTATGTTTAGACAGTCTACTATCCACAGGAACCTTTATTACATATGTAGAAAGTTCCCATGTATTTTGTAGCCTGTTTAGGCGGTACCTGAGCCGCCTGTCACTCTGTCAGCCCGTAGTCCCGTGGCTGCGTACTTGTCAGAGGCCCGGGGCTGCGTACACGACCTTGACGGGTTGACACGGCTGTATCTCAGCTGCGCGCGGGTGTTTGGCTGCCACGGCTGTGTGCGGGAATTGTGACAAAAAACATTTCCGCCTTAAAATATACACAACACCTCAATTCTGACTGAATTTTAGGTGTGAAACCTATACGTGAAAATGTGTGTGAAATATTTAATTGGCCAAAAAGCTCAATACTGGAGTGCTAGTATTTTGGTTCTTTTTCCTTAATTATTTAAAAATATAAGGAGTTGGATTTCAAGGGTGGGGTCAGTGGGTGACCCTACGTAATTTTGAGTGGAAAATCCATTTCTGTAACAATATTTATCATTTTCCTACTTCTTCTTAGGTTAATTGTATTATTATTATTTTCATGTTATTTTTGTTACTTTTGCAGCTTGCTCTGCAATAGTAGCAAGCTGACAACCTTTCATAATGCAAATTAGGTTATAGGCATCTCAAAGGTCTAACTTCAATAAATAAGCAGCTCCATGGAAGAGGGTGAGGAGATGTGACATAGACAGTACTGGATAGGCATTCTTCCGGGTTACCTGGTTCAGTTTCCTGTAGTCAACACAAAGGCAAAGTCCACTGTCCTTTTTTGGAACAAATAGGAAAGGTGAACCGGTATTCAAATTGCTTGATTGAAGAAATCCTTTTGCTACATTTTCCGCAACGTAGTCTTGAAGCGCAATTGATTCTTGCTTCGAGAGAAAGTAGACTGGTCCTGGTGCCAGAGGTGGTCCAGTAATTTTGATCTTGTGATTTTAAGAACGGGATGGAGGCAGTTTATCTGCTCTTGCAGCTGAGAAGACGCCAGCAAAGTCATGATAAACTGAAGGTAAAGACTTTTGAATGATTTCAAAATCTTCAATCTTGTCATCTTTGAGCACCGGATTTGAGGTGCTTGCATTATGCAAGAGGATTAGGGAGCTCAAGATACACCGTTTGGTTGGTGTCTGTTTCTCTTCAAAGGAACAGGAAAGAGGTAAGCTGGATAGGTAAGCAATGACTCCTAAATCTGAAGAGGGGAATTAGGAATGAAGGTCAGGATATTGCAAATCTCCTGGCAGAAAAGTGTCATCCAACTCAATGACAGTGTCAGGTAGGCTGTTTAATTCCTGTTTGACAGATAGATTAGCATTCTGGGGGTGCAAGGTTTGAAGGTTAATTACTCCTTCTTGCCAATTCAAATCCAGATTCCAGTAAACTAGGAAATCATGGCCTAGAATGGTATCATCCATTCCGGGTATAGCCAAGACAAATAAATCCCATTTGAAGCTGCAGAAATTAGAAAATGCAAAGGTCCATTTTTGCCTTTTGGGAGACCCAATAAGACGGTTCAGTTGCACTACTTACTAAATAGATAGGAAATTTATCTATCTCGGAACGCATAAGATTTTTGGAAGCGGAAAAAGATTCACTGATGAAGTACACATTAGTGCCAGAATCAAGTAAAACTCAATAAGGGGTGTTGTTGGAATGGAATAGGCTAAATCTCAAACTAGTAGCACCTAGTGAATTGCAAGTGCAAAGATTTACTCGCGGTGATTTAGATAATGTGTAGTTTTCCTTGCAACTATCAGAAAAAATACAAGCTAATTTTTTGACTGCTTAGCCCCTTCACGCCCTAACCGCTTCGCACAACTTTTGACATCACGGTTTCCTCCAAAATACATACACAGCCGATTTTTCTCCCTCTGTAGCCGTTCCTTTTTCCATAGCATCCCGGTTTCTTTGTCCAAGAACTTTGGAGTTTTAATGAGGGTTTTTCCTTTTGAGTTGGAGTTCAAAGTTGGGGTTGGTTTGGATGGTTTTGGGTTCCTTGCGTTTTTCTTGGCCAAGTTTTCCACCCTTGCAGCCAAGGTGAACGGTCCATGTTCATTTTGCCAAGAGAAATTCTTGTTGTGATAGCCATTATCAAGCTCAATCACTCAATCAATTAGCTGCTGGAGCAAGGTTGTCTTATGCCCCTCAACTGCAAGCTGTTTGATTGAGTGTGCCGGTAGACCCTTTTGGAAATGGAATAGAAGAGCCCCCTCATTCCACTGGATGCAAGACTGCAAGGTTCAAAAGTGAGAAATATAAATGGAAGCTCTACTGTTTTTCTTCATAACTAGACTATTAAGTTTGTATTTGGTGTTTCAAAATTCATTGGGGTTTCCAAACAGGGTGAACAGTTGTTGCTCAAACCTGTCCCAGTTGTTGAGAATACACGTGGGACTGTTGCTGGACAAACATTCGAGGTACGGTTTGAACCACTGCAAGGCTCTACCTCCTAAGAAGGACAAAGCATACATAACTTTATGTCTATTGGAAGGGAAATTGTTGGAGTTGTTTGAGAAGATGTTTTTTCAGGACTGTAGGTAGGGTCTAAGCTTATGAGGGTGTTCTCCCTTAAAGTGATTGGGTTGCTTCATTCCCAGAGTGCAAAAGCTAGGAGTACTCGGACTAGATTGCGGGGCACCATGAGTGAGGGCCTGGATGAAAGTTGATAGCATGGTTGAAGCATTGGGATTGGGAGCAGTAGGGAAAAACCCTGGTCTACCACGAGTGGAGGTTTCTTTGGAAGAATGATTGGAATCTGCGCATTCCCCGTGAGGTTCCGCCGGAACATCCCGTGGAGGAGTCCGAGGATCATCAAGGGGTTCAACAGATGGCAATTTACAAGGAGGAACGGGATATAAGGGTTGTTGGGCCCGAGGAGCGCTGGTTCTCCCTACCCAATGGATATCATCATTGTAAGGGGCAAGGGAAGCGTTCCTGGTTGAGTGAGTAAGTCACATTGAGAAGAAGAGGTCTAATATAGGTTGGGAAGCTACAATAGATGAGTGAAGTTTGTTGATTTACTGTCACACAACCACCCCACGTACTATAGGGCAATTCTTAGATGATTGTGAGCGCGGAGGAATGCTGAGTGCAAGGGAAAGTGCAAATAGCGAGACTCAGTTGTAAAGTGCAAACTTTGTGATGCCACTCAAAAAACGGCGAGAGGAATGGAGTGTGTTCCAAGGAGGAAACTCAACCTGAGTCAAATGTGATAACTGGGTTGTAGCAAAATGTGAGAACGTATGAAATTAACTAACTGAGGAGACAATCATCACGCAAGGGGGTAGCCCTTATAAGGTAATCCAAAGTCACTAGATAAAACCTGATGGGGAGCCAACTACAGTTGAAGGCGGTGAGGCAAATGAGTGACAGGAACGGGATAGGAAATAGAGCAATAGTACAATCATATCCAAGGCCATGGCATAAGTGCAAGACAATAGAATCTGTGTGTACAAATGTGTGATGAATTGAGACAGGAGCGAATGTTGTTGAATTTAATACGAGTGAGAAGTAATAGTGTATGCAGGGTAGGGACTAGTCCAATTGCAAACTGTACAGTAATGATGGCTTGATTAGACGTAGATGCAAACTAACAAACAGTGCATGACCGGAGGTGGAAGTCCAAGGCTGTTGATGGGCCAGGGAAGGAGATTGGATCTTGTAATGGATGGCCAACCGGTATGGGGTTAACCGCAAAGTTTGAAAGTATATACTGAGTTGGTTGCCAAGATTGTAAGGTCAACGCAATCCAGAGGAAGTAAGCGGATCCCAAGATTGGAAGGTCAATGCAAGCCAGAGGAAGTGAGCTCATCCCAAGATTGGAAGGTCAACGCGAGCCAGAGGAAGTAAGCGGATCCCAAGATTGGAAGGTCAATGCAAGCCAGAAGAAGTGAGCCGATCCCAAGATTGCAAGGTCAACGCAAGCCAGAGGAAGTAAGCGGATCGCACCATTGATGTTATTCTTTATTTTTGTCACACTTATAGACTGAGGTAGATGGTACTGAGGAGAGGATATGTCAAATTGATGAAGACAATAATCCCTAAGTGTGAGATGTGACACCCCAGTAGGAATGTACCGTAACACTATCTCTTTGCAGCTAACTGCATCCCGTATATAGTTATAATGAACATCAATGTGTTTTGTTATAGAATGGAAAACTTGATTTTCTGCCAATGCAATGGCACTCTGGTTATCAGAATACAAAAACCCAAAACCTTGTGGTTTATGAGTATCCTCTAACACCTTTCTCAACCATTTTGCTTCCTGTGAAGCTCACAAGTACGCTCTGTACTCTTCTTCTGTTTAAAAAAGACTTATTGCTGACACCTTCTTAGAATTCCAAGACACTACATTCTTCCCTAAGAAGAATACAAAAACACTTTTTGATTCCCTAGTGTTACCATCTGCCCAACTTGCATCAGAATAACCAAACAAATCTAAGTTTGATGACTTTGAAAACTGCAGTCCCAGACTGCTTGTTCCTTTAAGATACCTCATAAATCTCTTAAATGCTGAACAATGCCTCATGCATGGTTTCTCTAAGTGTTGTGACAAAATCCCAATCTCATAATTAATATCTGGCCTTGTACACTGCCCCAAATTATTCAAAGATCCAATAGCTGATCTATAATAATTCCCGGATTGAACAAACTCTAGATGCTCTTCATCTGTAGAATTTTCTAACCAAATGTTAGACTGCATTGGAGTGCCAAACTCCTTTGCATCTTCTAAGCCATACTGCTTAAGTAGAGCTGAAAAATAATGGTTCTGATCCAACCTGATCCCATTCTTGATCTTACTAACTTTCATTCCCAGAAACTGCTGTGCCAGACCAAGATCTTTTATCTTGAACTCCTTTTTGAGTGTCTCCATGACTCTCTCCTTAACATTCCCAATAATGATAATGTCATCAACCCATACAAACAAAATTGCATCCTTTCTCACAAAGAGACAAGGGTCAGCCAAACTTTTTTTGAACCCAATCTCTATCAGTTTCATGCTCATAGTATTATACCATGACCTAGCTGCTTTCTACGATCCATACAGGGATCTACACAGCTTGAGGACATACTACCCTTTATCTTCTGAGAGGAAACTTCTCACATAGATTTTCTTCATAGTTTCTGGCTTGCTCTTGATCAGCCATTCCTTGAAACCATCAGGAATTGACATATAAAAAGTATCTTCCTCTCCAAGTTTTCCATTCAAGTATGCAGTCACAAAATCAGCCTGTCTGATTTTTTCACCCAACTCCACTGCCAAAGCAATGATGTACCTGAAGGTGGACAGCCTTCCAGTTGGCAAGAAAGTCTCCTGGTAATCAATAACCTCTCTCTGTTTGAAGCCCTGTGCAACGCATCTAGCCTTGAACCTCTTCAAAACACCATTAGTATCAAACTTCTTTGTTAACACTAATCTAGACCCAACAATGGTCTTTCCTTTTGGAACTGAATCCCGCTTAACCACTTAAAACACACTATTATTCTCTAGAGAATCAAATTCCTCAAAAATACTGTCTTCCAATTGGCTCTCTCATCAGAATTCATAGCGTGGCCAAAGCTATTTGGCTTAACTCTATTACCCATTTCTGAAATCAACTGTAGAATCTCATTAAGCATACATGGTTCCTGAAGTTTATCTTCCTCATACTCCGCAGAAGCATAATGGGACTTCCATTCCACATACCTATCAACAGGCATTCTCATCCTGCCACTCCTTCTAACTGGAGGTGGAGGCTCATCAGGTTCTGAATCCACAGACTCCCCTGAAGTGGATACCAATTCCTCCTGTGGCACGTCTGCAACCTCAATATCATCACTAATGATATTCTCTCCAGCCTCTGCTGGGGAAATAGGCTCAAATGCTATTTCCTGCTGTGATTCCTGAACAGAACTAGGTTCACCCCTTTTGAGTGGAAAGGTACTTTCTTCAAATTTTACATCCCTACTACGGATAACCTTTCTTGTCCCTGGACAATAAATCCTGTATGACTTACTTATTAAGTCATAGCCCACAAGTGCCCCTGTTCTGGCTCTAGGATCTAACTTTCTAACCATCTCATTATGGTGGACACTATAATACACCAAGCAACCAATTGTTGTTAGGTGTGATGTTTTGGGGTACAACTTCCAAAACTGATAATGAGGACACTTCCCATTAAAGCTTACAATATTGTGCAACAGACACACTGTGCACACCAAATCAGCCCATAAAAACTTTGGTAGACCACATTGAGCCATAATATTTCTGACTTTTTCCAATAAAGTCCTATTCATCCTCTCAACTATTCCATTTTTTTGTGAAGTACTAGCAGTAGTAACTATATGTGTGATACCATAATCATTCAATAGTTTCTCAAAATCTTTACTCACAAACTCACCCCCTCCATCAGTAATAACCCTCTTGATCTCCCTCATCAAGCCATTCTGTTTCCAGACTTTGAATATTACTGAAACCTCCTCTGTGGTTTGATCCTTTGATCTTATTGGTTTTACCCAAACAAAATTAGTTGCTGTATCAACCAAATTGATGAATTATCTTGCCCCTCCAAGAGACACTGGTGAAAATGGCCCTGCCAAATCAATGGAGAATTCCTCTCTAGGAACTTCTTTGTGGTCTCTACTCTTTGAGAACACATTCCTGGTCTTGGCACCTAAGGTACAACTCTCACAGTTTCTTTCCTTTATCTTATGGCCACTTCTATTGTGAGCAACAGTGCTCAGAGCTGAAATCTTGAACAGGTCATCACAGAGCAACTTATTCCAAACTTGTCCACTCAGGATAGTTCTCCCATTCAAATCAATAACAAAGTTATCTTCTTTAAGATAACAAATCTGGAAACCCTTTTTCCAGAGAACTTCATGAGACACAAGGTTATAGGGCAAATCTGGTACATAGAATACTTTCTCAAAAATTATTTTGAAACCCATGTGATTTGCAAGAATAACTTTTCCAATCCCCTTAATCTGGATTGTTCTTCCTTTTTGGCCAATATTTACAACACCATCACAATCTCTAATATTTGAAAAAAAATTTGGCTAAAAAAACATGTGGTCTGTACAACCAGAATCAATCAAAACAAGAACATCCTCCTTCAACAATCCTCCTGTAAGGAATGAAGAATTATCAGCCACTGATAATTTCTCATTTTCAAGGTTAAGATTACACACTTCATAATCAATCAAGTCCATCTCTTGATCCTCTTCAATTTTAGCCTTCTTGTTGGGGCCTTGTTCCACAACAGCTTGTTTCATTGGAACATCCACTGCCACCATAGAAACATTTTCCATGATAAATTTGACCTCTTTGTCTTCCTTTTCACTTTCCTCGGATTTCTTCCTCTTCATGGCCTCTTTGCAATCCTTTGCATAGTGCCCCTTCTTCTGACAATTACAACACAAGAACTTTGATAAATCCTTTTTGGCCTTTGCCTTTTTCCCAGATTTTCCTGTCTTGCCCACCAGAGCAGTTCCTGTGCTCTCCTTCATATTTTAGTGAAGATCATCCTTTTCAATCCTTCTAAGCACATCCTCTTCTCCTGGAAGGGGATCCAACTGAGATATGATCCTGACCAAGGACTCATATTCTTTTGGCAGCTTTTGAAGAATTAAGAGTGACAAAAACTCAGGATCCATGTTCATCCCTGATGACTTGAACTTAGCAATACTAGATCTAGCTTCCCCCACAAATTTTTTACAGTTTCCAAATTTCAACTTAAACAATCTATTGAAAGCAATCCGCTTTTGATGAACAGAGTCACCAGCATACTTTGACTTGAGAGTTTTCCATAAAACACTCCCCTTCCTCTTCTGTTCCTCCAACAGAGTATCAGCAACCCATGTTACATGATGCTCATCCAATTGTCTAAGAATACGATGATAGGCCTTCTTCTCCACCTCTGAACTGATCAAGGTATCATCTTCTTTCATAATATCCCCACAACAGATGTTATCCAACTCACTGTCCATAAGGACAGCCCAAGCATTATAGTTCTGACTATTCAAAACTAACTTGGTGGAGCTGGACTCTGGGATATAAGACATGTTCTTGGAAAACTTGAGGTCCTTGAGGTTGTCCAAAGTAAGGTATAAGGGTCTATCTAGCTTGGAAATAATGATGATGATGGAACTGATAATGTGTTAGAATTATGGCCAGAAATTATCTTAGGCAAATGAGCAGTATTTAAAGCAAAAGAAATGCTGGAAAGTGGGTGTCAATATTGGCTAATGGGGCTCTCACAATGGGGCAATATGTTGGATGAATTTGATTGGAATGATGAATGAATGTGTGGAAAACAGCAGGGAGAAGAGCTCCTTAAGTACAAAAGATTGGCCTCTTGTGAGCCCACAATACAACAATCCAAAAGGCAAATTTTCCGCCCCAAAAAAGCTCTACAGGCTCTACTGGCCTTGTTACTTGGTTTGGACTACATCCGCCCACATGGCATCAGTCCCTGTACCCTTACAAACAGCCTATTCAGGTTATTTCTGGTGTTTCCACCTCAATGGGGCTGAACCAGCCCCTTAACTGTTTAATCCCCTTGGCTGGTTGTCCATTACAACCAGCCATGATGACCTCATTACCTTGTTTACGGGCTGGTTTCCTCATGCAGCCAGCCCCTGGCCCCTCAAATGGGCCAGGTGGAACCCAGGGCACACCTGGGGGGGTGTGACCAGTGGACATGCTTTCCCCCCCTCTTTCTCTCAAATCCCTGGTGGGGGCGGTCAAATCCCCTCACCAGGGGCCCTGGGGGTTGATAACCCCAGGGCGCCATCAAGAAGATTCGCCTGGGAGGTTATCAGGTCCCCCCAGGCCCATCGCTCCTCCCCCTTGGTAAAGGGTGGGGAGAGGTCCCCTTTTCTTGGTTTCCTCAACCGCTTGCTGGTGGAGGAGTGATGAATTCCCCCCCACCTGCTGGTCGCTAAGCTTGCCACTGGCACCTCCACCTCCTTGGGCAAGGGGGTGGTCAGGTCCCCCCTGCCCTGACCGACCGCACTGTTGCGGTTGGTTGCTGGCTGGTTCAAACCCAGCTAGCTTGCCCCCATCCCCCTTGCAACGGCAAGCAAGGGGAGGGGGAGCGAGCCGGGGCCACAAGCCCCGGCTCCGTGGTGCTGGTTGCCAGGCGCCACCAGCCGGGCCCACGCTGGATCCCTCGGCCGTGCAACAGCCCCGCGTGGGCCGCACCAAGGAACACAGGCGGCCCCAAACGGGCCGTGACGCAGGAAGCGGCCCCAAGCCGGCCGTGACACAGGCGGCAGCCCCAATGGACTTCCCCAAGCCCAAATCATGAGATTTACATACTTTGGCGGGCCAGCCCGTTGGGCCAAGTATGTCCATAATAAAGCTTGGGCCCTTTTATGCCCAAAAAAGCCTATCTGGCTTGGGTGGCCCATCCATCCTGGCGGGCCCGTGAGGGCCCTTGTCCCAAAAGACCATAAAAACTTAATTTGGCATCCAAATTCCCAAAACCAATAACACCCACATAGGCCCACTTGGTCCACGTCATGTCCAATGGGCCGTGGAGGTCCATTTTTGCATCCCATTTGGATTACACACTCCTATGCACATTACCTGAGTGCATCGGCATTTTAACAATGATAACAGGAACAAAGTTACAGATTTTTTCTGCTTTTTTCTGTTTAACAAGATTCAAAGAAGAATAGATTAATTCTCCATTGTTCTTGATATCACTGGAAAAATAAAAATGTAAAATTACTGCTAGCAGGAACTTTTCCATCGTTTAGCCACAGCAAGTGTTAGAACAATTATTCCAAGAAAATTATGTAAAATGATCAAATGATTGATTTAGAAGAAATTGAAAAGTTTGAGTGGTTTGGTTGTATTGAATTGCTTTAAATATATTTTTCAAGAGGGGCCACACTTTATGCAATCAGGGGAACTGAATTGAATAACAACCTCTCTTCAAAGGGCTCTTTTGAACCGTGTAAAGACCTTGGGATAATGAGGTCCAAAGTGATTACTCAAAAGGGATTTACTCAAGGGTATTGGGTTGAGTGGCTGACCCACAGCACTCTGCCTTTTTGCAGGATCTCATCTGATCCATCCAACATAGTAATAAACAATCTGATCATTCCAAAGGGCCTGTTCCCCTTCATCTGCAACCTTTATCCTGGGTATATCTATGATTTCCCTTTGATCCTTTGAGCCTCCATACTAAAATATTTGATCCGTCCATCTGTGACCCTGTTCCTCATCACCAACCATAGCCTTGCTGGTTGAAGGGAATCCCATCTTCGGGAATTCTTGAGTGTGTCATACCAATCTTGATCCCTTTTTCCGACCATAATGGTCTGATCTTTTCCTGATCATCTTTCTGGACCCAGTCAGGTTTGACTGAGAGGTTTCTTTCAGCTTGAAGCCTGGAATGTTAGACCTCCCGTTATTCTTTAAAGTTGAATTCCGCCATGCTAATCTTGAGTTCCTTGAGAAGTGTTGGTTTATTCTTGTTGGAATCTGTAATTGCTTTGCTTCTAGAGATTCACAAACAAATTGCTTTTGTTTTGTTCAGACACCCACAGTTATCTGGTACCCTTCAAGCGCTTGATTTCAAAGAGTTGGCCAGGTTCATTGAGAACCTGGAGGTTGGTTGGGATTGAGTTGATCTTTCCTAATCTACTTCTGAAAACAAGAGTTATTAGCATGTGGGCATTGTTCCTTGCAACTGCCTTGTTCCAGTGAACACTGAACAGGAATTTGATTTATTTTTTCCAGTATTTCCCTCCACCATCTTGTTTCAGATAGTTTTGATTCCTGTAAGCCTGCTACTTAGCACAGAGCAACCTGACAAAGCAACAACAATAATAATATTAATAAAAATAAAAAGAACAAAAAATAAATAAATAAACAATTTTTATAAAATGAAGGAGTAGGAAATCCATAAATATTATTGCAGAAATGGATTCCCCACCCAAAATAAGGTAGGGTCACTCACTGACCCCACCCTTGAATTCTTACTCCTTATATTTTTTTAATTAATTTGAAAGAAAATGGTAAATGACCACGGCACCAATATGTCACCTCTTGGCCATTTTAATATTTCACATGATATGTCATGTATAGGTTTCACACCTAAATTTCAGTCAAAATCCAGGTGTTGTGTGTAGTTTAGTAGTTACACAGGGAATTGTGTTTTGTCACAATTCCCGCATGCAGCCCCGCGTCCCTACAGCGCTGGACTCCCGCGCACCCAAACTCCCGCGCGCAGTTGATCCCTCCCGCGCGCAGGTAATCCCGTGACCTAGTCACGCGAGCAGCCGATCAGTCCCTGCGCGCATCTGAATGGATGCAGCAGATAAGTCCCCGCGCGCATCTGAATGGACGCAGCGGATCAGTCCCCGCGCGCATCTGAATGGACTGATCCCCGCGCCTAGCCTGCTGTGATCAGTCTGACAGCCAGGTACCGCTCAGAGGAGCTAAAACATAGTAGGATCTACTCTACACATGTAAAGCTACCACACAAGCGTAGATCATAGTTTAAAAGCCTTAAAAGTCAAATTAAAATTAGTTATTAACTAATTTTTAGTATTTTTTATTAATCAAATAAAGATCCAGACTCACCACGTCATGAGCTGATCAGAACCTTCAAATACCACAAAACTACACAAGGCGTGGTCGTAAAAATTATTAAAAATTACATACAGAATCAGCAGAGAATGGAAAATCAATAAAAATCCAAGTCTGCTCACTTTGGACCAGTACTTACAGTACAAATTGTGGATAAGTGCAGGATCAGAAAAATGATTAATCTGTTGATTAAAAGATCCTGCAGATAAAAAGGAGCTGTTCCTTGACAGATCTAAGGCCAGCAGGCTAACAGCACCTTGAGGACGTGCCAATCATGCCCTGACTGCCCCCCCAGCCTCAGCCCATGGCTAATACCCCTTCTAGAGGCCCTCAAGCACCCAAAAAGGAATATTTAAACAAGCTCTTTTTGCCCTTTTGTTCCCAATCATCCATCAGTTATCAGAGATATTATTATTATCAATCAGACATTGTGTCATTGTTAGTCAAGTGCTTATCAAGAAGAAAGCAAGTGATTTATGATCTAGTCTGAAGTATTATTATTATTTTCTAAATAACTATCAAGAACCAGAAGTTTGAAACAGCCACCAACCCCATCTGTTCTGAAGCTTCTTACCTGAATCTTTGCAGGATTTCTGTGGATTACTTCCCAAGTAAGTTTTTACCTTCCTGCTCTGGGTTTGTGTGCTGTTTTGCCCGCCCAAATTAGTGGATAAGGCCTTAGAAGGCACCCATCTTCATTCCAAGGTTATAAACTGCCTAAGGAGGCCCCTTGAGGAGAGGTTGCCAAGTCTGTAAAGACCCCCAGTAGTATATTACTGTGGCCCCTCTTTTTATATTATATTTAAGATATTTATAACCAAACCAATTAAACCTTGCACTTGCTCTTACCATACTATTATGGGAGCTGTAAAGTGTTTATTCTTTGGAATATTATTGCTCCAAATTCTTTTATCACTCTTTGTAGCTAAAGGACTGCAAGGTTCCTGGTATCAGAGAGCTGATATTTCCATTGCTACTGCCTATTCCCAAACTCATCCCTTACATTGATTCCTTATATACAACCCTGATTCTGGTTTCATTTGAATATTATTTTAACTCTTAGGAGGGAAGCCTAAACAGAAACTTTCCCCTCCACAGAACCACCTGCAGCTTAGCACCGTTTGGATTCTTACAGCATGGGGTCATTGAGGAACCCTACCTTATTTTGTGAGATGAATTGATTTCTGGAATAATATTTATGAATTTACCACTCATTGTCAATATTTTCTTTATGTTTTTTTATTTATTATTATTTTTACTTTGAAAGCTTTCTTTGTACATAGTAGCAAGCTGAAACTCCCCCACTCCAAGATATTTCTATAACTGAAAAATATTTTGGTCTAATTTCTCCTTCTGGCTCTCTAATTTCTCAGGTTTATAGGTCTGTCTGGGATATTTTGTTCAGGAAACCATTCATCCTTTTCAGATGACTATCCTTTGTACCTGACCAGGTAATGTATGAAATCTTTTCTGTTGATTCTCTTTCTTATCCTTGATGATCTTGCTGACTATCCATTTTTCTTTTTCAGCATCATCAGCAACAGGTATCTCTGGTGAAGGAGTATGTGCTACTTCTCTAGGATGGTAGTGTTTGATAAGACTCACTGGGAAGACAGGATGTTTCCTGGAAATTTAATCACTTAGCATTCCTTCTAAATCATTCTTAGAATGCAGATTTTGGATTTTAAAGAGCCCAAAAGACAAAGGTCTAAGATTCTTGTTTCCAGCTAGGTTAGTAAAATTCGTGGTAGAAACTAAAACTCAATCACCAATTTTGAAATCAGGTTCTTTTTGAGTTTTATCCCATCTCTGTTGGTTTTATTCAAAAGCATTTTGAACAAACTTAAAAGCATTTTTTTTGGCTACATCTATCATTTTCTTTAAATAAAGTGATATTGGATGAATATTTATTAGCTGCTGGTTGAGGTTATCCTTGGGTAACTTAGATTTCCATCCTCTTTACATTATATAGGGTGCTTCATTATTAGTAGAGTGTTTTCTACTATTATAAGAAATTTCTAGTTCTGGTAGAAGGCTAACCCAATTGTGGAAGTCAACATCAGTATTCTAGTTATCTAGAACAAAGCAACCAAAACTTCTAAGCATATCTTCTAAGGTCTGGATGCATCTTTCTGGGGATGATAGGCTGTAGAAAAGGCTAAGGTAGTTCCTAACATGTCATGGAGATTTCTACAAAACTCAGAGGTGAACTTGGGAACCATATCACTGATAATGATCTTAGGAACTACTACATCAGCTGGGATTCTATTCTAGAATATCAATGCTACTTCCATGGCAGTATCCTCCTTATGGTTAGGTAGAAACTTTGCTTTCTTGGGAAACCTATCTAATATGAATAGGAATGAGTAATAGGAATAAGATAAACAAGGGAGTAATCTGCTTACAAAGTCCATGTTTATAATCTCCCACCTTTCCTTGGGTTCAGTGATCTTTTGAAGGAGGCCAAACCTTTTTCAAGAAGTCCTATGATACTTCTGGCAAGTTTCACAGGTAGAGAAATACTGGATTGTGGAGTCTCTTCAACCAATGAACCAAGCAGTTTTTTTTAATTTCTCCAGGGTCCTATCAGTAGATAAATGACCAGATGAACATTTTTCATGAAAATCAGCTAGGATAAGTTTGATAGGCTTTTCTTTGGTCAGGAATATAACAATTTAATGTTGATGCCTTTAATATACCAGAACATCCCATATGGTGAATCTTCCAGCATTTTAAGGCTTTATGAGAGATTCAGGTAAACTTTTAAATACTTCAGATGGTGTTGAGGTAATTTCCATAATGGTGATTCAAGTATTCATGTGAGAGCTTTAAGCCTCTTTGATTGAGTTGAACAGGGATCCATCCAGTTCACAAATGTGGATTCCTAGAATGGGAGCTTCAACATCAAGCATATCAAAGGTTAGTACCAGAAATATGTCATTGTCCTCTGGATAATGAGCAGGATTGCTTGGATAATTGGTTAGAGAGTTCTTCTCAAATTAACAGCATTCTAATTTTTAGCTCAAGCTTGGTGAACTATGGTCATCTTTCCTCTATATTTTTTGCTATCTGCAACCTTAAAATGTGCCTAATAGGATTATTCATCTTCATTAGAGTCCTGAAAGCATTCCAGTCAGTAATTACCATAAAATTTGTTCATTCCCATTCCAAGTAATAATGGTGTCTCTCTGGGGTGCAAAATAAAGAAAGACAATCCATTTGACTTTCCCCATACCTTTTCTCAGTAACCGTAACTTATCTGGATATGAAGAGTATAGGTTTCTCCACTGGTTTTTCATCTTTGGTGACTTCTTGGTGCAAAGCAGCTCCTAGTGCTTCCATGCTAGCATCTATATAGAGCATGAGAAACTCCACTGGAGCTTTAATCATAGCTATCTTGAGTTCCTCATAATTTTTCAGCCTTTCATGAATCATCTCAAACAAGGCTTTGTTGTTGCAGATTCATACAAACACTTTGTGAGAAGGGAAAAATTAGGTATGTACCTCCTATAGTAGCTGCAAAAACTGAAAAAGTATAGAAGTTCAGTTTTATTCTGGGGCATGGGCCTATTCATAAAATCTGCTAGCTTGCTTTGGTCAGCATTTAGATTTAGTCCAGAAAAAAAATGTCTTAAGGCGCTGAGTTCTCCTCAACCATACTTAGCTTTTTTCATGAATACTTTCAATCCCACAGCAGAGATGGTTTTTAGGAATAAGCTTACTTTACCCAGGTTTGTATTCCAGTCATCATAGTAAATGATAAAATCCTCAATGTATACCATCATCCATCCTTTTCTGATTAATAATCCTAAGACTTTGTCCATCATCCTTTGGTAGTGAGAACGGGAATTTTTGAAAGCAACTGGAATCCTTAGATGCTCATGAATTCCCAAACAAAATAGAATTCTCATAAATTTCTGGTATCAGGGCTGATAGTCATCTGGTGAAAGCCCTTCAGCATATCCATATTAGTAATATACTTAGCCTATGAAAGGTTGTGCAAAGCATAATAAATCCTTGGGAAAGGATAGTAGTCATCTTGGGTAGAGTTATTCAGCATTCTAAAGTATCCAAAAATTCCAGAATTATCATTGTTTCAATCTTTAATTAATGGAGCAGTAATTTCCACTTGTTCATTATTTCCTAATTTCCTTAAGACTCATAAGTCAATTAACTCTTGTACATGAGCTTCTAGAGCTGCTCTAAATTTTGGAATAGAAGGGTAAGCTGGTCTCCTGGGGTGGGGGGGGGTTAAGGAGGTTTAATGTTCGACGTTAGAATAATGTCATATCCTTTGATATTACCCATGGGGTGGTCCTTGGTACAGAAGGCATTCTGGTTTCAAAGCAAACTTGGAGAATATCCTGTTTTTGGTTTTGACTGAGCAGAGAATTCAAAGCTGCTTGGGAGAATTATTCTTGGTTAAAGCTTTCAAAGTGTTTCTAATAGGGTGAATCTGAATTTTGAGAATTGAAATGGAATATTTGGAACTTCTTGTTCCAGTCTCCTCCTATAGTAAAGTATCTAACTTTACTTTGGAATACATCTATACCAACCAAACAAAGAGAATCATTTCCTAGAATGAAGTAATCACATACTCCATTTTGAAGCACTACAAATTGAATTTTCAGATTGAGTAATCCTGTGATAACAGCAGTTCTGAAACTCCTTCAACTAAACCAATCCAACTTCTCTCACCAGCTTCACCCTCTCCCTTTATGGTATAAGATCTATGTCCATGTATATCTCACCACTGTGTCATTTGATTCAGTCAAATTTCTCAGGAACTCTCCCTCTGTGCATGGCTTAATACACCCTCCATCTCTCCTCAACCCATTTGGTATATGAGCTAGTACATATATTACACTTAGCATATACATAGGAAATACTCTCCACCGTCTTTTCAGCCCTTACTCCCAGGAATCCAGATCAGTACATGTCAAACCTTTCTGGATAGGCCCATCACCCAATTAGTCAACTAAATCCTTCATCCCAATAATTCAACATGTAATACCATGCAAACTCTAACCTGCAACATCAGCTTTTCATCCCTCAAGGCCTCCTTCTCAGCGCTCACATATACTGGCCTCTCCTTCCCTCCTGGAATAATTCCCCCCCAAGGAATTAGTATACTACTTCTTACTGGTTATTCCCTCTGCCAGTAGTTGTCATCTTAGCACAAGAAAACCTTCACCCAGGCTGCTTAACTCATATCACCCTGTATCTTCCTGGTGTTACTCTTACAGGATTCAACATCCTCCTCCTGGACTTCTCCATTACATCCTTACATCTTCTCATCACTTGTAATCCTCCACTCATCTTCTTCTTTACAATTCCAACAAATCATCCTTGAATTATATGAGTAGTAGTGCCTGTGCCTTCAGCCCTTTGCACGCCAGGGGAAGTCGTAACAGATCCTTTAGAGTGAGGTAGTATGATATCAGAAGACCATAATCCAATAGCATTGATGGAAAATTTAATTAGCTGGAGGTACTGGTCATAAGTTCATTTTCCAAACTGGGTCTTGCCTTTCCAAATAACTTGAACCAACACAAGATCATAAGACTCCACTACCTAAGATTAACTTCACTGGGGAACCCCAGATTAAACCATTAGCATAGGATGCTTTGCCAGAAGTGTAAATTTGACCAGCAGAGGGTTTTAGGGTCAAGGATTTAGCTTCAGAGAAATGGTGAATCTTAATTTTGGGCTTTCATTTTTGTGGTAAGTTGGAATCATAATTGAAAGAATTCATGTCCAGGGAAGATAGTATAATTCCTTCAATAAAATTGATGGGGTTATTAATCATCAATTTGAACTCAGATAGTCATCCATCAGTTTCATCAAGTTGAGGATAATGATTATTTTCATAATATTCTCCTTCAATAGGATTAATCCTTCTCCTGGGTTGGGGAAAATCAGGTCTTACATGTCCTGTCTGGTTTCAATTCCAGCATACCTTTTCCTTTTTTTTCTCAATTCCTCTTGACTTCCAAGCTGGTGGGATTAGGGGAAGGGGAATCTTTGGTCCTAACAGCATATTCCTCCTTACTCCTGATATTTTTTTGCCTGGGTCTATTGAATTTCTTCTCAAGACCGTTCATATCAATTCTTTCTTCTCATACTTCTATCCAGGTAGAAATTTCATATTTCATGGGAATCCTGCACATAAAACCATGGTTGAGTTTTCCCAGACATAAGTTGAGAAGTCTCTCATTAACCTATTCTTGATCCCCATTGGGGAAAAAAAAATCCAACCTCCTTTTCTGATCAAGAACCCATTTGTGAGGTTTGTCCTTTGATGGATCAATGAACTCCCTGAAACCATTTTTGTAGTAAGACCATTCAGATTATTTGAAGTGTTTTCTATTGATTGGTTTATCAAAAAAATATAACAAGTAGTTTCATTAAATTTCTTTTCTTGGAAGAAAAAGATCAAAGAAAAGTTTCCAATCAGAATTTTTAAAAGGAAGATGATGAAGAAATCCCTTTTTGAACCCCCCAATGACTTAACTCATAAATGGGGTTTAAAACAGAAAATGAGGTTGAATTGCTTTATTTAGAAGCTTATAAAGGAGAAGTAAATCAAAGAATTATCAGCTCATTTCCTGGAAAATCTAACAACAGTGTAAGTTTTAGAATGCCCCTGAATGCTGATCATTCTAATTTGATTGGTATATTATAAGAAACTATAGACATGAATGGACTTGATAAAAAAGTCAACAAGCCCAGAGAACAGAACACAAAGAACAGAGAAGAGTATCTATGTAAGGCTAAATATTCTTCTACTCCTACTACCACTCACTCTGGAGTCAAGAAGACATCAGAAACTAAAGAAAAGGTATGCTTGAACTGCAACCAGACTGGGCATCTCAGACCCAATTTCCCTCAACCTAGGAGAAGTATTAATCCAATAGAAGGAGGACGGTATAACAATAACCCTGGCACTCAAAGTGATTACTCTGAAGGACAAATTCCAGAATTTGGATTGATAATCACTAACCCCATAAAGATTACAAACCCCATAAATGCTGCAGAAGTCAACATAGAATCCTTCTTGGATATAAATTCTCTTAATGAAGATTTGAACCTGCCTCAACAATGGAAACCCAACATCAAAATCCAACATATTGCACAGTCCAAAGCTCCAAATCTCATCCTTCTTCAGGTAAACTTTATACTTCTGTTAGACCCTGTTATGCTACTGGTCTGATCCAAAACTCCTCAGCAAATTTACTCCTTGTAATTGGAGATTTTGGTTCTTGTTTTGGATCATCTTATCTAGGAAAAAAAGATCCCAATTTTAAACAGAACCTAATACCAGTACCCCAAGCTAGGTTCATCAGCTGTTGTTTATCCTTAAATTACATAGGTTTTTCTTCAACAGATGTCATACTCCCCCATACAAAAGGATCACTTAAGCTGAAAATTGAGGTTGTAGTACTACAGAATGGAGTATGTGATTACATCCTACTAGGAAATGAATCCCTTTGACTGTATGGAATATATGTTGATAATATTTTAATTTTATTTTTGAAAAATAAGGAACAGAAGACTAAGGGAAAAGCTTTAAAACTGAACACAGAAATTAAAGAAATGGAAAGTTTCAAAGAACACCAACAAAATGAGTTGAAAACAAGGGAGACAAAAAAGAATAATATGAAGCAGATACGGCAGACAGGACAAGGCTGTATTAAGGTGGAGACTGGGTTTGTCTCAGCATTCTGGATTCCAAGGTCCTCCTAACTTCTACCTATCAGAGGTGATAAGATAAAGAATAAATAAATTTTTCAAAAAGATTCAGCAATTATCAATAAATATATGTATAAAGCAAATGCAAGGTGAGGTGGTTTGGTTATTAATGGTTAATATATTAATAAATTGATTAATAAATAGATAAATAGAGAGGCACTCATGGTATATTGGGGATGTTGAACACCTATTCTTCATGGAATTCACATTGAAATCTGTAGACCTTGTTACTCTGGAAACTTAAAGATTATTTTTAAAGGAGTCATTTCCAAAAGATAATATATATATATAATATATGGTAGAGTGGCAGGGATTTGTTGCCATGCTGCCACAACAGAAAACTGGCTGGGATAGTATTAGTTTCTTTAGGAAAATGTTAGGGACATGTACTGATGTTTTTATACCTTTATCTAGGGTAAAAGGTTCCTTAGCAGCATCAATTCATAAAAAAAAGGTTGGGAAGGATAATATTAATCAGACTAAATCCATAAATCACTTAATTATCTCCTATGATTATTTGATAACTTTGGAAAGGTGTCTGGATGTATATATAACTGGGTCAGGGGTCTACATAACCTCAAAAAGAATCCTGCATTTATATCCTTTGGGGTCTTACTTGCGTCCTTCTGAGGGCTATAGGGGCCAAAGAGGAATGGTTCTAAGGCTAGCAGGGAACCATTATTGGCCCACCATGTATTTATGTTTCTGTAGCACGGTTATAATCTAATTCTAAAGGGATAGGGAATTCTTATACTGTTAATTGAGTGATTGGCATGTGAGAAACACATTATTTATCCACATGAACTCCCTTTTACTACTTATTCTCCGGGGATATTAGTATATTTTCAGAGGAGAACTTTCTAATGATTGTTTTATGTAATATAAATTCTAATTATGTACTAGGAGATGGGTACAAGAGCGGTTTAATGTGTTTGGTCCTTATTTTTGAAATTTTGATTATTTACTTAAAAAAATCAATTAAAACTATATACTTTGGGAATGTATGTAATATTTTTACATATTCAGTTCCCTTGATATTTCACAAATGTTTTGATGGCTTGAAGCTCTCATATTTGTCAATTTAAGCTAGTTTTCAACAATCTTTTTTTATCCTTTTTCAAAATTTCTATGTTCACTTAATATACTTTATAAAAATATGTAAAATCTTCTTTGAAAGTAATTTTATACTCATGATGTATTTTTTGAACTATTTTCTACTTGCGGGGACATTTATTACTTATGTAGCATGTCCCCATCCAAGTATTAACATGTCTAGGAGGTATTTTGATTCTTATGCAGTCAAAAATGTGTCAAGCCAGTCTTTATTCCTGCGGCTTCATACTATTCAGATGCCCACGACTTTATAAACGGCTTTTGGGTTAATTAAACAGGTTTTAAGCGCTTCTTCTCAGCTGTGCGCGGGAATCTCAGCTGACCCGGCTGCGGGTGGGAATTGTGAAAGGTCATGCTTTCGCGCCAAACTTCTTAAATACACAGAATTCACAAAATATGAGGAAATTCTTATTGTGAAACCTATACATCAGGAATCACGTGAAATATTCAAAATGGAAAAAATATCATAAGCCGTGATTTCTCTTGATTTTTCATTATTATTGAAAAATATATGGATTTAGAATTCAGTGTAGGTGTCAGTGAGTGATCCTACCTTAATTTAGATGGAAAATCTAAATTTGCAATAATATTTCAATATTTTGTATTAATGAATGTGTTTTTAATTTTTGTTCTTTTTCTTGTTTTTTCAATTTTGCAGATTTCTCTGTAATAGTAGCATTCTGAAAATTTGAGAGTGAGATTGTTGAAGTTGTAGAAAATGGGTAGTTGAGAGAAAACAACATCTTCCCAGGAAGTTATTGGGGTGGGCATGATTGATCAAGGTGAGAGGATCAACAAGCACAGGAAAAAAATAGTAAAAACTATGTGGCAAGGAAATAAGAAGCAGAAGCAGGGAGGAAGAAGAGAGAGGGCAGACTTGAGTATGTAAAAGAAAGGAAAAAGATGAATGAAAAGAAGAAAAGCAAGTAAAGACTGGGAGACTCCAAGCCAATCAGGCAAGGCAGAGATATTTCAGCTTGCAACTTATTCAGAGAAACCTTTCAAAGTGGGATAAAAACAAAAATAGATCATAAATAACAGGATGAATGAGAAATCAAAAAATATTATAACAGATAAAAGATTTGTATCCCTCACCTAAAATAAGGTATGGTCAATCCCTTACTCTACCCTTGAATTCCAACTACTTATATTTTTGAATGAATTTGCAAGGAAATGACCCAAAACAACACAACTCCGCTACAAATTATTTTTGTGGCCATCTTTATGTTTCACATGTATTGTCATGTGTATGTTTCACAACTAATATCCAATCAGAAGTTTAGTTTTGTGTGTATTTTAGGAGTTATGGATGTATTTGTGTTATTTCAAAATTCCCTTGGAAAGCCCCACATCCATACTGGGCATTTTTTACAGGTTTGAGACTCAAAATTCATGCACCTGTCAGGAAAACCACATTCAATATGCTTTTGAAAGTTAATTCCAGATTTCTTTTCGCAGCTGTTGAGTAGGGGCATGTAAAAACTGCAAAGTCAACATCTGTTGACTACATACTGCAAGAAAATTCTACAACCTCTATTTATGCATCATGCATATAAAAAGGTTGTAGAAGATGGATAAAAAATGAACTTAAAAATTTTAAAATTGAATAAAATATAGAAAGATCAAATATAAGGTAGAAAAATTAGGGAAATAATAATAAAAGTTGTCACAAAAAAAAATATAAAATATTTATGGACCACAAAACATATCAGATAGGTCCCATAAAAATTGTGAAAAATAAGAAGTAACCATGTCCAACCAATTTACTCAAAATCAAATACTACAAAATTTGGGAATATTTCAGGGATATAAAAATAACAATTAACAGTTAAAAATATTCTGGAAATTATTTCAGAAATAAATATGACACAAACAGGTAAAGCTCAGTGACAGAACTTTGAGGGATTATCAAAAAAGCTCTGTCAAGCCTTCTAGCGCTAGAACTCAGCCACAAACAACTCTATGTTCCCTTAGAAGGCCCCTTTACCCCAAAAAGGTATATATATAGTACCCTTTGGTCATTTTAAAGCCCAGTAATTTTTAGGATCAATGCAGAACCCATTTACATCCGTTATCAATTTTCCATACTATATAAAAGTTGATATGTAGCCTCATTCTGATAGCATATTTAATGCATTATTAATTCCCCAAAAGAAAAATTTTCAAAATACCCAAAAAGTTGATATGAAACCCTTGAAATGTGAATTTCTTCAGAATTTATGGGAGTCCATGCTTAAAGTGGTAATTTATCTCCTCCCTTCCTTTGGAATTAAGTGCTGTGTATACTCATTTGCATGGGTGAACCCCTTTCTTTAAATCAAAAGGACCCAATTATTAAAAGGATTTACAGAGTAAAAATTTTCCCCTTGAAGAGCTGTTGCTTAAGCAGTAAAGATTCCCAGTACTAAATAGACTGTGAGCCCTTTGTAAAATATATTGAAGATTTTTTCAACAAAACTATTATCAAAATTGAAATTTCTCTTAATTATTTTGAGAATTCTAAATTTTATCCTTGGAAATATTATTATTCCAAAATCAATTTCAAATTCTTTTGTTAAAGTAGTGTAAGGTTCCTGGTATCAGGAAGATGAAAATATGCATTCTAAGGCAGTTCCAGTGGACTTTCCCAGGGGAAAATCAGTTTTTTTTTGCTATAGAGTACAGTGTGGATATTCTGCACTTGCAGGGAGCACTTTTGGGTCCAGGATACTCAATTGAGGACAATGGGTTCTTCTAAAATATTTTTTCCAAATTGAAGAAAGGTATTTTGATAAGATTGCAACAAGATAGTTTAGAACTAAAAACCAACAAGCTGCAAACAAGAGTTAGGAGATTGAACAACTAGGAAAAAGATAAGAGAGAAGAAAAGGAAAGTGAAGAGACAAACAACTCAGTTGTGACTTTGAAGAGTAAATGAGAAAGAAGGACCCAGACCGGCGTGAGGTTGATAGAGAGAGGAGACGAAGAAGAGCAACTGGAGGAGAAACACTAGATAGTCAGACGTGTTGGGCCAAAGAGGTCTTGAGGATCATATTCTTACCAGGCACAGACTCGAAGATGAGTAATTGGTTTGATGGTAAGTTGAAGGAGATTGGATCAGATTGAAGAGGACATGAGTTTGCGGGAGAGTGAATGTATTGAAGGTGATTTGAGAGGAATGAATGAGATAAGAGAAGAAGATTGAAAATAAAGAAAGAGAAGAAAAGATATAGAAATAAAGACAATCATGAGAGTTGTGGTCAACGAGAGAAGTATGTGAGAAGAAGTGCCCCGGCCCCTACAAGAGGCCATGTCCTGAGTTAAGAGAGGTGAGGAAGTCACCCAAATGTCACAGGAGAGATCACCGGGGAACCCGTCTCATCTGGCGCTACCTTAACTGTAGTACTCAGGAATTAGAAGATACTCAACACCCCACATGGCTGGTGAGGAGATGATCCAAAAATCAGATGTTTGAGGGGACAAAGATTTTCTCCCAAAGGAGTTCCAAGGAACTTATTGAAGAGGCCTTTGTGAGAGAGTCAGCGACCATTAGTTGACTTAGGATCAGATTAAGAGTAAATTTGCTGTTTGCAAAATCTTCGCGCAACCCTTTTGTTTTGATATCTGTATGTCTAGACTTTGAGTGAGACCCAAACCTTTTAATTTTGTCTTCCAAGCCTTTATTGTCGATGTGTAAGATAGGCTTAGGTTCAGATGTTTGATATATTTTGCTGATAAGGTTCTTGATCCACTTAAGCTCGAGGTAACAGTCTAGTAGAGCATTTAATTCAGATTTGGTTGAGGAGTACGTAATGTTCCTTTGTCGAGTGGAGTTCCAGATGATCGGACTTCCATGATGAAGAATGATGTATCCTGTTTGCGACTTGCGGAAGATTGGGTCATCTCCCCAAGTGGCATCACTGAAGCTTGAGACAGGTTCTTGATTGGGATCGTAGCTGATGACAAGTTTAAAGTGCTTAGTCGTTTTGAGATATTTCCACACCTTCCTGACTTCTCTCCTGTGATTCATCCCTGTATTGGCATTGAACCTAGCCAGGCTGGAAACAGAGAAAGAAATGTCCGGACAGGTGTATTGGGCTAGATGATTGAGGAGTCCGGTGGCCAATTGTTAATTGATTTTCAATTGTTGGAATTCATCGTGATTGACGTCGGATGGGGGCTCGAGGTTCAAATTTTGAGTGAGTGGAGAATTTATCTCCTTGCAGGAGGTAAGACCTAGTTCTTCTAAGCCGCAATTGATGTGATTGGGTTGACTCAGGAGAATTTTGTTGTCCTTGAGCTCCATGAGCATTCCAAGAATGGTGTTGGGAGGATGACACGACAAGTTCTTGAATCTATCAAGAAAGTTGTTTTCGAAGACTTGAGAATTTCCAATATGGATCAAGTTGTCAACGTTAAAATAAATGATTTCCTTCGTCATAGAATTGAGATATAGGCAGGGATCGCTAGTAGATTCTTGATTGCCTTGGGATTTGATCCAAAAATTCAGGGTTTCGTACCAATTTTTGGGGGATTGTTTCAATCCGTAAAGTGACTTCTTGAGCTTTAGGTATGGAGACCTTCTGTTGGACCCTTCTGGGGTTTTTATGATGACCGTTTCTTTGAGAGGAGCGTGCAAGAATGCGCCTTTGACGTCAAACTGAGTCACTTTCATTCTATTTTTTAGACCGTATGTGGGGGCAACTTGGAGAGATCCTAATTTGCCAGTTGGGGCCCAGGTTTCATTGTAATCAATCCCTAGGACTTGATTAAATCCCTGAATGCAGAGTCTAGCCTTGTACTTGACCGGATTTCTGTGACAGTTTTGCTTTACTTTGAAGACCCAGACGGTATTAAGAATGTTGTCTGGATTTCCATAGTATTCTTCCCAAACGTTGTGGAGTTATATGGAGTTCAATTCATCATCCGCTGCCTTCTTCCACTTTGGCCACTCAGAGCAATTCTTAGCAGCCTTGTAAGAAGGGGGCTTGTAGTAATGGTGGAAACCATATCTTTGAGGCTTCTGCGTTTCGCGCTTGGGCATTTGAGAGATAGATGAAATAGATGATTCAGGAGTTTGAGTTTGAGAAGATATGAGAGGAGGATCAGGAGAGGATGATGCTACCAAAGCCTTGTCTTCCTGGTCCGATTCAGATTCTGAAGGGTTGTTCTGAGATTCTTGTATGGTGTATTGTTTTTCAACGGAAGAGAAATCCGATTCTCTGGAATCCGTGCTTGTTTGACTGAATAGATCGGTCCCGGGTGGTTCAAAGAATGGAAAGTTGTGGAGAGAATCTTTAAGGAACTGGACGTGTTTGGTTTCAACAATGCAACCCGATGAGCTGAGAATAAGATAAGAGTGAAACCCAGGATTAAACCCAATCAGGACTCCTTCCAGTCCTTTCTCATTGAATTTCCTTCCCTTCTGTAGGCGATTTGCAAGGTAAATGACCAAGGATCCTACAGGTTTCAAGTAGTTAGCGGGTAATTTCTTGTTGAACATTAGTTCCCAAGGGGACAGGTTATTACCTTCCCTAGGGACTTGGTTGAGCATAAAGCAGCAACTTCTGACCACGATTTGCCAGTAGTTCTTGCTTAGCTTGGAGGATGAGAAAGTCGCACATGCCGACTCAATAATTGTTTGATTGGCTCATTTGGCCCAACCGTTATGCTGAGAGTAGTAGGGTTCAGACTTCACAAGTTTGATATGTTTTGCTTTGGCGAAGCTCTTCAGAATGTCGTTTGTGAATTCTGTGCCCTTATTGGAGAAGATCTCCGTTGGATAATAGTTGAGTCGTTTATGTTCTGTCTCAAGGATGCTGATGATGACATCCGGGGTTTCTTCTTTAGTCGTAAGGGGGAAGGCTGAGAGGTAGCCTGTGCAGTTGTCCACAAGAGTTAGGATATATCTGTGGCCAGCTTTTGATTGTGGAGTGATTGGACCCATTAAATCTAAGTGAATTCTCTTGAAAGGCTTTGACAACGGCAAGGAAGTAGCTGAGAACGGAGCCCTTGTGATCTTTCTCTTCACGCAACCATCGCACTGGAAGTCATTTAATTCATCTTTAGAATATTGGTCTCTGAGAATTGTTTTGAGTGTTGAAATCAAGGAGTGTCCATACATCTTATGGATGTCAGAGAGTGATTGAGTTTGATTCAAGGAAGACGACAGGATCTGGTTTGTGAGATTGATCAATAGGTTATTTCCAGCATTCTTGGGTTTCTCAATAACAAATAGGCTATCACGGATCAGTCCTTTAAGTACCATCTGGCCACCTCGAGTGATTCTGAACTGATCCTGTTCTTGGAAGAGATTACATCCCTTTTTAGCCAGAAGAACAGGACTAATAAGGTTGACTACAATGTCTGGTATGTACATGCATTCTTCAAGAGTGATGACGGAATCCTCCCATTCCAGTCTAACAGTTCCTGTTCCTGGGATCTTGAGATTGGCTTCTAATTTACCAGTTTTGATTTCATCCAACTCATCCTGCACGTTAATAGATACAAAATACTTCGGATCATTGAATATGTGAATGTTGGCGCCCGAATCCAAGAGAAGATTAGGTGAGTTGTTGGCATTGATCCAAAGTGTCAGTAACGCTGGATAGTTAATAGTAGGGGTTGTCTTGATTCGGTTCTTCCATTCATTCTGTTGTTCTATCCACCAGGCTGGAGCAATCTGAGGGTGGAGGTGGAAACATGAGGATTTGGATGGGGAGCATTAGGGTGATGGAAGCCTTCCTTGCACCAAATGCGAGTCTTTTTCTCTCCTTGATCTGTCTTGTTTCTAGTGGTCACTAATGTAACGTCGGAGGTGGATTTTCCGGTTTTGAGTTGTGCCTTGCGCTCATTATTGTATTGGGTCAAGTGATTGAATACCTTCTCCACTGTCACTGATTTTTCGTGCATAATCTGTTGCTTTAGGTTCTCTAGAGTGGGTGGGAACTTGAAGAGGATGAGATACGCCAAGATATCCTTCGGTAGCTCTATTCCAACGTCCCCCATACGAGTAAGTGCTTTTCGAATATCCGTTATGAATCCTTCAATGGCGTGTTTGTTAAATGGAGCATGAAGAAATTGGTTGAATATGCGGGCTCTGTTGGCCGTCTCGGATTAAGCAAACCTTTGTGTGATCTTGGCCCAGAGTAACTTAGACAATGTAATGTTTGCAGCATTGACAACGTTGGCGTGAGTCGTGCTATTGAGTTTGGATAATATAATTGCCCTGATTTCTCGATCTTGCTTTGTGGGTAATTGGCCTGAATTTCGGGTTATGGCGTCCTTGATATCTTTGAGATCAAACAACATCATCATTTTATCCCGCCAGATGGAGTAGTTATTGTTGTTGAGAGGAGGGATAGCATCAACGGAGGCCTTGAGCGCAACCTGATAGAAATAGTCATTTGCTCCTGTTGGTTTGTTCATTCTTGGTAAGATGGAGTTGTCCTTTGGCTTTTAACCGTGATAAGATTGCGACAAGATAGTTTAGAACTAAAAACCAACAAGTTGCAAACAAGAGTTTGGAGATTGAACAACTAGGAAAAAGATAAGAGAGAAGAAAAGGAAAGTGAAGAGACAAACAACTCAGTCGTGACTTTGAAGAGTAAATGAGAAAGAAGGACCCAGACTGGCGTGAGGTTGATAGAGAGAGGAGACAAAGAAGAGCAACTGGAGGAGAAACACTAGATAGTCAGACGTGTTGGGCCAAAGAGGTCTTGAGGATCATATTCTTACCAGGCACAGACTCGAAGATGAGTAATTGGTTTGATGGTAAGTTGAAGGAGATTGGATCAGATCGAAGAGGACATGAGTTTGCGGGAGAGTGAATGTATTGACGGTGATTTGAGAGTAATGAATGAGATAAGAGAAGAAGATTGAAAATAAAGAAAGAGAAGAAAAGATATAGAAATAAAGACAAGCATGAGAGTTGTGGTCAACGAGAGAAGTATGTGAGAAGAAGTGCCCCGGCCCCTGCAAGAGGCCATGTCCTGAGTTAAGAGAGGTGAGGAAGTCACCCGAGTGTCACAGGAGAGATCACAGGGGAAACCGTCTCATCTGGCGCTACCTTAACTGTAGTACTCAGGAATTGGAAGATACTCAACATATTTTACCATAGGAGGTTACTGGAATAAGAAGGTTCAGATAGTTCACATGAATGATCATATTTTTAAGAAAATTTGAATCCTTTAACCAAGAGTATTCCTCCCAATCAGATTGAACTCCCAGCTCAGTGAAGAACAGGGAAGTTAGTTCCTTCAATTCTGCTTTGAAAACCAGAATGCCTTCTATATCACGGGCCACTCACTTGGTAATATCAAACATGATTCCAAATATAACAATCAAATCTCCTGTCAGCGTCTAATATTGCAGAGAAAAATTTCAAATTAAGGAAAATGAAACAAATAAACAAAAACAAAACAAACCAACAAAAATAAAACAAATAAATAATAATAATAAAAATGATAATAAAACAAAAAAACAATAATAAAACAAATAAAAAATAATAAAACAAATAAAAAATCATAAAAAAATAAACAAAAATAAATAAAACAAATAAAAAATAATAAAACAAATAAACAATCATAAAAAAATAAAAACAAAAATAAAAAAATAAACAAAAATAAAACAAATAAACAAAAATAAAACAAATGAATGAGAATATGAAAATCACCAAAAGGAGGATTAAGAAATCCATAAAAATCATTACAGAAATGGATTCCCCACTCAAAATTAGGTAGGTTTACCCAATGAAACCACCCTTGAATTATAACTCCTTCTTATGTTAAATGATTAAATAAAAATTGACCAAAAATTGAAAGCACTACTATGGAACTGTATGGACAATTTAATATTTCATGCACATTTCCACATATACGTGTAACTCCTAAAATACATTCAAAACTGAGGTGGAGTTACAGGCAGAAATGTGTTACGTCACAATTCTTGCGTGCATTCCTGTGACCTTTAAAAGCCCCTCTGTACCTGTAGCGTCAAATTCTGGCGTACAGAAGTCCCGCAAACAGCTAAAAGTTTCCACACACGCAGCAGATCCTACCCCGCCCCAATCTAAATGGACTGATCCTTGCGTCAGGATCTGTCATGACAAATATGACAACAGGTACCGCTTGTAAGAATTAAAACCTAGCCTGGTATATGTAATAGTGTGATATATGCATGAAAAACTTTCTGAAAAAAAATAAATTATTAAATTATTAATTTTAAAGTATTTTAAATTAAAAATCAAATATTAAGGATTACAACTACACAGACCAACCCTAATCTTGGAAGGCCACAAGAAACTACATGGAGTGACCTTAAAAATTATGAAGAACTACCTACATGATCAGTAGATGATAGAAAATAAATGAGTATCTACATCTGACCACTTCAGTTCAGTATTAATAGTACAAATCAAGGATAAGTGTAGAATGATAAAAATGGCATAATTCAGATATTAACAGATCCTCTAGCTGAAATTGTACAGCAATCCAGAAGATGTAAGTTCAGATGTGTCAGCTTGCTACTATTGCAGAGCAAGCTGCAAAATTAACAG
The DNA here is from genome assembly GCA_025617555.3 of Puccinia polysora. Lineage (NCBI taxonomy): Eukaryota > Fungi > Basidiomycota > Pucciniomycetes > Pucciniales > Pucciniaceae > Puccinia > Puccinia polysora. The sequence goes on from JAOOQA010000021.1 coordinate 1,627,944, forward strand.
AAATAAAATAAATAATAATAATAGTAAGAAGGAGTAGGGAAACCATGAATATTCTTACAGAAATGGATTCCCCACCCAAAATTAGGTAGGGTCACTCACTGACCCCACCCTTGAAATCCAAATCCTTATATTTTGAAATAATTAAGGAAAGAAAGACCAAAAGACCACGGAACCACCATTGAGCTTTTTGACCAATTAAACATTTCACACATATTTTCACGGATAGGTTTTACACCTTAAATTCAGTCATAATGGAGGTGTTGTGTATATTTTAGGAGTTATGGACAGAAATGTGTTCTGTCACAATTCCAACATGCAGCCGCGGCATCCAATGCACCCGCGCGCGGCTGAGTTACAGCCCTGTCACTCTTTCAAGGTTGTGTACGCAGCCCCGCGCCTCTGACAAGTACGCAGCCATGGGACTACGGGTTGACAAAGTGACAGGCGTTCTGAGAAACTTAGGTACCGCGTAAAAATGCTAAAACCCACACGGGAACATTTTAAATATTTAATAAATGTCCCCATGGATAGTAGATAGTCTAAAAGTACATCAACTTATATAAAATACTTGAATAACCCTATATGTAGTTTTTATCAAACATCATTCAAAGTACAAAGAATGTCGAAAATAAGAAAATGAAAACTTCTCAAAATATATTAAAATACTTTAATATACTTTTATGAGAATTTCTAGACAGCAATGTCTTTGTGACATACTAAGAAAGCTAATTACGTAAGAATATTACATGAATTCCCATTACTTATATTTTTAATTAATTATTTTAGTAAATCAACTGAAATTCAAAAATAAAGAATCAAATCCATATCATGACTTTATTACAATTATTTAATACATAATGAGAACTCACCTGACATTAAACTGTCCGTAAGAAGTTCTATTAAAACAATTAGTAGCTTACTGGGAACATTTACCAAGGATAATTAATTGAATAATACATAAACAGGACAGATTAGTGTTATTCACACATCCTAATATCAATTGAAAAGTAGAATAACTCCCATACCCTGAGGAATTAGATGCTACCCGTACTATTGCACCAAGAACAGGTGACAGGCTACCACTGGCTACCCTGATAGCCTCAGTGTCTGTCCCTTTGAGCCCCTTTACCCCTCAGAATGATAATATTGGGACTCAAAAAGCTATAAATAAAGAGCTCTTTTGAGAATATTGAGGGGCAGAGACCCAGTTATATTTTTATCCAAACACCATTCCAAGGTAATCAAGGACTTATAAGAGATACCTAAGTGATTTATGGCTTAGTCTGATCAATAATATCCGTCCTGAAACTGTTTTCATCAACTTAAACTGCTGAACAACCTTATAACCCCAGTATACCCGTTTAAGCAATCAGTGCATGTCCCAAACAGATACTCAAAGGATTTAATAAAATACAAGCGAATTTTATTATGCTTTTTCTGTCGTGGCAGCTTGGTTACAAAGCCCTGCAACTCCACCGTGTATTTTATATAAATATTATCTTTGGGCAAAATATCCTTTAAACTAAAGAGCCCAAAGTACCAGGACTACATGTTTTCATACTGAAATCCCTGAAGAGAGGTGTTAAAGATCCGCAATATGATTGTGGCCCCTCTATAAAAATATTTAATAATCAATTTATTCATATTGATTTATAACAATAAACCATTCCCAAAAAAATTAACCTTGCAATAAGCTTTATCCAAGTATTTCAGGGATTTTTGCTGCATTTATTAAATAATATATTTATTATTTATTCTATCACCTCTGGTAGCTAAAGAATAGCAAGGGTTGTGGCATTCAGGAGGATGACAAGCTGATTGACAGCTACAATTAAACTTGCAAAACATTCCCTTGCTACCCTGCTAGCCTTAGCACATGAGCAGAACCCTCTTCACGTGCCCTGGGAATTTCATTATCACCCTAAAAAGGTATTTCTACAGAAATATGTGGACTCATTGTTAACATCAATTTTACCAGGAATTCATTATTATCAATCAGAAAACCTGTCATTGTTTGGTCTGGATTTAATTATAACTGGGCATCTTGGTATCAATATCCTCAAAAGGGATCAATATTAATAGCTTTTTGAGTCCCAATTCCATCCTTGTGAGTTTTACAGGGCCACAAAGGGACGGGTGCTAAGGCTAAAAGGGTAACCAGAGGTAGCCTGTCATGTTTTCTTGGTTCTGTAGCACGGCTAACATCTAATTCAACAGTTTATGGGAGTTTTTCTACCTTTTGATTGATGTTTAGACGTGTGAATAAAACTAATCTATCCACATGATTACTATTTGATTAATTATCCTTAGTAAATATTCCCAGGATGTTAATGAGTTTTCTTAGTAGATATTCCTACAGGTTATTCTGATTTCAGATTTTTTTTCATTATGTATTAGCTGATGGGAGTAAAAGCATGATATTGATTTTGTTCTTATTTTCAAAATTCTGTTGATTTACTTGAAATAATTAATTCAAAATATAAGAAATGAGAATACATACATAATCAGTTTCCTTAGTATCTCATGGTCATACTTATGTTTTGAGGTTCTCACAATTTTATATATAAAGCATTTTAAGATATTTTACAAATAGTTTTATCTTTTTTTGACTTATTTGGTATTTTTATTGTATTTGATAAAAAAAACATATTAATTATTTTTATATAATTTCATGTAGTTTTAGACTATCTTCTATACATGGGACATTTATTAAATATTTCCCCGTCTTGGTTTTGAATCTTTTCCTGGTAGCTGGGCTTTTTGAGCCGCCTGTCATTCTGCCAGCCTGTAAACCTGTGGCTGCGTACTTTTTAGATGCCTGGGGCTGCATTCACAACTTTTCAGGGTACACAGACAGGGTGGCAGTTCTTCTGCTCAGCTGTGCACCAATGTGTTGGTTGCTGCGGCTGTGTGTGAATTTTGAAAATCACATTTCCACCCTTACCTCCTCAAAATCACTGAATTGTTTGATTCTGACACAAAATTCACTGTGAACACTATATGTGGGTTTTCATGTGAAACATTAAAATGGCCAAAACCCCAAGGCCATGTCTCTTTCTAAATCTTCATAAATTGTTTAAAAATATAAGCAGTAGTAATTTGAGGTAGGTGTCAGTCAGTGACCCCACCTTAAATTTCTTGCATAAATGGAATTTGAATCAATATTTGAAATATTATTTCTGGATTAATATGAATTTTATTTATTTATTTTATTTTTTTACTTTTGCAGCTTGCTCTGCAATAGTAGCAAGCTGACACATTAAACACTTAGTGCAAACTCCTTGCTTTAAAAGCCATACTCCAGTTCAGTACATGCCCTTCCTGGACAGAACCATTACTCAATATGTCAAGTCAAAGCCACAAGCCCCATTGGTTAACATGTAATGCCATAGAACATCCCACACCAAAACCAGTCATCCCTCCTCAAGGCCTCCTCTCATTTCTCACATATACTGGCATATCTTCTCCACCTGGACTAATTCCCCTCAAGGAATTAGTATACTAATTATTATTGGTTAGTCCCCTTCCAATATATTTCATCTCAGCACAAGACAGCCAACAACCTAACTTACTCATATCACCTATCCCTTTGGTTTTACGCTTATAGGATTCATTTTTCAACCTCCTTCAGAGCCTTACTTCAGGATTGTTGTCCTCTCCATTATCATTCCTCTATATCTCCTCCTCCTTGCTGTTAAAATACGGTTGAACTCATGTTATGTGAATTTTGGTGTGTGATCCAAATGGGATGCACAAATGGGCCTCTACGGCCCATTAGAAATCACGTGGGCCATGTGGGCCTATGGGGATGTTATTTTTTTGGACATTTGGGCACCAAAACAAGTTTTTCAGGTCTTTTGGGACAAGGGCCTTAATGGGCCTGCCAGGGTGAATGGGCCACCTTAGCCAGACAAGATTATCTGAGTATAACTGGGCCCACTGTTTTGGTGCACCATTTGGGACACCTTGAAAAAAAAAATGTCCTTGCGCATCCCACATCCTTATCCTTGTCCTTGCGCGTCCCGTGTCGCTCATCCTTATCCTTGCCTGTTGCGTGTTGATCATCTTTATCCTCTCCCGTCACGCATTGCTCATCCTTGTCCTTGCCCGTTGCGCGTCAATCATCCTTATCCTTGCCCGTCGCGCATTGCTCATTGTTATCCTTGCCCGTCGCGCATTGCTCATCCTTATCCTCGCCAGTTGCGCGTTGCTCATCCTTATCCTTGCCCGTTGCGCATTGCTCATCCTTATCCTCGCCCGTCACGCGTCACTCATCCTTATCCTTGCCCATAGCGCGGAGCTCATCCATGACTTACCACAGACATCCCGACCGCACCTGCAAGCGCTTGTCCAATCCTTGGATCCGTCAATCTCCCAGATCACTCAATCTAACAGTTGCCAATCTCAAGCCCGTCAAGATTTACTCAATTGCCTCAAGCCAATCTCCTATCTACCCATCCACGCTCTCACGAACTTCATTCGTTGTCCTTCCTGGGACTCTCCCACCCCCTTTCCATCTCCGGGTGGGGGTGAAGAGTGTGGACTACCACCCGCAGACATCCGCGGCGGTTGGGTTCATTTTCCTTTCCAGCCCTTTCCGCCTTTGGACGAGGGGTGGGTGATTCCGGTATTGTTGAACGCGCCCATCCATGGATGGACGCAAGAGATGGCCTGATTTTCTTTCTTTTTCTGCTCTATTTGTAGAATCCGTTGTAAATAGTCTAATAGGGCCTCCTGCCCATATAAGGAGGGGCTCTCCCCTGCCTTTTGGAACATTATCAAATCAGCCAGCATGAAATCAGCATAATCCTATCATCACATCAGATATCTATGAATACCCCTTGATCCTTGAGCCTCCATAATCAAACCCTTGGTCCTTGAGCCTCCATACTCAAAACCTTGATCCTTTATTCTTATCACCAACCAATAGCTTTGCTGGTTGAAGAAGAATTTTTCTAATCAAATTCTTGAGTGTGTTACACCACTCCTGAGCCCTTTATCCAACCATACTGGTCCTGATCACCCTTTGATTATCTTTCTGGAACCAGTCACGTTTGACTGAAGAGGTTTTATTAAGCTTAAAACCTGGAGTGTTAAACCTCCCTTCCCTTCTTTTGAAGGTGAATCCTGCCACGCTACTCTTGAGTCCCTTGAGAAGTTTTGTTTTATTGTTTTTTGAATAAGTTATTGTTTTGCTTCTAGAGCTTCTTCAAAAAATTAGCTTTGTCTTGTGAAGCCACCCACAGTTATCTGGTACCCTTCAAGCCCTTGATTGCGGAGAGTTGGGCAGGTTTATTGAGAACCTGGAGGTTGTTTGGGATTGAGTTGATCTTTCCTAAGCTCCTGCTGACGACCAGAGCTATTAGCTTGTGGGTGTTGTCACTTACAATTGCCTTGTCTTGTTGAACTCTGAAAAATTATTGACTCCTTCTATTTTCAACGGTTCTCCGACATCATCTTGCCTCAGATAGTGTTGTTTCCCATCTGCCGACCGCTACAATCTTTATCCTCTTACTTTTGGTTCCCCGTTTATCAGGTTCTGGGATTTGATCTCGGTTACATTTAAATGTTTTTGTAACACTCAGGAGTGCAGCCTAAAAAAGCACCTATCCCCTCCACAGAACTGCCAACGCCCTGCGCCATTTGGAGTCTTAAAATGTTTATTTTTGACATACTTGGCCAGACGGGCTGGCCTGCCAAAATATTTATTTTATGGTATTTAGGCCTTGGCGGCCCATTGGGGCTGCCTCCTCTTTTAGGGCCCACTCAGGGCCACTTGTTCCCCTCTGGGGCCTGTTGCAGGGCCCAAAGGCCCGCGCAGGGCCGTTGTATTGGGAAGGGGGCTCTGTTTGGAGTCCCCCCACCCACTTGTGTGTGGGGCTGCAGCTCCAGTTGCATTGCTTGGTTGGTTGCAGCCTCCAGGGTAAGCCGGGGCCGCGGGGGCTGGCAGCCCCTGCCTCCCTTCCTCCCCTCACTTTCTCCAAAAGGGGAGAGGAGACTGGCTGGTCATCAACCAGCCAGGCTGGCTGCAACAAGGAAACCGGCAAGGTGGGAGGGGATTTGATCAACCCCCCACCACCTCATGTGTGGACCAATTAGGCTGGCCAAAACAAGTTAACCTGCAAGTTGGGGTGAAATTTGTAAACCCCCCCACCTCTTGTGTAGCAACAACAAAGTCGCAGGGGCCATCTCTCCCCCCCCCGTTACCAAGGGGGAGGTGACCTGGGGCTGGGTGGGCTTGACCACCACTCATCCCACTAACCATTTTTGCTGCCCTGGGGGAGGGTTCCCTGGGGGGAGATTTCACTGCTACCTCCAGGGATTGAGAGAGAGAGGGGGGGACACCCAAGCCTGCTGTTTACAGCCTCTCCCCCTGTAAGTTTGACCAGAACCAGAGTTTTTCTGGGTCCACCATGGCCAATCTGAGGGCCAGTGGCTGGTTGCAGGAGGAAAAAAGCCGTGTAAGTTGGTAGTAAGGACCAATGAGGTCACAGAGGTAAAAAAAGCTGGTTTTAAGGGACAACCCGCCAAGTTCTGAACATCAGCAAGGGCTGGTTCAGCCCAGTAAGGGTGAAAACACCAAAATCAACTGGTACAGGCTGCTCATAAGGGTTCAGGGACTAATGCCAAGTGTTCTGAGTAAGCCCAAACCAATTAGCAAGTCTTGTAGAGCCTGTAGAGCCCCTTTGGGGCAGAATTTTTACCTTTTGCTTGTCATCACATGAGCTCCACATGAGCACCATCTTTTGTATTTAAGAAGCTCTTCTCCCTGCTGTTTTCCGTCCATTCATTCATCAATTCATTCACATTCACAAGTTTCCCATTGCCTCTGCCTCATATTAAGGATCAATCATGAGACATTATTGTCTCAGCATTTCTTTTGCTTTAAGTAATTCTATTTGAATAAGCTTGTGGGCAAATTATTCTAAAACTTTCAATCAGTCTCATTTCTCCATCCTGTTTTCTCTAAGAAGTAGTGCCTGTGCCTTCAGCTGTCACAACTGCCCCTGGCATGCAAGGGGCTGAATGCACAAGCACTACTACTCATAGAAATCAAGGATTTTTTTGGGAATTTCAAAGAAGAAGATAAGAGGAGGAGTAAAAGTGATGAGAAGATGTAAGGATTGGATGGTGAAGTCCAGGAGGAGGTTTTTGAATAAGTTGTTGTTCAATCCTATAAGAGTAACACCAGGAAGGGACAATTTGATATGAGTCAAGCAGGGTGGGTGAAGGTTTTCTTTTGCTGAGATGACACTTGCTGGCAGAGGGAATAACCAGTAAGATGTAGTATACTCATTCCTAGGCGGGAATTATTACAGGAGGGGAGGAGAGGCAAGTATATGTGAGAGCTGAGAAGGAGGCCTTGAGGGATGAGTGGCATGCGTTGGAGGTTGGAGTTCCCACAGTATGAAGTGTGGGCTGATTGGGCTGGAGGCTCAAGCTTACTGATTTGGTGATGAGCGTATCCAGGAAGGTTTGAAATTCACTGATCTGTAGTCCTGGGAGTATGGGATGAACAGACATTGGAGACAATTTAATATGTATATAATGGATGTAATATGTAATAAATCATATACCAATTGGATTGAGGAGATATGGGGAATTTACCAAGCCAATATGAGAGGGAAAGACCTTGAGAAGATCCATTGATTCACATGAAACAGTGGTAAGGTGTTCATGGACATAGAGGTTATCCCACAAGGGGATTGGTTGAACCTGGTTGGGGAAGGTGGAGACTGAAAGGTGTACAGGTTTACTCGCCAGTTGAAGGTACAGGAGTAATTGGAGTTGGACAAGGTAGAATAATTCCCATAACCTGTGGAATTAGATGTTAACCATGCTACAGCACCAAGAAAATTTGACAGGCCATCACGGGTTGCCCTGATAGCCTTAGCACCCGTCCCTTTGAGCCCCTTTATCCCTCAGAAGGACATAAATGGGACTCAAAAAGCTATAAATGTAGAGCTCCTTTGAGGATATTGATACACAGGGACCCAGTTATTTACATCCATACACCCTCCCAAGGTGTTCATAAACTTATAAGAGATAAAGAAGAGATTAATGGCTTTGGTCTGATTAATAATATCCGTCCCCAACCCTTTTTATCAATTTAAACTGCTGAACAACCTTTTTAATCCCAGTAATAATTTTAACCCATCAGGGCACGTCCCAAAAAGGTACCCAAAGGATTTAATAATATACCAGTGAGACTTGTTATCCTTTTTTCTGTTGTGCCAGCTTGGATACTGTCACACCACCACATATTATATATATATATTATCTTTGGGAAATATTTCCTTTAAGAATATAAATTAAAGGTTCCAAGGAAACCAGGTATACTTTTTTTCAAAGTGAATTCCCTGAAGAGAGGTGTTAAAGATACCCAATATTATTTCTGCGCCTCTATTAATTTATTTAATAATTTTCAGCATGCTGGATTCCAAGACCCTTGCTGTTGTTTAGCTACAAGAGATAAGAGAATAAATAATAAATATATTATTCAATAAATGCAGCAAAAATCTGTAAAATATTTGGATAAAGATATTGGAAGGTTTATTGGTTTGGTTTAAGATTTAATATTATAAATGAATATTGATAAATTATTTATTAAATAAATTAATAGAGCGGCCACAATAATATTGGGGATCTTTAACACCTCTCTTCAGGGAATTCACTTTGAAAACATGTAGACCTGGTTACTTTGGAACCTTTAATTTGTATTCTTAAAGGATATATTGCCCAAAGATAATATTTATATAAAGTACACGGTATAGTGCAAGGGCTTTGTAACCAACATTCCACAACAGAAAAAAATAATAAAACTCACTGGTATATCATTTAATGATTTGGGTACCTGTTTGGGACGTGCACTGATGGGTTAAACCTAATACTGGATTTACAAGGTTTTTCAGAAGTTTAAATGGATAAAAAAGGGTTGGGGATGGATATTATTAATCAGACTAAAGCCATAAATCAATTAATTATCTTTTATAAGTATTTTATCACCTTGTAACGGTGTTGGGATGTAAATATGAGTGGGTCTCTGGGTATCAATATCCTCAAAAGAGCTCCTTATTTATAGCTATTTGAGTCCCAATATTTTTCTTCTGAGGAATACAGGGGTTCAAAGGGACATACACTAAGGCTAGCAGGGTAACCTGTGGTAGCCTGTCACATGTTCTTTGCGCTATAGCAAGGGTGATATCTAATTCCGCAGGGTATGGGAATTATTCTAGCTTTTAATTGATGTTTTGGACGTGTGAATAACACCAATCTGTCCATATTATTTATTATTAATTAATTATCCTTAGTAAATGTTCCCAGTATGTTCATAATTGTTTAAATAAAAATTCCTACAAGTAATCTGATTTCAGGTGGGTTCTAATTATGTATCAACTGATCGGAGTAAAATTGTGATATTGATTTTACTCCTTATTTTCAAAATTCAGTTGACTGACAAAAAATAATTACTTAAAAATGTAAGTTATGATATTTTATTGAATATTTTTACATAATTAGCTTTCTTAGTATGTCACAAAAGAAATTGATTCCTTAAAGTTCTCACAATTGTACATCAAAGTATTTTAATATATTTTTACAAATAGTAGTTATCTTATTTTCGACATTTTTGGTATTTTTAATTATATTAATAAAAATAAGTATATGGATTATTTGGGTATTTTTTATACTTTCATGAATTTTTAGAGTATCTACTATCCACAGGAACCTTTATTACATATGTAGAATATTCCTGTGTAGGTTTTAGCATGTTTACATTGTACAGGGGCTTCTCCAGCTGCCTGTCAATCTGTCAACCAATAGTCCGCGGCTGCGTACTTGTCAGAGGCCTGGGGCTATGTAAAGGGCTTTTAAGGATATGCTGACAGGGTGGCAGTGCTGCTTCTGAGAAACGCGTTGGTGCATTGGTTGCGCCTTCTGCGTGCAGGAATTGTCACAGAACAAATTTCCATATGTAACTCCTAATTTATGCACAACACCAGAATTCTGATTGAATTTTAGTTGTGAAACCTATACAAAACAATATATGTGAAATATTTAATTGGCCAAAAAGTCCCATAGTGGTGTTGTGGTATTTTGCTCTTTCCTTTATTTAATTATTAAAATTATAAGGAGTTGGATTTCAAGGGTGGGGTCACTGAGTGATCCTACCTAATTTTGGGTGGAAAATCCAATTCTGCAATTTATCAAAGATAGTTTTTCCAATTTTTTCAATTTTGATTTATTATTAATTTCTTTTGAAGTGGATTTAAAAACCAATGCAGAAGTAGTAATATTTTATTTAAATCTTTGAAAAATAAGAAGAGAAGAATAAATAAAAGACTATAAACCAACTGGTTGGTGTCACACTTTGCACTTAAGGATTATTGTCTTCACCATTTTGAAATGTCCTCTCCTCAGTACCATATACCTCAGTCTAAAAGCGTGACACAAATAAAAAAAAAACATCAATGGTGCAATCCGCTATTTCCGCTTGCTTGCGCTGACCTTCCAATCTCAGAGACCAACTCAGTATATACTTGCAAACTTTGCGGTTAACTCCATACCGGTCGGCCATCCATTATGAGATCCAATCTCCTTCCCTGGCCAATCAACAGCCTCGGACTTCCATCTTTGGTCATGCATTGTTTTTTAGTTTGCATCTACGTCTAACTAAGCCATCACTACTGTATAGTTTGCAATTGGACTAGTAACTACCCTGCATACACTATTATCTCTTATTTGCATTACCTTCAATGTCACTCGCTCCTGCCCCAAATCGTCATGCAATTGTACAATCAGATTCTATTGTCTTGCACTTACGCTAAGACCTTGGATATGATTGTACTATTGCTTTATTTCCTATCCTGTTCCTGTCATTCATTGCCTCACCGCTTCAACTGTACTTAGCTCATCACCAGGTTGTATCTGTTCACTTTGGATTACCTCATAAGGGCTATCCCCTTGCCTGATGATTGTCTCCTCAGTTATTTAATTTCATACGTTCTCGCATTCTGCTACAACCTAGTTATCACATCAAACTAAGGTTGGGTTTCCTTCTTTGGAACAAATTCCATTCCTCTTGCCGTTTGTTGAGTGGAAATAACCAAGTTTGCACTTTGCAACTGGGTCTTGCTATTCGCACTTGCCCTTGCACTTGGCATTCCTTCGCGCTCACAATCATCTAAGAATTGCCATATAGTACGTGGGGTGGTTGTGTGACAGTAAATTAACTAACTCAACTCATCTATTGTAGCCTGCCAACCTAAAGTAGACTTCTTCTTTTTCAATTTCACGTACTCGCTCAACCGAGAATGCTTCCCTTGCCCCTTACAATGATGAGATTCATTGGGTAGGGAGAACCAGCGCTCCTTGGGCCCAAAAACCCTGAGATCCACTTCCTCCTTCTAAATCGCCATCTGCGGAACCTCTCAATGATCCTCGGTATCCTCCATGGGATGCTCCAAGGGACCCTCTTGCAGAATTTGCGGTCTCCAACCATTCTTCCGATGAAACCTTGACTCATGGTAGACCAGGGGTTTGCACTACTTCTCCCAAGCCCAATGCTCCAACCCTACTTTTGACATTGATCCAGGCCCTCACTCATGGTGCCCAGCAATCTAGTCCAAGCACTCCTAGCTTTTGCACTCCTGGCATGAAACAACCTGATCACTTTACAGGAGAAAACCCTCATAAGCTTAGATCCTACCTGCAGTCTTGTAAAATAATCTTTTCAAACGACTCCAACAATTTCCCTTCCAATAGACATAAAGTTATGTATGCTTTGTCCTTCTTAGGAGGTAAAGCCTTGCAGTGGTTTGAACCATACCTCAAACTTTTGTCCAACGACAGCCCCACTTGTATTCTCAACAACTGGGACAGGTTTGAGCAACAACTGTTCAACCTGTTTGGCGACCCCAATGAAGTTTGAAATGCCAAATACAAACTTCATAGTTTAGTTATGAAGGAGAATAGTAGAGCTTCCGTTTATATTTCTCATTTTCAAACCTTGCATTCTTGCATCCAGTGGAACAAGGCCGCTCTTCTATTCCATTTCCAAAATGGGTTTACTGGCCCACTTAATCAAACAGCTTGCAGTTGGGGGTGATAAGACAACCTTGCTTCAGCAGCTAATTGATCGAGTGATTGAGCTTGATAATGGCTATCATGACAAGAATTGCTCTTGGAAAAACAACCATGGACCGTCCACCTCGTCTCCAAGGGTGGACGACTCCTTGAAGCAAAACACAAGGAACCCAAAACCATCCAAACCAACCCAAACTTTGAACTCCAACTGGAAGGGGAAAACCGTTGCCAAAACTCCAAAGTTCTTGGACAAATAAACCGGGATGCTTCCAAGAAAGGAACGGCTGCAAAGGGAAAAGAATGGGCTGTGTATGTATTGTGGAGGTAAACATGATGTCGACAGCTGTGCAAAGAGGTTAGTGCGTGAAGTGGCTAAGCAGTCAAAAAATTAGCTTGTAGTTTTTCTGATAGTCGCAAGGAAATCTACATATTATCTAAATCACTGCAAGTAAATCTTTGCACTTGCGAGTCACTAGGTGCTCTGAGTTTGAGATTTATCCTATTTCATTCCGACAACACTCCTTATCAAGTATTACTTGATTCCGGCCCTAATGTTTCCTTCATCAGTGAATCTTTTGCCACTTCCGAAAATCTTACGGGTTCCAAGATAGATAAATTTCCTATCTATTTAGTAAGTAGTGCAACTGAACTGTCTTATTGGGTTTCCCAAAAGGCAAAATGGACCTTTGCATTTTCCAATTTCCCCACCTTTGAATGGGATTTATTTGTCTTGGCTATACCCAGAATGGATGATACCATTCTAGGCCATGATTTCCTAGTTTACTGGAATCCAAATGTGAATTGGCAAGAAGGAGTAATTAAACTTTGAACCTCGCAACCCCAGAACGCTAACCTTTCCGTCAATCAGGAATTAAACAGCCTAACTGACACTGTCATTGATTTGGATGACACTTTTCCGCCAGGAGATTTGCAATATCCTGACCTTCATTCTCAAATTCCCTTGTTAGATTTAGGAGTTATTGCTTACCTATCCAGCTTACCTCTTTCCTGTTCCTTTGAAGAGAAACAGACACCAAACAAACGGAGTATTTTGAGCTCCCTAATCCTCTTGCACCATGAAACCACCTTGAATCCGGTGCTTGAAGATGAGGAGATTAAGATTTTGAAATCATTCAAGAGTCTTTACCTTTGGTTTATCATGACTTTGCTGACGTCTTTTCAGCTGCAAAAGAAGATAAACTGCCTCCATTCTGTCCTTACAATCACAAGATTGAACTTTCTGGCCCACCTCCGGCACCAGGACCAGTCTACTCTGTCTTCACGCCAGAATCAATTGCGCTTCAAGACTACATTGCGGAAAATTTAGCAAAAGGATTTCTTTGACCAAGAGATTTGAACACTGGTTCACCTGTCCTATTTGTTCCAAAAAAGGACGGCAGAATTTGCCTTTGTGTTGACTACAGGAACCTGAACCAGGTAAACCAGAAGAATGCCTATCCAGTACCGCCTATGTCACATCTCCTCACCCTCTTCCATGGAGCTACTTATTTCTTGAAGTTAGACCTTCAAGGTGCCTATAACCTAATTTGCATTAAGGAAGGTCATGAGTATTTAACTGCAATGAGAACCCGGTTTGGCAGTTATGAGTATACCGTCATGCCTTTTGGCCTCTGTAACGCTCCTTCCACTTTTCAACATTTTGTCAACAACATTTTCTCCAATCTTGTAGGTAAATACCTTGTGGTATATCTCAATGATATACTAGTCTACTTGAGGAACCTCAAAGATCACATTGCACATGTGCAAGAGGTGCTACAGCGACTTTGCAAGAATGACCTGTTTGCAAAAGCCTCTAAGTGCAAGTTCCATCCCTCTTCTCTTCATTTTCTAGGTGTCTTAGTCTTGCAGCAAGGACTATTGATGGACCCAGCCAAGAGCAAACACATATTGGACTGGCCCCCACCTTCTTTGGTTAAATCTCTTCAAATTTTCCTTGGTTTCATTAATTTCTATAGAAGTTTTATTGCGCATCACACCAAAAAAACCGTGAATCTTACTAACCTTCTTCAAAAAGACACTCCTTTTGTTTTTACCAAACAAGCGGCTTTGGAGTTCAAAGCTCTGAAGAAAGCCTTCACCACTTCTCCGATACTTGCTCACTTCAACAAGCTAGCTCGCACTATTGTCAAAACAGACGCTAGCAACTATGCAATTGCAGGAGTAATCTTGCAGTTTTCTTCTTCCACTTCTCTCTTTCATCCCATAGCTTTCGAGTCTTGCAAGTTACTTGCTGCAGAGCTTAACTATGAGATTCATGACAAGGAACTTCTCGCAATCGTTTATTGCTTGAAAAAATGGCGTTCATACCTTTTGAGCCTTAGGGAATCCTTTGAGGTTTTAACTGATCATAATTCTTTGAAGTATTTCATGAGTTCAAAAGTCCTCACACGTAGACAGGCAGGATGGGCCAAATACCTCTCTGACTTCCACTTTATGATCACGTACCGTCCTGGAAAACAAGCGGTAGTTCCTGATGCTTTATCACATAGGGACGAGGGGTACCTTTGCCAAAAACAACCCTGAAAACATTAGGACACTCTTCTCATCCCAATCTGCCCAACTCAGTTTGATCATTGCTTGCTTACAAGATTTGGCTTCTGAACCCCGAAAAGCTCAATGCAAGGACCCCAAGTGCATCAAACTTTGCAAAAGTGCGAACTTATTAGATAGTAGTTACAGTATTGATGATAATGACTTTTTAGTCTATGATAATCCTATAGTAGTACCAGATAATTGTTGCATTAAGTTAGATATCTTCAAGTAACGGCAAGATTCTCCGCTTGCTGGTAATTATGGGCAGGATAAAACCTACCAATTGATTGCACGAGACTTCTACTGGCCTGGTATGACCAAAGAGGTAAAAGACTATGTTAGCACGTGCTATGATTGCAATTGTAACAAGTCCCCAAAACACTGGAAGTATGGGCTGCTCCAGCCACTTCCAATTCCGCGTCATCCTTGGAACTTTCTGTCTATGGATTTCATCTCTCAATTACCTTCTTCTAGTGGATATGATGCTATTCTGGTAATAGTAGATCGCTTCTCAAAGATGGCTTTATTTTTACGCAGTAATGTGACGGCCTCTTCAGAAGACTTGGCTAACTTGTTCATAGAATATGTATTTTCAAAACATGGCCTCCCTGATAATATAGTTATTGATTGTGGATCTCTGTTTGTCTCAAGCTTCTGGACCTTGCTATGCCATCATTTGAAGATTACTTGCAATTTATCAACGGCTTACCACCCGGAAACTGATGGGAAAACCGAGCAAGTTAATCAGATTCTCAAACAATATCTTTGAATGTATGTTGCCTATCAACAAGACGACTGGTTGCAATAGCTCCCACTAGCCGAATTTTCCTTCAACAACTCCACTCATTCCTCCACCAAACAGTTGCCCTTCCAAACTCTTAATGGTAGAAACCCAACTTTCTCTTCCCTTCACGTAGGACCTTCTCAACCTGCTACCAATTACCTTGAACAAATTCAATCCCTTCAATCGCAACTTTGAACCAACCTCGAAGAAGCAAACCAGCGCTTTAAGGAGCAAGCAGACCGATCTCGCACTCTGGCTCCAACCTTTGCAGTAGGAGATCAAGTATGGCTCAATGCTCGCAACATTTGCAGCCTTCGCCCAACTTGCAAACTCTCCAAAAGAAAGCTTGGCACCTTTAAATTAGAATCAGTCATCTCCCCTAACGCCTTTAAACTTATTTTACCTGCAAAATGGAAAGGTATCCACCCAGTCTTTCATGTGTCTCTCCTATAGCCAGCTCGAGTCCTATACCCGGGCAAGACTCATCCCCCTCCTGAACCGGTCACTGTCCTCGATCATCAAGAGTGGGAAGTAAGCCATATTCTGGATTCCAGGTTACGCAAAGGAAAAATTCAATACCTCGTCAAATGGTCTGGCTTCCAGTCCGACAAAGATTGCACCTCGTGGGAACCAGCCCATCACCTTTGCAATTCACCTGATCTGATTTGAGAATTCCATGCGAGCTACCCTTGCAAACCTTGACAATCATGATTCAATCCCATCCAATCCCATTCCATTCCACTCCACATTTCATCCCATCCAATTCCATTCCATTCCACTCCACATTTCATCCCATCCAATCCCATTTCATTCCATTCCACATTTATCTTACTCAATCCCATTCCATTCTATATTCCATCCCATTTAACCCCATCTTATTCCACCATCATTCCATCAGTTGATTCCTCCATCTCACCGTGTTATTCTTTTTCTCATTTTCTTTTCATTTCTATCAAATAAAAAACTTCATTCTTTATTACTATTAAAAAAAATAAAAATAAAAATAATAAAAATTTATAATAATATTTCTATTTATAATAATGAAAAAAAAGGAAAATATATATTTTAATTACAAAGTTTCTTTTATTTCTTTTTCTGCATCCTCCCAATTTTCCGTCAATTTGGCAACCATGGACCAAAAGGTATCCAGGTCTTCATTTTTGATCAATGCGGACATTCTTCAAAGAACCAGCACTTCCATTACGATGTGCCTTTTGAAAATCTCCTCGCATCTTGCAACCCAAGCTTGCTTTGGCCAAGCATTCCATCCGCCTTCCTCCAAGAGCTCTTCATACGCTCTCTTCCTTTGGCCACCCAACGTGCCTTCTCCAATATTGTCCGTCAGGCGCCTTGCATCTGTTTCAACCGGCCCTACGACTTGCACCAGATCCGCTTTGCCTCGTCCCTCCATTCCTTCCATCCCATCTCCTTCATTCCCTTCTTCTAATTCACCCGCTCCATCTTTGTTTTCTCCACTTCCGTTTCCTCCATTTCCCGCTTCTCTTTCCGCTTTGTTTTCTTCCCCCTCCCTCGCTTCCTCGGTTATAACTCCTACCGTTTCCGCACCAGACACTTTTCCTCCCCCCAAGGCATTCATCTGGGCCCCCAAGAGTTCAGTCAGTGGTCTCCAGTAAGGTGGTGGTGGTGGTGGTGTGTTGGTAGTATATCTTTGGAAATGGGGCAACACTAGCAAAAAAAGCAAAACTAGTTACTATTTTATGATCATTAGTCAATCCAGATTAGTACTCACCAGGAACTCGAGTCTCCAAGGATTTGATCTCCAGCAATGGTGGTATCTTGTATTTAACCCTTGGCGCAGACCTACAATTTCGCATCTCCCTCCATGATTCCAAAGGACCCTTGACAGTTGACTCAAAATTTATAGGGAAATTGCATGCCACCTTGCAAAGGCAACATTGCTCGCACTTGCCTCAAAGGCCTTGGACGGCAGTACTAGGAATACATCGCTCGTTGCGGCCAATACAGTTTTCGCAACGGCAGGATGACAATGACAACATTTTTATAAAATTTATAAATCTATTGGGTAATAAATTCAATAACGTATAAGGGTATACAGTGATAATTAACGACTTGGAATCAATGGGAAAATTTATCTGAACGCTCGCAGGAGATCGCGTCTTTATACCTGGGCAACTTTCACGCTTTGCACTTAAAGATTATTGTCTTCATCACTTCAACATGTCCTCTCCTCAGTACCATCTACCTCAGTCTAAAAGCGTGACACAAATAAAAGCACAACATCAATGGTGCGATCCCCTATTTCCTCTGGATTGCGCTGACCTTCAAATCTTGGCGACCAACTCAGTATATACTTGCAAACTTTGCGGTTAACTCCATACCGGTCGGCCATCCATTATGAGATCCAATCTCCTTCCCTGGCCAATCAACAGCCTCCGACTTCCATCTTTGGCCATGCATTGTTTGTTAGTTTGCATCTACGTCTAACTAAGCCATCACTACTGTATTGTTTGCAATTGGACTAGTCCCTACCCTGCATACACTATTACCTCTTATTTGCATTACCTTCAACGTCACTCGCTCCTGTCTCAAATTTTCATGCAATTGTAAGCTCAGATTCTATTTTCTCGCACTTAAGCTAAGACCTTGGATCAATACCGCTGCTTCATTTCCTATCCCGTTCCTGTCATTCATTGCCTCACCGCTTCAAATGTAGTTAGCTCATCACCAGGTTGTATCTAGTCACTTTATATTACCTTATAAGGGCTATCCCCTTGCCTGATGATTTTCTCCTCAGTTAGTTAATTTCATATGTTCTTGCATTCTGCTACAACCTAGTTATCACATCAAACTCAGGTTGGGTTTCCTTCTTTGGAACACATTCCATTCCTCTTGCCATTTTTTGAGTGGCAATAACCAAGTTTGCACTTTGCAACTGGGTCTTGCTATTTGCACTTGCCCTCGCACTTGGCATTCCTTTGCGCTCACGATCATCTAAGAATTTCCCTATAGTACGTGGGGTGTTCGTGTGACAGTTGGGAAGCTTTAAATCAAGCTGAATAACTTAATATCTCTTCTCTCCGTAAAAAATTAGATAAACTACTTGAACAAGAAGATCTTGAGAGGCGTATCAACTTTCAAGCCCTATTAAAAAAATATAAAGCTTGGAACAATTACCATATAAATTAATTTTTAAAATAAAAAGTAAGAAAAGTTTTAATGTTACAAAATTATTTTTTAAAAAGATAGTAATTTATAGGATAAAGTAAAACTCACAGCTCATTGAGCTGTGAACACATTCTAGAAGGTGCGGGATTGATTTATTTCACATTTGGTTCCTTTCATTAAAAATAACTTGGTATGAATTTCTTTAATTGGATCAATGCAATGAAAACTCACCAAAGATGAGCTTCTGGTTGAACTTTGCTGCATGTTCTCTTCCTCTGAAGAGGATTCTGATTTCAAAGTAAGTGCTCTTAATTTACTTTAAGTCTCTTCCTCTGAACTATGAAATTCAGATTCAGATTCTGTCAACATTTACTAATAATTCATCATTAGTTGGTAACTAAGATCATTAAACAAAAAAGATGAACATATCAATATTTTGTGCTTTCTTGTTTGGAGCCCTTGAAGTTCTTTTTTGCCCCTTGAGTTGTTTTTCAAAAATCTAAAACCAAGATGTTTCTTGCCGTTTATCTGTCAATTTTGGCCTGCCCCTAGTTGATTGTAAGACTTTAGGTTCAAGTCTTGGCGTTAATAGATATTTTTGTTATTTTTGGAATGATATACTTCAATAGTCCGCTTTGCTCATGATCTAGAGATTCCAAGATCATTGAATTTACTTTTTCACATAAATGAGTAATGCATAGCATTTCATTGAGATCACACTGGAAAAATTCAAAATTATCAACCATTAGTGAAATATGATTCATTCATCAAAAAGCATTAATCACATAGTTATTTGAAAAATCCAACTTAAGCCAACTTAAAGAAATTGAACTGCAAGGTTCATAGTCAAACCTCCACTGAGGATGAACATCTTTGGGTACCCCAGATTCTCTGAATGCTAGAAAGTCACCTATTTGGTGGGAACATGGCAAACCCATAGTCTTTAAATATGGCTTGGTGCAGAGTTTCCATCATGTCAGCCTCCTGGATTCAAAGGCCCTTTCTATCCTTTAGCTACCAGAGGTTATATAATAAATAATAAATAAATTGTTTAATAAATTCAGCAAAGATCCGTAAAATATGTGGATAAAGCTTATTGCAAGTTTAATTGGTTTGGATATAGTTTATTGTTCTATATCAATGTAGATAAATTTATTATTAAATATTTTTATAGGGATCCCACAATTCTATTGGGGATCTTTAACACCTCTCTTCAGCAATTTCAGTATGAAAACACGTAGGCATGGTTACTTTGGGCCCTTCAGTTCAAGGATATTTTTCCCAAAGATAATATGTATATATAAAAAATAGCGGAGTGGCAGGGCTTTTTACCCAAGCTGCCACAACAGAGAAAGGATAATAAGAATCACTGGTATATTATTAAATCCTTTGGGTACCTTTTTGGGACTTGCACTGATGGGTTAAACCTGTATAATGGGGTTATAAGGTTGTTCAGCAGTTTAAATTGATAAAAGAGGGTTAAGGACAGATATTATTAATCAGACTAAAGCCATAAATCACGTACTTATCACTTATAAGTATTTTATTACCTTGCCAGGGTGTTTGTATGTAAATATAACTGGTTCTCTGGGTATCAATATCCTCTAAAGAGCTCTGTATTTATAGCTTTTGGAGTCCCAATATTGTCCTTCTGAGGGGTACCAGGGCTCAAAGGGAAGTACACTGAGGCTATCAGGGTAACCAGTGGTAGCCTGTCACTTGTTCTTGGTGCTGTAAAACGTAAAGCATCTAACTCCAAAGGGTATGGGAATTTTTCTACTGTATAATTGATTTCTGAGCGTGTGAATAACACTAATCTGTCCATTTTTTGAATTATTTAATTAATTATCCTAAGTAAATGTTCCCAGTAAGTTAATAATTGTTTTCATAGACATTCCTTTGAATATTCTGATGTAAGTTAATTTCTCATTATGTATTAAATATTTGGAGTAAAGTCATCATATTGTTTTTACTTCTTATTTTTGAAATCCAGTTGATTTACTAAAATAATTACTTAAAAATGTAATTCATGGGTATTCATGTAATATTTTTACATCATAATTTTTCTGAGTATGTCACAATAATTTTTCTTTCTATAAATTTTCATAATACTATATTCAAGTATTTTAATATATTTTTAGAAGTAGTCATTATGTTATTTTCGACATTTTTGGTACTTTGAATTATATTTGATAAAAAATACTTATAGAGGTTATTTAAGTATTTTTTATATAATTTTATGTGTTTTTTAGAATATCTACTATTCATGGGAACATTTATTACATATATAGAATGTTCCCATGGCTGGTAACTAAGGCAAGAAGTTTAAGATATGAACTATCAAAACTAATTTCACCTCCTCTACTTATCAAAAGAACTTAGAAGAATTCAATCAAGAATAATTCTCTCAAGAGGCTCTGAATGAGAAACTTTCTGAAGAAAAGAAGAATGATATATTTTAATTCCGTCTTGAAAAAAAAATGCTTTGTGTACTAGAGATCATCCCATTTGTAATATACAACAACATGAAATTGTATTGAACTTGACTATTAAGCCTCCTTATCATCCTAACCCAAGAAGACCAGCTTATCCCTCTAGTCCTAAACTGGAATAGCTCTTGAGGAACAAATCCAAGAACTTATAAACTTACAAGTATTAAGGAAAGTAGGGCACCAGGAACAAGTAGATGTGACTACTCCTATAATCATAGCTTGGCATAATGATAATTCAAGAATGGTAGGAGAATTCAGAATGCTGAATAACTATACTCAAGCAGATTATAATTCCATACCCCCAATTGATTGTGCTCTGCATAAACTGTCTAAAGCTAAATACATCACTCCTATGGATATGCTTAAAGGGTTCCACCAGATACCTATAAGGCCTGAAAGTAGAAATTTCATGAGAATAATTTGCCATTTAGGAATATATGAATACCTCAGGATGCACCTTGGTATAAATAATTCCCCATCAAACTTTCAGAGAACAATGGTACATTCCTAGGTACTTACATCAGACAAGGATGGATGATGGTTTACATTGATGATGTTATCATATATTCTGATGATTGGGATACTCATAAAAATCGAATAACAGGAATCCTTCCTTTATCCCTATTCTCATTAGGTTTCTTATTATCAGAGGTATTCATCAGAGGAGGTTGTTCTCTGGTTTTGTTAATGTTGTAGTTCTCTTTGATTCTAGAAGGGGCTTTCTTTTCTAACCCATTCATGTTTATTACTTCTTCTAGCACATCGATTAGAGTTGGCAAGTCAGCATCCATAGTCATCCTACATCTTACACTATGGTTAAGATTTCCAGGACACAGGTTGAGGATTCTTTCATTTACTTCCTCTTTATCAGCATCTGGATAGAAGCAGTCTAATATTTTCTTCTGTTCCAAGCCCCATTTGTGAGGCTTATCCTTGGAGGGTTCAAATGAGGAATTTTTGAAATTTTTCATCATTTTTCTTTTCCACATTCTAGAACCAAATTGTCCTTTAATCAGAATTTTCCAAGAATTACATGGTAAGGATCCTACTTCTTCTCTTTTACTGATAAACCAGTGCAAGGCTACTCCTTCAAATATTAGGGGAAGCCTGACTACAGCTATAGCTTCTTTTAATTCATAACAGTTAATAGTTTATTAAATAAATTTGATAAAATTTATATGATTGTATTCTCCTTCACTGGAGAACTTGGGAAATTCAGAAATAGGGGGTAAAGGTTTGAGGGCTTTCTCCATCTCAGGGGTAGGACTAGGCCTAAAGGTGTCACTCCTACGCATTCCTAATAAGGGTGGTGCATAAGGAGTAGTGGTTTGTAAAGGAATAAAATAGGTTTGAATTGATTGCTGAGCTGAGAGCTAGAGACAGATCAGAGTAGGAACAGGTGAGAACATGAAGAAAAACAATCAGAGCACATTTGAGAGGAAATACAAACAGGAAATAAAGACTGCAACAGTCATTATCAGAAACAATAGTTGGATGGACTGATAAATTGAAGGATTCTTGGGTTCAAGGTGTGTGTTGAGATGAGCACGCTAAGATTGTATGGACAGTAAGTCTTGAGTTGACAAGAGATGATTCGAGACAAGTGAAAGATGAATGATGAATCTCACTGGGGATGATTTCAGGCAGTGAGCAGTTGATTGGGGAATGTTGAAGGATAAAACAAGAGATAAGAAAGACAAAAGAAAAGAAGAAAAAGAAAAAGAATAAATAACAAGAAGAGGATAGTGGAGGTCTGGTGGTCAATGATGATTCAGTTGAGGACAATGATGATTCTGGTCAATAATGATCTGGTTGGTTCCAGTATGATGAGTGAGGTCCATGTGTCAAGTACCCGGGGGATTGTGACTGATTTTGATAGCTTAGGTGTGAGTGAAAGGAGGAGAACCCGGGTCAGGTGATACTCCACAGCCGTGTGATGGACAAGGCTTCACTGTTGTGAAATCTCAGCAATGAGACACCAATGCCATGAAATCCCAACAGTTTGTCTAGGAGGTTTTGGTTCCTCTGTGGTACTCCCCAAGGGGTTGATCAGGCAGAATTTTAAGTCTCTAAGATCATTCTTGATCAGATTAAGTTGCAGGTCCACTTTATTAATAAGCAGATCCAGTTTTTCACTAAGGGATAGAATGGAGCTGTTAGTAGTGTTTACCAATTCTTCTTTTAAGGGTTGGAAAGACATAATAAAATCTTCTTGGGTTCCTGATAACATATTCTCAATTGTTTGAGTCTGTCTGATCCTACCTTCATTAATGGTCTCCAATAACTTTTCTGTGTATTCTTTGATCTCTTTCATTGCTACCGTCTTTGTTTGGTTATTAATCATTTTGGCTACTACTGAGGTTAATTTTTCCATTTGGGCATAAACACTGTCCAAATTTTCACAAACAATTTTGAAATTATGACGCATATCATTAGAAAAGGAAGTAATTACATCAGAGGTTTGTTTGGGCTCAGAATCAGAAGCTAATTTTTATAAACCTTTTTCCATTTTTGAGCTAGGGATATTATCTGATCCCAATCTTTCTTTCCCTTTGGCTTTGGATGGGAAGAAGATATCTCCTTTCCTGATCCTTTGCATTTCAGGTGGGCTAATTGATCCCAAGGATTCCATTTTTCTACGTAGGATTCTACCTCTTTCCTTGGAATCATTTTATGAAGAGCTATTTGGTTAGCTTTTTACTGGAAGATTATCTTTTTCATAGACACCATGTCCTCCTTTTCTTGGGCTTCTTTTAACTCTTCCCAATATTTCAAGTGCTCTCTGACTAAGTCTGTGATCCTGGCTTCCTTGGCCAGATTCTGCTGGGGTGGCTGCAGCAAATCTTCTTGTAATGGATGGTGGCTTGATTCTAATACATTCTCTGGCTCTAGGTTGGGAGAAGGCAGGTCCTGTTCCTTGTCCATCAAAATTTGATTCATTGGTTCTGTTCCCTTCATGGTTTTCCTTATTGGTGGTCTCACGGTTACTGGGAGCTGCTGGCAAAGATCCATAGGAGGGAATTGTCCCTGGGCCTCTTGTTTTACGTCTATTCATATTTGAATAAAATGTTTATTGGTATTTTACAAAGAAAATCTGTAAAAATAAATTTTATTCAAAACTCAGTTAAGTTGATGTTCAAAGGTACAAAGAATTTATTGGGATTAAATTGATCCTTAGTAGGTAATTATTTGGGGTCTTGGTGTGTTCAAACGAGGTCTTCACCTGCCCCATCAAGATTTTCAGGCCATCCAGAGATATCTGGGATTTCTTGATCCAAGAAATCAATTTTAAGGGGCGGTGGGATCTGGTACAGGAGGGTTCACTGATGTAAAAAAAGTTTATTTTATTGGTCAATAAAATATATTAATATTATTTTTAAAACAATGATATGGTAATACAAGTTGTATACTTACTTTTATATATTTCAAAAAGTAATTTATACGGTATTTCTTCCAAGCTTTATGTTTCCTTAATAGGGCCTGAAAGTTGATACACCTCTCAAGATCTTCTTGTTCAAGGACTTTATCTAAGTTTTAACGTGCAGAAAAGATATTCAGTTTCTCAGCTTGAGTTAAAGCTTTCAAACCAGTAGGTTTATAATTTTTAATATATTATTCTTTTCTTATCTTTAAAATATTTCAATAATACATTATTAATTCTGCATTGGTTTTTAAATCCACTGCAAAAGAATTTAATTATAAATCACAATTATAAAGTCAGATAAATTTATCTTTGATTTATTTTTAAGTGAAATATCTGGTCCAAGGTATTAAATATAATAAACTGGAATATTTCCTGCCAAGACCCCCAATCGTCAACCTCCTGGATGCCAAGATCCTTGCTATGCTTTAGCTACCAGAGGTGATAGAATGAATAATAAGTGTATTATTTAATAAATGCAGCAAAAATCCGTAAAATATTTTCATTAAGCTTATTGCAAGGTTAATTGGTTTGGTTATGGTATATTGTTATTAATTAATATGAATAAATTGATTATCAAATATTTTTATCAAGGTGCCAAAATTATATTGGGGATCTTTAACACCTCTCTCCAGGGATTTATGTATGAAAACACATAATCCTGGTTACTTTGGGCTCTTTAGTTTAAAAAATATTTTATACAAAGATAATATGTATATAAAATACACGGTGGAGTGGCAGGGCCTTGTAAAAAAGTTGCCACAACAATAAAGGATAATTTAACTCACTGGTATATAATTTAACCCTTGGGGTATACGTGCACTGATGGGTTAAACCTGTATACTGGAGTTATAAGGTTGTTCAGCAGTTTTAATTGGTAAAAAGAGGTTGAAGATGGATATTATTGATAAGACTGACCCATAAATCATTTACTTATCTCTTATAAGTACTTGATTACCTTGGCACGGTGTCTGTTTATAAATATAACTGGTTTTCTACCCATCAATATCCTCAAAAAAGCTCTTTCTTCATAGCTTTTGGAGTCCCAATACTATCCTTCTGAGGGTTACAGGGGCTCAAAGGTATGGACACAAAGGCTAGAAGGGTACCAGTGGTAGCCTCTCACGTGCTCTTGGTGCTATAGCACGGGTAGCATCTAACTCCTCATGGTATGGGAATTATTCTACTGCATAATTGTTATTAGGATGTGTGAATAACACTAATCTGTCCTATTTATGTATTATTTAATTAATTATCCTGAGTAAATTTTCCCAGTAAGTTGATACTTATTTTAATGGACATTTCTACCGAGATCCTGATGTCAGGTGAGTTCTCATTATGTATTAAATAACTGGAGTAAATTCATGTTATTGATTATACTTCTTATTTATAAGTTCCAGTTGATTTAATAAAATAATTACTTAAAAATATAATTAATGGGAATTCATGTAATATTCTTACATCATTTGTTTTCTTGATATGTCACGAAAATATTTATGTCTAGGAATTCTCATAAAAGTATATTAAAGTATTTTAATATATTTTTAGAAGTTTTCATTGTCTTATTTTGGACATTCTTGGTACTTTGAATTATATTTAATAAAAAAACATGCAAGGGTTATTTAAGTATTTTTATATAATATTATGTACTTTTAGACTATCTACCATCCACAGGAACATTTATTACATATGTAGAATGCTCCTGTGTGGGTTGTAGCATGTTTACGCGGTACCTAAGCTTCTCAGGCCGCCTTTCACTCTGTCAACCCTTAGTCCCGCGGCTGTGTACTTTTCAGAGACCCCGGGCTGCGTACACAACATTGACGCAGTGACAGGGCTGTATCTCAGCCGCGTGCGGGTGCATTGGCTGCTGGGGCTGCGTGCAGGAATTGTGACAAAACACATTTCCGTCCATAACTCCTAAAATATACACAACACCTCAATTCTGACTTAATTTTAAGTGCGAAAAGTATACGTTCAAAACTGTGAAACGTATTAAATGTAAAATATATGCTTGGCCAAAAAGCTCAATGGTGGTGCCATGGTATTTTTGGTTTTTCTTTCCTTAATTATTTAAAAATATAAGGAGTTGGATTTCAAGGGGGGGGGTAAGTGAGTCACCCTACCTAACTAAGGGTGGGGAATCCATTTCTGTAATAATATTTCCAATTTTCATACTCCTTCCTAAGTGAATTAAATTCTGGAGGAATCTACATGATATACTGGGTACTACTTTAGCCTTTTCTGCAGCATAGCTTCCCCAGACTGATGGATTAGCTGAAAGAATGATACAGACCCTGGAAGATATGCTAATAAGGTTTTGTAGCTTTGGTCTAGAGTACACAAATTTAGATGGATATTGCCACAACTGGGTAAGCTTACTACCAGCCCCAGAGATGGCTTGTAACAGCAGTAATCCCTCTTGTACCAAAGAAGCCCCTTACATACTAAAAAGAGGATGGATTCCAAAACTCCCCAGGAATACCTTGAACCATAATTCACCCCACATCTCTTGAATTTGATAAAATGATAGACCTGGCAAATAATTGTGCTCAAAGCTTTTTAGAAGAAGCAGTGGAATACAATACAATAAGATGGCAATAATCACACAGAGAACCTGACTTTACAATAGGAGATCAGATCATGATCTCTACTGCCAAGTTTAACAATTGAGCAGGTAACAGAAAACTGAAAACACCTTTTCTAGGTCCAGTTGTTTTCAAGAAAATGCACAACAAGTGTGGAAGTAGTCCTGAGTGAAGGATTATCAAGAAAGCACCCAGTATTTCCTGTTAGTTTAGTAAAGAACTTTCAACCAAGAGAAGTTAGAAACCTCCCTCCGGTAATAATCCCAATGGAGCCTAACCCCATCAAGTAAAAAGGGAAATTCAGCAGGATATTGAGAGAAAAGAAAGAGAGAGTGCAAGGAAAAGATGTTAGACTATACTTAGTAAGATACAGAGGAGAATCAGCAGAAAAAGATGGATGGTTTCCAGAAATTAATATACGTGATGGACCAATACATCTCAGAAACTGCGGAGCTAGTAAAAGTAACTGAAACACATACAAAATTAAACTTTTTTTTGAAAAACTCCACATTTTTTTCAGATATGGCAATATCTTGGAGTGAGGGTGTCAGCCTCCTGGATTGAAATATCCTTGCTATCCTTGAGCTACTACAGGTGATTATTATTCAATGAATGCAGCAAAAAACCGTAAAACATATGGATAAAGCTTATTGAAAGGTTGATTGGTTTGGATATTGATTAATGTTATAAATCAATATTGATAAATTTATTATTGAATAAGTTAATAGAGGGGCCAAAATCATATTAGGGATCTTCAAAACCTCTTTTTAGGCACTTCAGTATGAAAAGACCTAGGCCTGGTTACTTTGGAACCTTTAATTTATATTTTTAAAGGATATATTGCCCAAAGATAAAATGTATATAAAATACACATTGGAGTGACAGGGCTTTGTAAAAAAGCTGCCACCACAGGGAAAGGATAATAAGAATCGCTGGTATATTATTAAATCGTTTGGGTACCTTTTTGGGATGTGCACTGATGGTTTAAACCTGTTTACTGGGTTTATAAGATTGTTCAGCTGTTTAAATTTATGAAAAGGGTTGGGGACGGAAATTATTAATCAGACTAAAGCCAGAAATGACTGACTTATCTTTTATAAGTATTTTATTACCTTTCCACAGTGTCCTGATGTAAATATAACTGGGTCTCTGGGTATCAATATCCCCAAAAGAGCTCATTATTTATATCTTTTTGAGTTGCAATATTGTCCTTCTGAGGGATGTAGGGGCTCAAAGGGATGGAAGCTGAGTCTATCAGGGTAACCAGTGGCAGCCTTTCATGCGTTCTTGGTGCTGTAGCACGGGGAACATCTAATTCCACAGGGTATGGTAATTATCCTACTTCATAATTCATGTTTGGACGTGTGGATAACAATAATATGTGCATTTTATTTTATTTTTAATTAATTATCCTTATTAAATGTTCCCACTAGTTTAATAATTATTTTCATAAAAATTCCTATGGATATTATGATTCCAGTTGAATTTGGATTATGTATCAAATAATTGGAGTAAAGTCATGAAATTGATTTTACTCCTTATTTTTGAATTTCAGTTGATTTGCTAAAAATCATTATTTTCAAAAATTATTCATGAGTATTTATGTGATATTTTTAAATCATTAGTTTCCTTAGTATGTAACTAAAATACTGATGTCTTATAGTTCTCATAATTGCATATAAAATGTCTTTAGACATGGTCATCATCTCATTTTCGACCTTCTTGGTATTTTAAATTATATTCAATAAAAAATACTTATAAAGGTTGTTTAGGTATTTTTTTATACTTTTATGTATTTTTAGACTATTTACTATCCATTGGAACAATTATTTCATATGTAGAATGTTCCCATGTAGGTTGTAGCATGTTTACGCAGTACTTAGGTTTCTCAGGTTTCCTGTCAATTTGTCAACACATAGTCCCGCGGCTGCGTACTTTTCAGAGGACTGTGGCTGTGTACATGGCTTTCACAGGGTGACAGTGCTGCAGCTCAGAAGCGCGCGGGGGTATTGGATGCTGAGGATGCGTGCGCAAATTGTGACAGAACACATTTCTGTCTGTAACTCCTCAAATATATACCACAGCACAATTCTGACTGAATTCTACACGTGAAACCTATAGGTGAGAATACATGTGAAATATTTCATTGGCCAAAAAGAGTACCATAATGGTGCCTTGGTATTTTAGTCTCTCCTTTCTTAAAAATTCAAAAATATAAGGAGTTGGATTTCAGGGGTGGGGTCAGTGAGTGACCCTACCTAATTTTGGGCGGAGGATCCATTTCTTAAATAGCATTTATGGTTGTCCAACTCCTTCTTAGGAAAATTTTGATATTATTTTTTTCATTTTATTTTTTCTACTTTTACAGCTTGATCTGGAATATTAGCAAGCTGACAGGGGGAATGTGAAATTTCTACTATTGCAGAGAAAGCTGCAAAGTAACAAAATAACATAAATAAATAAAAGGGTAATGTTACATTCACGGCTCATTGAGCTGTGTACACAACTCTGTAAGTGGACATTTGAATTTTATACACAGATCAATAGGCTGGGTGGCACCCTACACAACTTAAATTAGCTGTTTGGCATGCTAAACGACTGAAATGAGCCGTGTGGCATGCTACATGGCTCAGATGGGCCGTGTGGCATGCTATACAACTCAAATGGGCGGTGTGGGATGCTACACATCTCATATGAGTTGTGTGAGACGCCAAACAACTAAAATCAAGTGGTGTAGCCTCCAATAAATCATAAATAATGAAAAATAAATATGAAATAATAACTATTAAATATTAAATATAAAATATTAAATATTAAATATTAGATATTAAATATCCAATATTAAATATTAAATATTAAATATTAAATATTAAATATTAAATATTAAATATTAAGTATTAAATATTAAATATTAAATATTAAATATTAAATATTAAATATTAAATATTAAATATTAAATATTAAATATTAAATATTAAATATTAAATATTAAATATTAAATATTAAATATTAAATATTAAATATTAAATATTAAATATTAAATATTAAATATTAAATATTAAATATTAAATATTAAATATTAAATATTAAATATTAAATATTAAATATTAAATATTAAATATTAAATATTAAATATTAAATATTAAATATTAAATATTAAATAATAAATATTAAATATTAAATATTAAATATTAAATATTAAATATTAAATATTAAATATTAAATATTAAATATTAAATATTAAATATTAAATATTAAATATTAAATATTAAATATTAAATATTGAATATTAAATATTAAATATTAAATATTAAATGTTAAATATTAAATATTAGATATTAAATATTAAATATTAAATATTAAATAATATTAAATATTAAATAATATGAAATATTAAATATTAAATATGAAATAATAAGTGATACACAATAAATTATGAATTATGAATTATAAATTATAAATTATAAATAACATATTATAAATTATAAGTAATCAATTATAGATATAAATAGTAAATAATAAATAAGAAAAAAAATAATGAATAATGAATTATAAATAATGAATAATAAATAAGAAATAATAATTGATAAATAATAAATGACAAATAATAAATAAGAAATAAGAAATAATAAATAATAAATAATAAATAATAAATTATAAATAATAAATAATAAATAATAAATAATAAATAATAAAAAATAAATAATAAAAAATAAATAATAAATAATAAATAATAAATAATAAATAACAAATAATAAATAATAAATAATAAATAATAAATAATAAATAATAAATAATAAATAATAAATAATAAATAATAAATAATAAATAATAAATAATAAATAATAAATAATAAATAATAAATAATAAATAATAAATAATAAATAATAAATAATAAATAATAAATAATAAATAATAAATAATAAATAATAAATAATAAATAATAAATAATAAATAATAAATAATAAATAATAAATAATAAATAATAAATAATAAATAATAAATAATAAATAATAAATAATAAATAATAAATAATAATAAATAAATAATAAATGATAAATAAAAATAATAAATAATAAATAATAAATAATAAATAATAAATCCTAAATAATAAATAATAAATAATAAATAATAAATAATAAATAATAAATAATAAATAATAAATAATAAATAATAAATAATAAATAATAAATAATAAATAATAAATAATAAATAATAAATAATAAATAATAAATAATAAATAATAAATAATAAATAATAAATAATAAATAATAAATAATAAATAATAAATAATAAATAATAAATAATAAATAATAAATAATAAATAATAAATAATAAATAATAAATAATAAATAATAAATAATAAATAATAAATAATAAATAATAAATAATAAATAATAAATAATAAATAATAAATAATAAATAATAAATAATAAATAATAAATAATAAATAATAAATAATAAATAATAAATAATAAATAATAAATAATAAATAATAAATAATAAATAATAAATAATAAATAATAAATAATAAATAATAAATAATAAATAATAAATAATAAATAATAAATAATAAATAATAAATAATAAATAATAAATAATAAATAATAAATAATAAATAATAAATAATAAATAATAAATAATAAATAATAAATAATAAATAATAAATAATAAATAATAAATAATAAATAATAAATAATAAATAATAAATAATAAATAATAAATAATAAATAATAAATAATAAATAATAAATAATAAATAATAAATAATAAATAATAAATAATAAATAATAAATAATAAATAATAAATAATAAATAATAAATAATAAATAATAAATAATAAATAATAAATAATAAATAATAAATAATAAATAATAAATAATAAATAATAAATAATAAATAATAAATAATAAATAATAAATAATAAATAATAAATAATAAATAATAAATAATAAATAATAAATAATAAATAATAAATAATAAATAATGAATAATGAATAATGAATAATGAATAATAAATAATAAATAATAAATAATAAATAATAAATAATAAATAATAAATAATAAATAATAAATAATAAATAATAAATAATAAATAATAAATAATAAATAATAAATAATAAATAATAAATAATAAAAAATAAATAATAAATAATAAATAATAAATAATAAATAATAAATTATAAATTATAAATTATAAATAATTATTAATAAATAATAAATAATAAATAATAAATAATAAATAATAAATAATAAATAATAAATAATAAATAATAAATAATAAATAATAAATAATAAATAATAAATAATAAATAATAAATAATAAATAATAAATAATAAATAATAAATAATAAATAATAAATAATAAATAATAAATAATAAATAATAAATAATAAATAATAAATAATAAATAATAAATAATAAATAATAAATAATAAATAATAAATAATAAATAATAAATAATAAATAATAAATAATAAATAATAAATAATAAATAATAAATAATAAATAGTAAATAATAAATAATAAATAATAAATAATAAATAATAAATAATAAATAATAAATAATAAATAATAAATAATAAATAATAAATAATAAATAATAAATAATAAATAATAAATAATAAATAATAAATAATCAATAATAAATAATAAATAATAAATAATAAATAATAAATAATAAATAATAAATAATAAATAATAAATAATAAATAATAAATAATCAATAATAAATAATAAATAATAAATAATAAATAATAAATAATAAATAATAAATAATAAATAATAAATAATAAATAATAAATAATAAATAATAAATAATAAATAATAAATAATAAATAATAAATAATAAATAATAAATAATAAATAATAAATAATAAATAATAAATAATAAATAATAAATAATAAATAATAAATAATAAATAATAAATAATAAATAATAAATAATAAATAATAAATAATAAATAATAAATAATAAATAATAAATAATAAATAATAAATAATAAATAATAAATAATAAATAATAAATAATAAATAATAAATAATAAATAATAAATAATAAATAATAAATAATAAATAATAAATAATAAATAATAAATAATAAATAATAAATAATAAATAATAAATAATAAATAATAAATAATAAATAATAAATAATAAATAATAAATAATAAATAATAAATAATAAATAATAAATAATAAATAATAAATAATAAATAATAAATAATAAATAATAAATAATAAATAATAAATAATAAATAATAAATAATAAATAATAAATAATAAATAATAAATAATAAATAATAAATAATAAATAATAAATAATAAATAATAAATAATAAATAATAAATAATAAATAATAAATAATAAATAATAAATAATAAATAATAAATAATAAATAATAAATAATAAATAATAAATAATAAATAATAAATAATAAATAATAAATAATAAATAATAAATAATAAATAATAAATAATAAATAATAAATAATAAATAATAAATAATAAATAATAAATAATAAATAATAAATAATAAATAATAAATAATAAATAATAAATAATAAATAATAAATAATAAATAATAAATAATAAATAATAAATAATAAATAATAAATAATAAATAATAAATAATAAATAATAAATAATAAATAATAAATAATAAATAATAAATAATAAATAATAAATAATAAATAATAAATAATAAATAATAAATAATAAATAATAAATAATAAATAATAAATAATAAATAATAAATAATAAATAATAAATAATAAATAATAAATAATTAATAATAAATAATAAATAATAAATAATAAATAATAAATAATAAATAATAAATGATAAATAATAAATAATAAATGATAAATAATACATAATACATAATAAACAATAAATTATAATAAATTATAAATTATAAACTATAAATTATTAATTATATGGAGTAGTGTATGGGTCCCGCAGTGTTGAGGGGCCCAAAAAGACTCCCACAGGCCGTGTGGGGCCTTTTAAAAGGATCCCACACGCCTGGAGCCATGAACACGGCTCCTACACGACTGGAGCCGTGAATTGAATATCACCATAAATAAAAATCTTCTTCAATAAGAAATAATATTAGAAATATTATTTAAAATTATAAATCTAAATAAAAATTAAGGTAGGATCACTGACTGACACCTATCTCAAATTCCTATTACTTATATTTTTAAATAATTTATGAAGATCTGGAAAGAGACATGGCCTTGGTATTTTGGCCATTTTAATATTTCAAATGAAACTCCATGCAGAGGTTTCACAGTGAATTTTGTGACAGAATCCAAGAATTCTGTGACTTTGAGGATTCATGGGTGGACATTTGGTTTGTCACAATTCCAACACCCGCGCGTGGCTGAGCAGCAATCCTGCAACCCTGAAAGCGTACCCGGAGAAGTTTTGTACGAAGCCCTAGGCATCTGACAAGGAAGCAGCCGCGGGACTAGGGGCTGACAGAGTTTCAGGAGGCTCAAGAAGCCCAGGTACCACGTAAATGTGCTAAAACCTAGATGGGGACATACTAAAAATGTAATAAATGTCCCCTTTTATAGTAGATAATATAAAAATACATAAAAGTATATAAAAATACTCAAATAAACTTTCTAAGTATTTTTTTAAAAAATATAATTAAAAATGAAAAATATGTAGAAAATAAGATAATTACTATTTTTAGAAAAATCCTCAAATAATTTAAATATAAAAGTGTGAGAACTTCAAGAAATCAGTATTCCCGTGACATACTAAGGGATTTGATGATGTAAAAATATCACATTAATTCCCAAAGCTTATATTTTTAACTGATTATTCTGATTAAATCAACCGAATTTCTAAAATAAGCAGTAAAATCATTATCATGATTTTACTGCAATTAGATAATACATAATGAGAACCCACTTGCAATCAGATTACCCTTAGGAACTTCTTCCAAAAAAATCATTATCATCCTGGGAGTATTTACTAAATATCATTAATTAAATCATAAATCTTTTGGATAGGTTAGTATTATTCACAAGTCTAAACATCAATCAAAACTTAGAATAATTCAAATACCATGTTGAATTGGATGTTTCACGTGGTCAAGCACCAAGAAAATGTGACAGGCTACCACTGTTTTCCCTGATAGCCTTAGCACCTGTCCCTTTGAGCCCCTGTATCCCCCAGAAGGACTGAATTGCGACTAAAAAAGCTATAAATATAGGGCTCTTTTGAGGATTTGATACCCAGGGACCCCAGTATTTACATCCACACAAAGTTTCAAGGGAATAAAATACTTATAAGAGATAAGTAAGTGATTTATGCCTTTATTCTGATTAATAATATCTGTCCCCAAACCTTTTTATCAATTGCAACTTCTGAACAACCTTTTTAAACCCAGTAATAGGCTTAACCCATTGGTGCAGGTCCCAAACATATACCCAAAGGATTCAAAAATATACAAGTGAGTTGTATTATCCTTTTTTCTGTTGTGGAAGCTTTGCTAAAAGGGCCTGTCACACCACCATATATTTTATATATATACATTATCTCTGGGCAATATCTCCTTTAAGAATATCAATTAAAGGTTCCAAATTAACCAGGTATTCATGTTTCCAAATTTAATTCCCTGAAGAGAATTGTTAAAGATCCCCAATATTATTGTGACCCCTCTATTAATTTATTTAATGATCAATTTATCAATATTGATTTATAATATTAAATCATAAACAAACCAATCAACCTTGCAATAGCTTTATCCAATGATCATACAAATTTTTTCTGCAATTATTGAATAATTTATGTATTATTTATTCTATCACCTCAGGTAGCTAAAAGATGGAAAGGGCCTTGGAATCCAGGAGGCTGACATGAAAGCATAGATGAGGATAGCTTGCAGAGTTGTGATGAGTCCTTTTGGAGAAACTTTTTCACCGTAGTTTAAACAATCCAGTTACTTGAAACCCTGGACACAGAGACAAGACTTGTAGATCACGCCTTTTGATGAAGGACTGTCCTTGATCCTGAAGACCCAGGTTGTTGAGATTACTCATTTCCCTAAGGGGAGACAGTAGCATCCTGCCCAAACACCAAGTCATTCAATCCTGTAGGTCTTGACCTTCATAGATTTCAGCCAGTGAGGACATTTGGGGGATGAGAGGACCTTGGGATAGTTTTGAAGAAAAACTCTGGCAAGAAAGCCATAGCTGACAGGGGTTTGGAGATTGGATCAATCTCTGATGTTTTGGTATGGAGGATTGGTGAGTTTGTGGGAGATAAGTTCATGCTTGCAGTCACAGAAGGAAAAGTTATTGGAGGAGCTTGAATTTTTTACAGAAGGAGGAGCAGTGATTGATGCATTGGTACTGGAGCAGCTCCCAGGCTTTCTGGGAAGGGGGTTGGATGATATGGGGGTTAACTGCAAATTTGGAGATGGAGTGAAGGAATATGAAAAGATGGAATTTGAGGAGTTTAGAAGCCCAGTCAGTGTTTCATTGATGGAAAGAAAGGGATCAAAGGGAGAATTGACAGAGTTGGAGAAGGGTAGGAGTGTAACATTTTTGTATATTTTAACATTCTTGGAGCAAATAAGATTGTTAATGGAGGGACAGAAGATAAAATAGGATATTCATTGTAGGTCAAATCCTACCAGGATTCGTTGAATTTCCTTTTATTCAAACTTTGAGGCGGTTGGATGGCGTTGGTTGAGAACCAAAGTTTTTGAGCCAAGGATGCAAATGAAATTGAGGTTGGGTGGGAATCCATTCCACAGTTCAAAGGGGGATCCTTTGGTCTTTGGTGAAGGGATGAGATTGCAAAGGATGCAGCAGCTGGAAATAATTTCATCCCAGAGTTCCAAGGGAACATTCATGTCAATCATGGACCCTCCCGCAGCTTCAATGAGTGTTTGGTTTGCTTGTTCCACAATAGGATTGTTTTGGGGTGCGTACAGTTCAGAGGTGGAATGGAGGATTCCCTCCTTGTTGAAGACAGGGCTGAGTTTTGAGTTTATGAACTTGCCGCCGTTGTCAGAGTGGAATCCCTTGAGTTTCTTTGAGAAGGGGTTGGAGTGGATGCGGATGAATCTGATAATCTTGTTGGTGTAAAAGTTTTGGACTGAAAAAGGTTGTATTTCAGAGGTTGAGAACGCAGAAAAGAAAAAAAAAGAAAACAATGGTCATTTACCTGAAAAAGGGTGAACAGACTCAAGACCATTTTTTGAAAATGATGGTGTTGGGGAGAACAGAACAAAGAGTATGTTGGATGGAGTGATTAGGTGATAATAGCAGGTTGGTCGGAATACAATCATTCAAGTTCTCCAGAGGACACACAATGGATGCAACAACAACACTTATAAATAGGAAACCAACATAAGAAGCAGATTGTGGTTGCGCCATTCATCCTGACATACATGGTTAGGTTAAGTAGTCATGCATATCAAAGACCATGGCAATGCACCAAGTTCATGCTTGCTTCTCAAGCCATGACGTCAGACAAGTTTAGGATTAGTCAAGTTTTCACACCCCCTGTGAAGTCAAGCTAGAGAAGACCCAAATGATGTAGGGCCCTATTCAGTGTTGGTTGGCAAGTTTGCTTGGTCAGGAAATCTGCAAGCATGTTTGTGCTTTTGGTGTACTGCAGTTTGATGATGGATTTTGCTATGACTTCTTGGAAAAAGTGAAGTTGAATTTTGACGTGTTTCATTCAGCGGTGATTCCAGTTGCAGTCGTTGTTGGCTGTGTTGATACATGCTTGGTTATCTTCAAATACGGTGATGGGTCCAGGGTTGGATGAGGTCAGTTTTTTTTCAATGAGAAATTGCCAGAGCCACATGATTTTGCTGGTAAGATTGGTCAGGGATTGGTATTTGGCCTCTGCCGAGGATAGTAAGACGCAGGGTTGTTTCTTGGTTCTCCAAAGGATTTTGCAGTGATGGAACGTTGTTAAGTAGCCCGTGACTGATCTTTGAGTGGCCGGCAGTTTCCCCAGTCAGCATCCGAGTAAGCTGACACGTGTGCTGGCTTGTTTTTGGGAAAGGAGAGGGAAAGTTGAAGAGACCCTTTCAGGTATTTTAAGACATGCATGAATGCATGCTAGTGTTGTATACCGGGTTTTTTGTAATACTGGGAGAGGTTACTGATGGCTTATGCTAGGTCAGGTATGGTGGCTGTGCTCAGGAAGCTCAGGGATCCAACAGGGCTTTTGTAGTTGACATTCAAGAGCTTGAAGTTCCTTATGTCTTTGTCTGATGCTGGTTCAAGGTGGGTTTTTGGGATTGTTGGGGTGGCTACAGTTCAAAGCCAAAATCCCCTCCAACTAAGCTATCCTTTTAACTTCATTTTTTGAACTGGTACCATCCTCCCTCCATATAAACTTACACTTTCTACCTCTTTCACTTTCAGCTTGCTACTATATACAGAGCAAAACTGTCAAATAGTAACACAAAATATGAAAAATAAGAAATACCTCAATTAAAAAAGTAAGGCGTGAGAAATCCATAAATAATGGATTCCTCACCCAAAATTAGGTAGGGTCACTCACTGACCCCACCCTTGAATTCCAAGTCATTATATTTTTAAAATAATTAAATGGAAAAGTACTAAAAATTATAACACTACACCCGGGAATGTGTTATTCCCGCGCGCGGCCCCTCCAGAAGCAGGATCCCGCGTACTAGAGACCCGCGCGCAGCTGATTTTGCCACGCAGACAGCGGATCCTACCCCGCGCGTACACGCAGAAATGTGTTATGTCACAATTCCCACGTGCAGCCCCGCCAGCAGCAGGATCCCGCGTACTAGAGACCCGCGCGCAGCTGATTTTACAATTCCCGCGCGCAGCCCTGCCAGAAGCAGGATCCCGCGTACTAGAGACCTGCGCGCAGCTGATCTTTCCACGCACGCAGCAGATCCTATCCTGCGCGTACATGCAGAAATGTGTTATGTCACAATTCCCGCATGCAGCCCTGCATCATTACATAACCCTACATACTAGCAGCAGCAGGATCCCGCGTACTAGAGACCCGCGTGCAGCTGATTTTGCCACGCACGCAGCAGATCCTACCCCGCGCGCATCTGTACTACTGATCCCCCCGCCTGGATCAGTCGTGACTTATCTGACAACAAGGTACTGCTCAGAAGAGCTACAACATAGTTAGGGTTGCCTAGTATATGTAACAAAAGAACATATGCATTACTAATGATCTAAAAAGATCAAAACTTAAATAAAATTAATGAAAATTAAGTTTTAAACATTTTGTAATAATGAATCAAAGAACAAAGACTACCACATAAATCACTGATCTTGATCTTTGAAGACCACGAAACACTACAAGAAGTGTTCATAAAAAATATTAAAAATTATCTAAATGATCATCAGATGACGGAAAATCAGTAAACATCCACATCTGTACGCTTTTAAGCAATATAAATAGTACAAATGAAGGATGAGTACGGAATGGTCAAATTTACGCCATAACTAATTAACAGATCCTGTGGCTAAAATAGTACATCAATCCAGCAGAGCTAAGGACAGCTGATTGATAGTACCAAGTAGAAGTGCTAATCTTGCCCTGAATGGCTTGCCAGCCTCAGCCCACGAGTAGAACCCTCTCTACGTGCCCTGAGAAGACCAAAATCACCCCAAAAAGGTATTTATACAGACCTCTTTGGATCCAATGTGTTAATCAGAGTTTACCAGGAATTTATTTATTATCAATCAGACACCGTTTCATTGTTAATCAAGTGCTTATATGAAGATAAGCAAGTTATTTATGACTTAGTCTGCCATATTATTATTTACCTATATTAACCAATCAACCATTGAAGTTTATTCAAGCAATCTACCCCATCTGCTCTGAAACCCTTCCAATTATTCCAGGATTTTCGTGGTAAAGTGCTCAGAGTGAGTGTTACGCTTCCTGTCTAGGCGGCTTTTGCTGTTAAGCCTGGCCACTAGTGGAATAAGACCTTTCTAAGGCACCCATCTTTATTCCAAGGTTCTTAAAAACTGCCTAAGGAGGCCCCTTGAAGAGAGGTTGCTAGTCTGTAAAGATCCCCATTAGTATAATACTGTGGCCCCTCTTTTATATTATATTGAAAACCATTTACTACCAAACCAATTAAACCTTACAACTGCTCTTATTAAATCATTTATTTGAGCTTCTAAGCGTTTATTATTGGAATAATAATAATTATTATCATTCCAGCATTTTTATCACTCTCTGTAGCTAAAGGACTGCAAGGTTCCTGGTATCAGAGAGCTAACATTCACCCTTCTCAATCACCGTGGCGTTCTTTGAATTTCCCTTCTCCAGCCTCACCTCCAACATCCATTCCCAGTACATTTTTGCCTAGGACTCACCCCCAATCTCACCACCATCTTCATCTAATCAATATTTCAATCCTGACTCCATCCCTTCCTCTCAACCTCATCCTCAACCTGGAATCATCACCATCATGTGTTTCTCCTTTGGTGATTTCTATTTTATTTTTTTTCATCAGCAGCATTGATCCTATGCCCTCTCATGGGTCCCAGCTCATTGGAAGGTCTCACTAGAAGAATTGGTATCAAACCTACCTGCTAAGCTTGAAAATTCCATATCAATGGTCTCATCTTATTCCAACCTGCCATGCTGTTCATCCATTTCATTGCTCTCATCATAATCATCCTCATGATCTTACACAAGAGATCAAAGTACACCGCCGTTTGTCAAAAGTAAATTTTTCACTTCTTATACTTCTACAATCTTGTCAGCATTGCCTCCTTTTTCCTCAATAGTTCTCTCATCCCCTCCAGCTCAAAAGTTTCCCCCTGCTTTTCCACATTTGAAACCAGTATGCTCTCCGCTAAGTTTTGGTGTTTATTGGTCAATGGCTTTGTTGGATTTCAATTTTCTGAGGATGGAACTCCTCTAAGTCTATGGTCCTTACGTGGTTCCATTGCCGCCGTACTCATTCTCACATTACTCATAGCTATTGAAACCTTCAACTCACTAGCATCCTTTTCTCCTTCCCATCCCTTGGGTCTATGGATCATCATGTACATCTTCAACAGTGCCTGTGTTGCCATCTTTGTTGTCCTCAAGCTCTTACTAGTCATCCTTACCCTCAACAATCAATGGTCCATTGGTGATATCCTATTTGGTCTTGGCTTCTTCCTTTTTTGTCTGGTGCTCATCTATGGCTTTAGCTTGACCATCTGTGATGCCATCACCCATTAAGTCAACAGTCTCTTCTTCTCCCAACTCTTCTTCCTCTTATCCATCAGGATGGTCTAAAAATATTGGGATTTGATCACCAAGGAAGATTTAAAATTTTTTGTACAATCCAAACAAGCCATCTGGGACATATCATCCAAGAAGGTTCTCCTATCTGGTATCAATAGCCAGCAAGGATTTGGTGGTGGTCTGGGCGGTATGGGAGTTGTTTGGAATTTCAGATTGGATGATTCTGACTATTTCCAAAAAAAAAATTCATCTGGTATCACGTCACCTACTCACTCACAATTTCACCAGAATCCTAACCCTGGTCCTGGCCTTCATGGTGGATATCCTCCTCAAGGCAACCTTAAAAATCCTAATTTTTCCTGCTACTAAGTTTATAAACCCCTTCAAAACCCTCTCTGTCTTCTCCCTCACTGCTTGATCAATCCTCCCTCAAAAATTTTCATCATCCTCCAATCCTTCAATCCTTGCCGGCCTCCAGTCAATTGGTCCTCCCATCTCTTTATACTTGCTCCATCTGTTTTTCTCCATTCACTCACTACTCCTTGCTTTTCCGCCAGTTCTCTTTCTGCCTTGATGGCAACCTTGATGGTGATCTTGATTGCTGCTCACCTCCTCCTTTTCGCCCTTGCTCTCTCAAACTTGCTTTCAATCTCAATTGCTACTCTTCTTCATCTTCCTACTGCATTTATTTGCTGCTTACCTCCGACATCTTGCATGATCTTGCTTCAATCCCATCATTCCTTGCTTTTTATCACCCCGCAACCCCAATTGCTTTTGAAAATTGCCTTCAACATTGATTGCCTCCCTGCTTCTCAACATTTTCAACATTGCTTGCCCTTCATCCGCAACTAATACTGCTTAATTTTCTATCACCACTCATCATCATCAAACCCCACCTAATCCATTAATTTCTCCTCTTATCAACCAATAAAAACTACTAAAATCAATTCCTTCATCAATCACTGGGGTGGTCCATTCATTTGGCCCGTCCTGTAACCCTTACCATGCTCCCATTGCTCCGACTGCTACCTCTCTCCTTGCTTCATCTCATCAGCTCCTCATGCTACATCACTCCTTGCTTTCTCCAATCCTCATGCTACATCACCACTTGCTTGCTCTCATCCATCTCATCCGCTTCTCCTGCTACTTGTCTACTTGCTCCATATCCAACATCAATACACCCATCATCAATCTGATTCAATCATTATTCCATCCATCAACCATATCAACAACATACAACTCTCATCACCATCAACAACATTCAATTCAACTTCAACAACATATCTACTTTCCTTCTCATCTAGTATTGAACAGGCTGGTTTTTCGGAATAATTCCCTTATTTTTGTTCAATACTATCTGTATATATTACTACTCTTCCACCTCCTATCTTTACTACAATCACATTCATTACTATTCAACACTGTCATCCCCACCATTATTCAACAACTGCTACAAATCCATTTCATATCTATCAATCACCATCAACATTACCATCACCATCACCATCACCATCACCATCACCATCACCATCACCATCACCATCACCATCACCATCACCATCACCATCAGCTTTACCATTACCATTACCCTCATCATCACCATTACCCTCATTATCACTATTATCCTCATCATCATATAATCCTCCCCATCAAGCTAGGCAGCTATGACTGAGGTCTTTGTTTTGCCTCTTAAAATGGTAATGCTATTCTCCCATATCATGCTAGGCAACTATGCCTGAAATCCTAGTTGCTCCTCTTAAAATAGGCTTTGATTCCCCATCTCATATGCTGAAAAGGTGGTGTCTTGTCATCCTTTGTTAAATCTCATATCTCATTCTAATATTCTTTTCTCATATTATCCTGAATCTCTGAAATGTTGATTGGTCTCAAATTGGTTCCTAAATTCGTCAGTTCAGGTGGTGTGTTGTCTTTTTCTGTTCATATTTTGTAACTAACAAATTAAGTCATCTTTTATATTGTGTTACTAACTTCATCATCCTATTATTCCTTTCTCAGGCCCCCTCTGGGGGCTCTCAAGTTGTTTTAACACTGCTAACTTAGGCCCCCTTTTGGATTCTTTAGTTGCCTTTAAAAACTGGCGATTCCCTTGACCTGGAATGCAAACTAATCTGATTACCAGGCAAATAAACCAGAGTGTCTCTTCCTCCCCTTCAGATCAGTTCCACTTGACTATACAATTATTTTCCCTTTTCCCTTGGCTCTTTGTAGCCTTATCAACACTTCTCATTTGGCTCTTCAGTAGCCTACCATACTCCTTCCTTCACCCAACTACCTTGCTTCTCATCTTAAACTCTTCACCTTCCAGTCTAAAATGGCCGTTTTAAGTGTGGTGTGAATATAGTTGATTAGATTTAACCTGGAAGAAGAGAATCTATGAATGAATGGTAATCAGCAGTAACTTTCTTTTGCACAGTCTCTGATTCTTCAGGAACTTCA
Source organism: Puccinia polysora (assembly GCA_025617555.3). Lineage (NCBI taxonomy): Eukaryota > Fungi > Basidiomycota > Pucciniomycetes > Pucciniales > Pucciniaceae > Puccinia > Puccinia polysora. The sequence goes on from JAOOQA010000021.1 coordinate 1,671,700, forward strand.
TCAGTAACAAAGAGATAAACCAGAAGGAGTAACCAATTGCATTGTATGCAAGGATGAATCCAATACAGCTTCCTCCTGTTATAAATAAAGGATCAATCAATATCCAAGCCAGTGGAAAGGGTGTTGAAATAAAAGGAATTGGAAGTTGTGTTGGGGAATTGAAAAAGGTTCTGAAGTGAGGGAGATTGCATTGGGCTGCAGCACCAAAGGCAGAGTGGAAGGGAGGTCACCTTTGGCAGGATAGCCAGGTTGATTTAAACAAGATTGGAGGAAAGGGCAATGGTTAGTTTTTTTTTTTGAGGTGATCATCCCCATATTCCAAGTTTGCATCTGGATTCCAGTGAAGAGAGTTGATTTTTAGGGTAAAGATTTTTGGGAATGGTGCATTGAATTGAAGGATTTCCCATTCAAAGCTTGGAAGAAAAGGATTTATGTGAAAACCTGAGTTTGAAAGGATAAATATGTTTGCCCAGAAGGAGAGGGCTGTAAGTTATAAATGATTTTGAACCATTGAATTTAACATTACAGATTGATTTTCACCTGAATCAAACAAAAATTAGAGATAAGACTTGAAAAAGAGGAATAAAAGGGTGAGCCTCATCTTGGTTTGGCTTTGGGTAAGCAGTGGAAGGTGCAGGATTTGGAGAAGAAGATGAGATAAAGGTTTCTTTCTACAGTCTTCTTTCTGGTGTTTAGTGCCACAATATAAGCATAAGCCTTCCCTCTCTATTCTTGCCTTTTCTTCTGCCTTGAGGTTTCCATCCGGACCTATGTTGCAAGTGGGTCTGGTAAATTTTGCAGTTAAATTTGACTTTTCTGGGGACTGGTCATGCTCCCTACCCTCACGGCTACCCTTTTCTGTCTGATTAGAGTTAGATTGAGATTGAGAAGAACTAAGGGGTTGAGAATTATTTAGAGAAGAGGATTATTCTTTTTCCCTTTCATGATAACTTAAAACATATTCCAAAAGTATACCCATAAGCTCTGGGAGATTTTCTTGAGAGCCATTGTACCCTGCTAGTTGATCCAGAAGCCATGAAGGAATTCTTTTTTGAAAATGGAAGTACAAGCTCTACCAACCCCATCTAGAGACTTTGGTCATAAGTGATCTAAATTCAGTTATGTGGGTTAAAGCATGGCCATATTCCTTCATCTTCAAGTTCACCAGTTCCTTTTCAGCCTTGAAGACTTCTAGTCTGTCACCAAAGAGGGTGTGAAGTTTCTCTGTGAATTGGGACCATGAGTTGAGGAGGGAAGACGGCTCTTTGATGGAAAGGTGAGCCAGATGGGGTTGGATCCATTAATTTCCTTTTCCAGAGAGGTAGGAAGCTGCAAAGAGTACCTTCTTCTGGTCCAAACTTAAAGATCCTTCATTATTTTCAAAAATGAGTTCATAAGATTGGAGGAATGGTTGGAGTTTGCTATGATTATTGCCTCAAAACATATCTGGAGCATTCATCAAAGAAGGTTCCAAAGTAAAAAGTACTGGTTGATGGAGGTTTAGATAGTTTTTAAAAAGCATAAGTCATGGTCTGGAGGAGGGCTAATAGATTTGGGTCCACAGCATATGTTGAAGTTTGAGGTTGGGTTGGAGGTTCAGGGGTTGAAGTAGAACTTGAAGATGGGAATACTTCTTGAGGCTCCATATTTGGTGAATTAAGATTATTTAGGATCCTTGAATTAAATTCTGAATTCTTACTTCCTTCATCTCCCTTGTATTCTGGAATAGGAATGATTCTTGGATCATAAGATGGAGAATCTAATCCAGAGCCTGCTTTGAGATATTGACCAATTACACAATTAGTGATGTGACTAACTGCAGGTGGGGCAGGGGAAAGAGAAGCTCCAGGAGGAGCTGTAGGAAGGATACCAGTTTTCATGGTGTTGCAAGCTGGCGCAGGGAGGTGGGAAAATTTCCTCCCTTGTCTATGGGCTTGAGGATTAGATTGATTGTGGTGCTGTATGTCCACAGCAGAGCCGCGTCCTTGGGCTGCCCTAGTAAGAGGTGGATTGGTAATGATGGATTGTTTTGCATATTGAGGAGGCATGGTTTCCAAGTATGCCATAAGGGAGTGACCCAAGAAAAGTACCCAGAGATAGAGGAACAAAGTAAATGGCTGCAAAAGTTTGAGGTTGTAAAACCTCCCAGCAGAGCTTGTCAGAGTGTTTCAAAGTCAAGGGCCAAAGTTTTGTAGTCAAAGGTCAAAGAGTCAAAGTCAAATTCAAAGTGGAAGATCAAAGCGTCAAATTTTAAGTTAAATTGTTGGAGTTAAAGTGTCAAAGTTGAAGTTTAAGTCAAATTTCAAAGCATCAAAGTCAAAGTCAAAGTCAAAGTGTCAGAGTCATAGACCAAGTCAAAGTGTTGAAGTTGAAATCAAAGTTGAAGTTTTGAAGCCCAAGTGTCAAATTTGAAGTCAAAGTTGAAGTCACAGTTTAAGTCAAAGTTTGATTGAGTCTATTGGGGCCTCCAAATGCCTTTGAAGTACTGTCAAAGTCTGATGTTCCCATTGAAGCATTGTATAAGGGCAAATTTTGGGGAGAGAGAAGTAAATAAATCCTTCTGGGAGTGAGGCCACACACTGTTTAGCTCTGTACAACACACACCCAGAAATATTGTAGGTAGTGTTATCTGTAATATGGAATGGGTTGATTTAGATGGATGGAATAGGTCTATTGAAATATAGAGATGGGTAGAGATTGAGGGAAAGGAATTAGTATAGTGTCACAACCGCCCCTGGTGTGCAAGGGGCTGGAGGCACAGGCACTACTGCTCACAAAACTCAGGATAGAAATGAAGGGATAGATTGCTGATGAAGATTTTACTTAGTGTAAGGAGAATTATAAAGAGAAGAATCCAGGAGTAAGGCTCTGAAGGATGTTGGTAAGGGAATCCTGTAAGAGTTACACCAGTAAAGGACAACGTGATATGAGTTAAGAAGGGTGGTTGAAGGTTTTCTTGTGCTGAGATTACACCTACTGGCAGAGGGACTGACCAGTAAGAAGTAGTATACTAATTTGTTGGGGGGAATCAGTCCAGGAGGGAAGGAGACGCCAGTATATGTGAGAGCTGAGAAGGAGGCCTTGAGGGATAAGTGGCTGGTGTTTCAGGTTGGAGTTCCCTTGGTATTACATGTTTACTGATTGGGCTGGAGGCTGTAGTGGACTGATTGGGTGATGAAACTATTCAGGAAGGTTTGACATGTACTGATTGGGAGTCCTGGGAGCATGGGCTGAACAGACAGTGGAGAATATGTACTATGTATGTAATAAGTTTAATATGTACTAACACATATACCAATTTGCATGAGAAGAGATGGAGAATGTACCAAGAGAGAGAGACCCTGAGAAGATTGACTGAATCGTATGACTCAGGGGTAAGGTGTAAATGGACATAGAGGTTATCCCATAGGGGGATTGGTTGAACCTGGTAGAGGAAGGTGGAGACCAAAAGGTGTACAGGTGTACTATCCAGTTGAAGGTACATGAGTAAGTTAAGTTGGACTTGAGCTGTGTTTGAAGCTGATGAAGGGTTGAGTTGGTTTAGTTGAGTTAGTGTAAGAACTACAGTTATGACATCAGTCCCTGCATGCCAGTGGAAGTTGTGACACCACTCAAACCCCTGACCATAGCGTCAAGCAGTACAAAAATGGCAACATCCATTTCCAACTCAACCAACTCAATGTTGGAGATTTTTCCCTCACCCAGCATGTTATCCCGGGTGAATAAGGCTCCTCCTATGCCACCCCAGCTGGACCCAACTAAAGAGGATAGAATGAAGGAATCAGTGAAAGAGCAAGTGAGTTATTGCAAAAAATTAAAACTGGATCAGACCAAGGAGGATCAGCCAGGCATGATCCAAGCCATTTCCCTGGAAAACAGTTCCCAGATCTCTCTCCAAAATTTTACTCCAAAGAAAGAAGTAGGGGGCTACTGGAAGAATGACAATATTGCCATGAGGGATGAAAAGGTAATGGTAGGCTATGGAGGAGCCTGATGAGGAGTAACAATAAGGCTACAAAGAGCCAATAGAGAGGGGATAATTCTTGTATAGTCAAGAGGAACTGATCTGATGAGGAGGAAGGGGCACTCTGGTATTGTTGACTGGTAATCAGATGATTTTTCATTCATGGTCCCATGGAAGGACCAGTATTGGAGCACAAATAGAGAACCCCCCAAAAGGGGCCTAAGACAGCAGGTTAGTGACAACTAGAGAGCCCCAGAGGGGGCCTGAGACATGAGTAGTTATTTAATGGAATAAGTAAGTTGGAGATAAAGGTAACTAAATTTGTTAGTTACAGAATATGAACAGAAAAAGACAACAGCTACGTGGAGACCTGGAATCCTTAGGATCAATCAGCTTCCTTAAAGGGAAGAACCCCAAAAAGAAGAGATCCTCATCCAATCAGAAGTTAAAAAAACCCAAATATTGGGATAATATAATATCCTTAGCCCAGAAGTGGAAGAAAGTGTACCACAACTTGATGTGAAAGCTCTTATCATCTATTCTGTATATTTTTCTCACAATTTTTTTATTATTAGCAAATGCTTTGTAAATTATGTGAGAAATTTGATAAAGTAAATATTAACATAAAAAAATCAATGCATTCTCAATCCATCTTAAATAAAATTAATGAGTTAGAAGTAAAAAATACAAGAAAAAGCATAATATTAATGATAATAATTCTTATTAAACATATTGAAAATCATCCATCTAGTCTCCAAGAACAACTTCTTATGTAAATTAATTATATAAAGGAAGAAGTTGAGAAAATAATTCACAACCTTTTAACTCATTTAATTAATAAAATTGACTTGTTAATTAAAAAACATGATTTTTTTCAGCTTGCTACTATTGCAAAGCAAGCTGCAAAAGTAACAAAAATAACATAAAAAGAATAATAATATAGTTAACGTAAGAAGGAGTAGGAAAACCATTAATATTATTTCAGAAATGGATTTTTCACCCAAAATTAGGTACGGTCACCCACTGACCCCACCCTTGAAATCCAACTCCTTATATTTTTAAATAATTAAGGAAAGAAAGACCAAAATACTACGGCTCCACTATTGAGCTTTTGGTCAATTAAATATTTCACAAACATTGTCACGTATAGTTTTCACTCCTAAAATTCAGTCAGAATTGAGGTGTTGTGTACATTTTAGGAGTTCCTGACGGAAATGTGTTTTGTCACATGTCCCGCACGCAGCTGAAGCAGCCGATGCACCCGCGCGCGGCTGAGATACAGCCCTTTCACCCTGTCAAGGTTGTGTACGCAGGCCCGGGCCTCTGACAAGTACGCAGCCGCGGGAATATGGGTTGACAGAGTGTCAGGCGGCCTGAGAGGCTCAGGTACCACATAAGCATGCTACAATCCACAAGGGAACATTCTACATATGTAATAAATGTTCCTGTGGATAGTAGATAGTCTAAAAATAAATAATATTATATAAAAATACTTAAATAATCCTTATATGTATTTTTTATTTAATATAATTCAAAGTAACAAGAATTTCAAGAATAAGACAATGGCAACTTCTAAAAATATATTAAAATACTTTATTATACTTTTATGAGGATTTTTAGGCGTCAATATCTCCGTGACTCACCAAGGAAACTGATGATGTAAAAATATTACATGAATTCCCATGACTTATATTTTTAAGTAATTATCTTAGTAAAACAACTGGAACTCGAAAATAAGGAGTAAAATCAATATCATGACTTTTACTCCAGATATATGATACATAATGAGAACTTACCTGACATCAAGATGTCCTTAGAAATGTCTATTTATATAATTATTAAATTAATGGGAACATTTACTAAGGATAATTAATTAAATAATACATAAATGGGACAGATTAGTGTTATTCACACGTCCTAATATATATTATGAAGTAGAATAATTCCCATACCCTGAGGAATTAAATGCTACCTGTGCTATAGCACCAAGAAAACATGACAGGCTACCCCTGGTTACCCTGCTAGCCTCAGTGGCCGTCCCTTTGAGCACCTGCAACCCTCAGAAGGACAATATTGGGACTCCAAAAGCTATAAATAAAGAGATCTTTTGAGGATATTGATGGGCAGAGACCCAGTTATATTTATATCCAGACACCGTGCCAAGGTAATCAAAAACTTATAAGAGATAAGTAAGTGATTTATGGCTACTTCTGATCAATAATATCCGTCCTCAAACTCTATTTTATCAATTAAACTGCTGAACAACCTTACAACCCCAGTATACAGGTTTAACCCATCAGTGCACATCTCAAACAGATACTCAAAGGATTTAATAATATACCAGTGAGTTCTATTATCCTTTCTCTGTCGTGGCAGCTTGGCTACAAGGCCCTGCAACTCCACCGTGTATTTTATATAAATATTATATTTGGGTGAAATATCCTTTAAACTAAAGAGCCCAAAGTCACCAGGACAACGTGTTTTCATACTGAAATCCCTGGAGAGAGTTGTTAAAGGTACCCAATATAATTGTGGCCCCTCTATAAAAATATTTAATAATCAATTTATTCATATTGATTTAAAACAATAAACCATAACCAAACCACTTAACCTTGCAATAACCTTAATCCAAATATTTTAAGGATTTTTGCTGCATTTTTTAAATAATATATTTATTATTTACTCTATCACATCTGGTAGCTAAAGGATAGCAAGGGTCTTGGCATCCAGGAGGCTGACAACTTTCAATTCAGGTATAATTTAAAATGATCTCAGAGATCTTAAAAATTTTTTTACTAAACCTCCAGATATTAAATTGGAAGAAGCTAGACCCACTAGATTGACTAGTACACCTAGTATGCCACCTAGGTCTAGAAGAGTTGGAAGAATTTCTTAGGGCCAGTCCCACTCCTGATGTGAACCAAGCTTTCAAATTACTTCCTCCCATTACTGAATGGCCTAAATTCTTGGTAGAAGGAGAATATTAACATTTCAGTTTCATTAAGTTAATTTCTTATAATCTTGCCTCTTATGAACTTCCTGATACCGTAGCTGCAGAACAATTACGTAGGTTATTTGAAGGAGTGGCCCTTGATTGTTTCATTAATTAAAGCAAAGAAGTGTGATATTTTCCCTGGAGCTCATGGAGAGATTCAATCAAAAAAAAAATAATACCAGTATTTGGAAAAGAAATATGATGAAAAATTTTGAAAATTCCCACTTTGATCCATCCAAAGAGAAACTTCAAAAATGGTATCTTGATCAGAAAAGAAGATTGTATTTTTTTCAACTGAGTGCTGATAAAGCAGAGGTTCATGAGAGACTTCTTAACTTATTTCCAGGAAAACTTAACCATAGTGTTTGGTGCATTACGCTCATGAACTCTGAAATTTCAACTCTGATACGAGTTTTTGAAGAAACCATTGATATTAATGTTCTTGAGAAGAACATTAATAACAGACCCATTCCCCAGAACAAAGCTGAACTCTTATATTTTTTCAGACTTTGCAGCTGCTATAGAAATTACATAACTAATTTTTCTCATCTCACCAAGTGTTTATACAAAATTTGAGCCCACAAAACTTTGTTTGAAATGACTCATGAAAGGCTGAAGAATTAGACATACCTGGTAATACGGCTCCAGTGTTGATTCAACCTGATTATCCTAAACCTTTCAAGCTGTATCTAGATGCTAGTGTGGAAGCACCAGGAGCTGCCTTACACTAAAAATTCATAGAGCATGAGAAACCTGTAGAGAAAATATACTCTTCATATCCATACAAGTTGAGGATACTGAAAAGGGGTATGGTGCAAGCCAAATGGGGTGTGTTGTTCTATTTTGGGATCTGTATAAAGTCCATTATTACTTATAAGATATTAATTTTGTGTTAATTACTGATTTAAATGCTGTCAGGACTCTCATGAATATCAAGACTCCTAGAAATCACATGTTCAGGTGGAAGATAGCTATACAACATTATAGAGGACAAATTTTCATAGTTCACAGAGATGGAGCTAAAAATCACAATGCTGATAGCTTGAGAAAGAATTCTCTACCCAATGATCTCAGTAATCCTGCTCATGATCCAGAGGACAATGAAATATTTCTGAAAGTGAACATTAAAATTTTTAACCCTGAAGTTCCCATTTTAGTCATCCATATCTATGAACAGATGAATGCCTGTTCAAATCAATCAAAGAGGCTTACAGCTCTGACATTAAAACTCCAACAACTATTATTGAAAGCACTTTGCCTCCATCTGAACTTGTCAAAAGTTTAACTGAATCTTTTGTAAAACCCTAAAAACCGGGAAGTTTCACAATTTGGGAACTCTAGTATACTACCAAAACCAAAACTCCAGTGGTATAGTCCTGATTAAGGAAGAACATATCAAAAATTTCCTATCTGAGTGTCATGGAAACTGTTCATCTGGTCATTTATCTACTGACAGGACCCTGGATAAAGTCAAAAAAACTTCTTGATGGATTGATTGGAGAAATTCAAGGATCAAGTATGTTTCTAGCTTTGAAATTTGCCAGAAATCTAGTAGGACTACTGGAAAGAGGTTTGGCCTCTTTCAAAGGATTGCTGAGCCCCTGAAAAGATGGGAAGTCATAAAAATGAAATTTGTAACCCAATTGGCCCTGGAGGAGCATAGCCCTATAACTCAGTAATATTCATAGTAGATAGGTTTTCCAAGAATGTGACACACTTCAAGGATATTCTCAACTTCAACATATCCTTTTCCTCAGTACCATCTACCCTGGTTCATAAGCGTGACACAAATAAAGCACAACATCAATTATGCCTTCTGCTAACTACCTCTGGATTGCGTAACAACCTTCAAATCTTGGCAAATGGCTCAGTATGAATTTGCAAATCTTGCAGTGAACTCCATACCTGTAGGCCATGCACTCAAGCTTTGCTCTTTTACCCTAGGTATAATGAAACCTTGGACTTAAATTCTTGTTCACGCGCTGTCATCCTACTATTGCAGAGAAAGCTGAAAAAGTGACAGAAATAAAATAAAAATAATGATAATAAGTTAAAACTAAGAAGGAGGACAAAAACCATGAATATTATTGCAAAAATGGATTCTAAACCCAAAATTAGGTAGGGTCACTCGCTGACCCCACCCGTGAAATCCAACTTCTTATATTTTTAATTAATTAACAAAAATAAAGACAAAAATACCATGGCACCACTATTGAAATTTTTGGCCAATTAAATATTTCACCCATGTTGTCACCTATAGGTTTCACACCTAAAATTTAGTTAGAATTGAGTTTTTGTGTATTCTTTAGGAGTTACAGATGGAAATGTGTTCTGTCACAATTCCCTCATGCAGCTGCAGCAGCCAATGCACCGCGCGCGGCTGAGCTACAGATCTGTCAGTATTTCAAATTTTTGTACGCATCCCGGGCCTCTGACAAGTACGCAGCGGCGGGAATATGCCTTGACAAGGTGACAGGCGGTCTGAGAAACCTGGGTACCGCATAAATATGCTACAACCTACATGGGAACATTCTACTTATGTAATAAATTTTCCAGTGGATAATAGATAGTCTCAAAATACATAAAATTATATAAAAATACTTAAATAACCTTTATACGTATTTTATATTAAATATAATTCAAAGTACCAAAAATGTCGAAAAAAATATAATGACTACTTCAAAAAATATATTAAAATACTCTAATATACTATTATGAGAATTTCTATAGATAAACATTTTTGTGACATACTAACAATACGTATGATGTGAAAATATTTCATGAATACCCATGACTTACATTTTTAACTAATTATTTTAGGAAATAAACTGAATTTTGAAAATAAGGAGTAAAATCAATATCATGACTTTAGTCCAAATTTTCAATACATAATGAGAACTCACCTGACATCAGAATATTGTTAGAAAATTCTATTAAAATAATTATCAACTTACTGGGAACATTTACTAAGGATAATTAATTAAATAATAAATAAAAACAACAGATTAGTGTTTTTCAGAAGTCCAAACATCAATTATAAAGTAGAATAATTCCCATACCCTGTGGAATGAGATGCTACCCGTGTTACAGCACAAAGAACACGTGAAAGGCCACCACTGCTTACCCTTCTAGCCCCTGTGTCTACCCCTTTGAGCCCCTGTACCCCTCAGAAGGACCATATTGGGACTCCAAAGCTATAAATGAAGAGCTCTTTAGAGGATATTAATACCAACAGACCCAGTTATATTTACATCCAGACACCTTGCCAAGGTAATAAAATAATTTTAAGAGAAATGAATTTAGTCTGATTAATAATATGTGTCTTCAACCCTCTTTTATTAATTTAAGTTGCTGAACAACCTTATAACCCCAGTATACAGGTTTAACCCATAAGTGCACATCCCAAACAGGTACCCAAAGGATTTAATAATATACCAGTGAGTCTTATTATCCCCTCTCTGTTTTGGAAGCTTGGTTACAAAGCCTTTTCACACCACCATGTATTTTATATACATATTATCTTTGGGAAAAATATCCTTTAAACTAAAGGTCCCAAAGTAACCAGGCCCACATGTTTGCATACTGAATTACCTGAAGATAGGTGTTAAATATCCCCAATATAATTGTGGCCCCTCTATAAAAATATTTAATAATAAATTTATCTATATTGATTAAAGAAAATAAACCACATCCAAACCAATTAACCATGCAATAATCTTTATCCAAATATTTTAAGCATTTTTTCTGCATTTATTTAATAATATATTTCTTTTTTATTTTATCACCTCTGGTAGCTACAAGATAGCAAGGGTCTTGGCATCCAGGAAGCTGAATATTGGGGGTCTGGCCGGTATATATTCCATTTTATTATATTTAATAACTTGGGCCAGACATTTCATAAGATAAATTTCTCTGACTTTTTAACCGTGATTCATCATTAAATTCCTTTGCAGTTGATTTAAAAACCAATGGAGAATTCATAATATATTATTTAAATCTTTCAAAGATAAGAAAAAAAGAATATATTAAAAATTACAAACCAACTGGTTGGGAAGCTTTAACTCAAGCTGGGCCACTTAATATCTCTTCTTCCTGGAAACACTTAGATTAAATCCTTGAAAAAGAAGATCTTGAGAGGCTTATCAACTTCCAGGCCATTTTTAGAAAACAAAAAGCTTGGAAGAAATACTGTATTAATTCCTTTTTAAAATATAAAAGTAAGTATAAAACTTGTGTTACCATATTGTTTTTATTAAAATTATATTGATATATTTTGTCCAATAAAATAACCTTGCACCTTCAGTGAACCCTCTTATAAAAGAGGAAAAAACCACCACCACTAAAACTGATTTATTGGATCAAGAAGTCCCAGATATCTCTCCACCAATAATGAAAACCATGAGGGGACTGAAACCCATGAATCAAATTTTGATGGACAAGGAACAGCCCCAAGTACTTCTGCCCTCCTTCAACCTAAAGCTGGAGAAGGTAGTAGAATTAAGCCCCCATCCATTACAAGAAGATTCCCTTCAGCCAACTCAGAAGAATCTGGCAAAGGAAGCCAGGGTCAAAGACTTAGTCAGAGAGAACATGAAATATTGGGAAGAGTTCAAAGAGGCCAAAGCCAAAGAGGACATGGTATCTATGAAAAAGATAATCTTCCAGGCAAAAGCTACCCAGATAGCCCTTCAGAAAATGATTCCCAGGACAGAGGTAGAATTCTAGGTAGAAAAGTGGAATCCTTGGGATCAATTAGCCCAACTGAAAGGCAAAGTATCAGGAAAGAATAGATCTTCTTCCCATCCAAAGCCAAAGTGAAAGAAGGATTGGGATCAGATAATATCCTTAACTCAAAATTGGAAAAAGGTGTACAACAATTAGCCTCTATTTCTAAACCCAGTAACTTCTCTAAATCAACCTCTGATGTGATTACTTCCTTTTCTAATGATATGCGCCATAATTTATAGATTGTTTGTGAAAATTTGGACGGTGTTCATACCCAGTCAATAAGTTAACCTCAGTAGTATCCCAATTAATTAATAACCAAACAAAAACTGTAGGAATGGAAGATATTTAAGAACATACAGAACAATTATTGGAGACAATTAATCAAGGTAAAATAAGACAGACTCAAACAATTGAGATCATGTTATCAGGTATCCAAGAAGATTTTATTATGTATTTTCAACCTTTAAAAGAAGAATTGGTAACTACCACTAACCGCTCCATTCTGTCCCTTAGTGAGAAATTAGATCTGCTTAATAATTCAGTGTACCTGCAACTTAATCTGATCAAGAATGATCTTAGAGACTTAAAAGTCCATCTGACCAACCCCTTGGGAAATACCACAGAGGAACAAAAACATCCCAGACAAACAACTACACCTTATGCACCACCCTTACTAGGAATGCATAGGAGTGACACCTTCAGGCCTAGTCCTACTCCTGAATTGGAACAAGCCCTCAAACCTTTACCCCCAATTTCTGAATGGGCTAAGTTCCCCGGTGAAGGAGCATACAGTCAAATATATTTCATTATATTTATTGACTATACTATTAACTCGAATGACTTACCAGAAGCTATAGCTGTATTCAGACTCCCCAGATTATATGAAGGATTAGCTTTAGACTGGTTGATCAGTAAAAGAGAAGAAGTGGGATCCTTACCAAGGAATTCTTGGAAAATTCTAATCAAAGGATAATTTGGATCTAGAATGTGGAAATGAAAAATTATGAAAAATTTCAAAAATTCCTCATTTGACCCCTCCAAAACAAGCCTCACAAATGGTGCTTGGAACAGAAGAGAAGACTATATTGCTTCTATCCAGATGCTGATAAAGAGGAATTGAATGCAAAACTCCTCAACTTGTATCCTGGAAATCTTAACCAGAGTTTAAGATGCAGGATGAGTATGGATGCTGACTTACCAACCCTAATCAATGTGTTAGAAGAAGTCATAGACATGAATGGGTTAGACAAGAAGTTTCCTTCTAGACCTAGAGAGAACTTCAACTTTGAAAAAAACAGAGAACAACCCCCTCTGATCAATACCTCTGATAATAAGAAACCCAATTAGAACAGGGACAAAGAGAGAATTCCTGCAATTTTTTGGAATTGTAAAAAGACAGGGAATATGAAACAAGAGTGCCCATTATCAAAAAAAAAATATCAGTCTTGGAAGGAGAGCAGGAGGTTGAATGTAATCAGAACTAAGAAGATATAGCTGATACTGAAGGATCCCTTTCTGAATGTGAATTGATCCTGACCGAACCTGTTAATTTTATAAAGCAAGATATAGGCACTTCTATTGCAATCAATAACATCCATGGGGACTCTAGTTTGCCCCAAAAATGGGATCCTACCGTAATTCCTAGACATATGACAAACGTTAAAACATTAACAGCCAAACCTATGAGTGGTAAGAGTTATACTACTGGTCAAACTTGCTATGCAACAGAATTGTATAGAGACAGACCTATAAGGTTGTAACTGAATAGTGGATATTTCTGCTCATTATGTGTCTGTACTTAATTCTTGAACAATTGGGATACCAATTGGAAATAAAACCTTCTGCCCGTCCTAAAATTCAAGTTTAGCTCTTGAAACTCTAGAATGAATGCTATTGGAGTATGGAATTCTCCTATAAAATTACCCCATACTAAAGGATCTTGGAGAATACAAATGGAATTTTTGGTATTGCTGAACGGATTATGTGACTACCTGATAATAGGGAATGATGCTTGATGTCTATATGGTATTGATCTGTGCCAGAGTAAAGGGAGATACTTTACCTTGGGTGGTAATTGGGACAAGAAGTTAAAGATATGCACCATCCAATCTAACTTCCCCTCTTCCACTTATCAAAAGAATTTAGAAGATTTTAATCAACAATAATTCTCTCAAGAATCTCTAAATAAGAAACTTTCTGAGGAACAGAAGAAAGATATATTGACATTCTTCTTTGAGAACCAAAATGCTTTTTGTGCTAAAGATCACCCCATTGGTGATATCAAAGGACATGAAATAGTATTAACATTGAACCCTAACCCTCCTTATCCTGCAAACTCAAGAAGACCATCTTATCCCTCTATTCCTAAGTCTAGTATAGCTCTTGAGGAACATATACAAGAACTGATAGACTTACAAGTAATAAGTAAATTAAGGCACAATGAGCAGGTAGATGTTACCACACCTGTAATCATAGCTTGGAAAAATGACAAGTCAAGAATGGTAGGAGACTTCAGAATGCTCAATAATTATACTCAGGCAGATTATTTTCCTATACCCTGGATTGATCATGCTCTACATAACTTGTCGAAGGACAAATATATCACTACTATGGATATGATCAAAGTTTTCCACCAGATACCTTTAAGGCCTGAAAGCAGAAGTTTTATTAGAATAATCTGTCATTTGGGAATATATGAATATCTTAGGATGCCCTTTGGTATAAAGAACTCCCCATCACACTTCCAGAGAACAATGGATACAGTTCTAGGTACACAAATAAGACAAGGATGGATGATGGTATATATGGATTATGTTATCATATATTCTGATGATTGGGATACTCATATCAACCAAATAATATTAGTACTCCAAAATATCTCCAAAACAGGATTAAAATTATCCATGAAGAAATGCAACTTTGGATATGGAGAATTGAAAGGCCTAGGGCATATAGTCTCTGGTCTTATTCTAGCTGCTGATGAAAATAAGATAGCTACTGTCATGAAAAGAACCATGCCTCAAAATGAAACAGATTTACTGTCTTTCATTAGTTTTTGCAGTTACTACAGACAATACATAGCAAATTTGGCTATGCTAACTAAACGTCTGTACAAAATTTGCAACAATAACACATTCTTTGAAATGACACATCAGAGATTGAAAAACTATGAGGAACTAAAAATAGATTCTTTAAGAACTCTCATTAACATGAAAACCCCCAGCAGACATATGCTCAGGTAGAAAATTGCTATACAACAGTATAGATTTCAGAGGCTATAGTGCATAAAGCTGGAGGTAAACATCAGGATGCTAATAGTCTAAGTAGGAATGCTTTGCCTAATGACTCTAGCAATCCAGCATATGACCTTGAGGATCAGGATATCTTTCCTATCTTGAACATCAATCTTTTTGAATTAAATGCATCAATCATGGGAATCCACTTATGTGAATGAGATACTGCTTTCTTCAATCTAGTGAGGAAAAAATACTCCCCTGAAATCAAGATGCTGATTACCATTACCTAATGTGAATCACCAGAAGCAGCTCTGATAAATAGTTTACCTGCTTCATTACTTAAAACCTATAAAGAAGGGAGGTTTACCTTTTGGGATGGTCTCCTTTACTACATACACCAAATTTTCAGTGTATTAGTACTAAGCAACCAAGAACACATACAACAAATACTCCAGGAATGCCATGAAAACTGTTAATCAGGGAATCTATCCACCAAAAGAAACTTTGAGAAAGTAAATTAAACTGCTTGGTTGATAGACTGGAAAGAAATAACTATTGAGTATGTTACTAGCTGTGAGACTTGCCAAAGATCTAATAAAACTACTGGAAAACGTTTTGGACTCCTACAGAAGATCTCTGAACCAAAAACTAGATGGGAAATAATTAATATTGATTTTGTCACCAGCCCCCCCCCCCCCCCTGGAGGTATAACTCTGTCCTGGTTATAGTTGAAAGATACTCTAAGAAGGCAAACTTGTTACCTAACCACAAAGAAGATAGTGCTATGGATGTTACTCTACTATTTTGGAATAGGATCATAGCTGATGGTGGTATACCCAAGATTTTAATCAGTGAAAGAGACTTCAAATTCACCTCTCAGTTTAGGAGGAATCTACATGAGTACTGGGTACTACTCTAGCATTTTCTACAGCATACCATCCCCAAACTGTTGGATTAGCTGAAAGAATGATACAGACCCTAGAAGATATGTTAAGAAGGTTCTTTAGCTTTGGTCTAGAATACAAAAAACTCAGATGGCCATTTACATGATTGGATAAGCCTACTCCCAGATCTAGAGATGGATTATAACAGCAGTAAACATTCTACTACCAAAGAAGCCCCTTACATACTAGAAAGAGGATGGATTGCAAAACTACTTAGGAATAACTGAAACTATAACTTAGCCACCATTCATCCAACATCTCTTTACTTTAAGAAAATGATAGATCTGGCAAATAATCATGCTCAAAAATGTGTAGAAGAAGCAGTATAACACAACAAAAAAAGATGCAACAAATCACATAGGGAACCTTACTTTAAAATAGGAGATCAGATCTTGATATCCACTACCAACTTGAACAATCTAGCAGGTAACAAAAAGCTGAAACCAGCCTTTGTTGGACCATTTTCTATCAAAAAGATGCATGGAAAAAATGCTGTAGAAGTGGTCTTGAGTGAAGAATTATCAAGAAAACACTCAGTATTTCCTGTTAGCCTAGTAAAACACTTTCAACCAAGAGAACTTAGAAACCTCACTCCAGCAATAATCCCAGTAGAACCTGACCCTGTGAAAGAAAAAGGGAAATTCATATTGAGAGACAAGAAAGAGAGAGCGCAAGGAAAAGATGTGAGACTATAATTAGTAAGATGCAAAGGAGAATCTCCAGACAAAGATGAATGGTTACCAGAGAATAATATACCTGATGGACCAATACATCTTAGAAACTCCAGAGCCAGAACAATGAACTGAATCACACATGGAATTAATTTTTTCCCAACATGCTCCAGATTTTTTCAGATATGGCAATGTCTTGGAGTGGGGGAATGTCAGTTTGCTAATATTGCATCGCATGCTGAAAAAGTAACAGAAATAACATAAAAATAATAGAAAAAAAATTAACCTAAGAAGGCAAATGGAAACCATAAATATTATCTCAAAAATGGATTCTCCACCCAAAATTAGGTAGGGTCACTCACTGACTCCACCCTTGAAATCCAACTCCTTATATTTTTAAGTAATTAAGGAAAAGAAAGACCAAAATAACAAGGCACCACAATTGAACTTTTTGGAGAATTGAATATTTCACACGTGTCGTCACCTATAGGTTCCACACCCAAAATTCAGTTAGAATTGAGGTTTTGTGTATATTTTAGGAGTTACAGATGGAAATGTGTTCTGTCACAGTTCCCGCACGCAGCCGCGGCGGCCAATGCACCCGCGCGCGGCTGAGCTACAGCTCTGTCACTCTTTCATAGCCTTTTACCCAGCCCTGGGCCTCTGACAAGTACGCAGCCACAGGACTATGGGTTAAAAAAGTGACAGGCGGCCTGAGAAACCTAGGTACAACATAAACATGCTACAACCTACACAGGAATATTCTAAATATGTAATAAATGTTCCTGTGGATAGTAGATAGTCTGAAAATACATAAACTTATTTAAAAATACTTAAATAACCTTTATACGTATTTTTTTGTTAAATATAATTCAAAGTACCAAAAATGTCGAAAATAAGATAATGACTACTTCAAAAAATATATTAGAATACTTCAATACACTATTATGAGAATTTCTAGACATCAAAATTTTTGTGACATACTAAGAAAACTTATGATGTAAAACAATTACATGAATACCCATTACTTACATTTTTAAGTAATTATTTTAGTAAATTGACTGAATTTTGATAATAAGGAGTAAAATCAATATCATGACTTTACTCCAAATATTTAATACATAATGAGAACTGACCTGAAATCAGAGTATCTTTAGGAATGTCTATCAAAATAATCACGAACTTAATGGGAACATTGACCAAGGATAATTAATTAAATAATAAGTAAAAAGGACCAATTAGTGTTATTCACACGTCCAAACATCAATTATAAAGTTGAATAATTCCCATACTCTGTGGAATTAGATGCTACCAGTGTTACAGCAGCAAGAACACGTGACAGGCTACCACTGGTTACCTTTCTAGCCCCAGTGTCCATCTCTTTGAGCCCCTGTACCCCTCAGAATGACAATATTGCAACTCCAAAAGCCATAAATAAAGAGCTCTTTGGAGGATATTGATACCTAAAGACCCAGTTATATTTACATCCAGACACCATTCAAAGGTAATAAAATACTTATCAGAGATGAGTAAGTGATTTATGGCTTTAGTTTGATTAATAATATCCGTCCTCAACCCTCTTTATTCAATTCAAACTGCTGAACAACCTTATAACCCAAGCATACAGGTTTAACCCATCAGTGAACATCCCAAACAGGTACCAAAAGGATTTAATAATATACCAGTGAGTCTTATTATCCTTTCTCTATTGTGGAAGCTTTGTTACAAAGCCTTGCCACACCACCGTTTATTTTATATACATATTATCTTTGGGGAAAATATCCTTTCAACTAAAGGTCCCAAAGTAACCAGGCCTACATGTTTTCATACTGAATTCCCTGAAGAGAGGTGTTAAACATCCCCAATATAATTGTGGCCCCTCTATAACAATATTTAATAATAAATTTATCTATATTGATTACTGACAATAAATAACATCCAAACCAATTAACCTTGCAATAAGCTTTATCCAAATATTTTATGTATTTTTGCTGCATTTATTGAATAATATATCAATTATTTATTCTATCACCTCTGGTAGCTAAAAAATAGAAAGGGTCTTGGAATCCAGGAGGCTGACACGCGCTTACACTAGTTTGCAACCAAGCCCCAGAAAGCCACATTAACTGTATAGTTTGCAAACGGGCTATTTCCTGACCCTGCATAAGCTGTATCTTCACATTTTCATTTTTTTCACATTTCATTCCATCCTGTCTCCTCCATTACGTCCATGTATACTCATATTCTATTGTTGGGAACCTACACTATGAACTTGGAGACAACTGTACTGTTATTTCATTTCCCATTTCCTTTCTTTCATTGATTGCCTCACTGCTCTCTAGCTTTAGATGACCATCCACTGGCTTTTATCTAGTTATCTTCTTATTACCTTGTAAAGGCCATGTTGCTTTCCTGAAGATTTTCTTCTCAGTTATTTCATTTCATATTTTCTTGCGTTTTCTATATCCATTAATCAAATTTGGCTTGGCTTGAGTTTTTTTACATTGGAACACCTCCCTTTCCTAGCTTTTTGTTGAGCCACCCAACCATAAGTTTCCACTTTTCTGTTAGCCTTTCTACCTTGCACTTGCCCCTTGCATTCAGCCTATTCCTTTGCGCTCACAATCATCTAATAGTGCACTATAGTACTTGGAATGGTCTTGTGACAGAAGTCAATGTTCCTACCTAACCACAAGGAGGATACTGCTTTGGAACCAGCATTGTTATTCTGGAATAGACTTATTGCTTATTTAGGAAATCCCAAGATCATCATCAGTGATAGAGACCACCAGTTTACCTCTGAGTTCTGGAAAAATTTCCATGATATGTTAGGAAATACCTTATCTTTCTATAAATTTCATCACCCCCAGAAGGATGGATTGGCTGAAAAAAAGATTTGGAATTTAGAATCTATTCTCAGAAGATTCTGTTGCTTTTTTCTAGAATACAAGGATTCTCACGGTTACTACCACAATTGGGTTAGCCTTTTACTTGCACTAGAGATGTCTTATAAAAGTGGCAAACACTATCCTACTAAGGAAGCACCCTATATACTGGAAAGAGGATGGATTCCTAATTTACCCAAGGATAAGCTAAAACAGAAGTTAACCCAAATTCATCCAAAATCACATGATTTCAAGAACATGGTAGATTTAGCCAGCAAGAATTCTGCCAAGTTCGTTCAATATGTCATTGAATGGAACCAACAGAGGTGGATAAAACTCATAAACAACCTGACTTCAAAACTGGTGATCAATTCTTAGTGTATACCACCAATTGTACGAACCTAGCTGGAAGTAAGAAGCTTCGACCTATTTTTTTTGGAAATTTTACTATCAAAAATCTCCATTTTAAGAATGCTAAAGAAGTAATCCTTAGTGATGAACTTTCCAAAAAACACCCAGTCTTCCCAGTAATTCTTATAAAACACTACCATCCTAGAGAAGCAGATCATATTTCTTCACCAGAAATACCAGTTGCAGATGATCCTGAAAAAGACAAAGGTAAATTTAAAAAAATTCTTAAAGATAAGAAAAAATTTAAAAAAATTCTTAAAGATAAGAAATAAAGGATCAAAGGGAAAGATGTTAGACTTTACCTAGTCTGTACAAAACAGAATCACATAATTAGGTTGAATGGTTGCCTGAACACAACATCCCAGATGGAACCATACACCTGAAAAGTTTACAGGGCAAAAGAAAGAAATTAGCCCCAAATTTTCTTTCAGATGTAGCCATATCTTGGAGTGGGGGAATTTAAGCACGCTACCATTACAGAGAAACCTGTCAAATTAGAAAAAATAAAACAAATAAACAAAAATAAAACAAATAATCATTAATAAAAAAATAAATGATAATATTAATATAACCAAAGGAAGGAATAAGAAATCCATTGTCATTATCACAGAAATGGATGCACCACCCAAAATTATGGAGGGTCACCCACTGACCCCACCCTTAAATTATTACTCCTTCTTCTTTTAAATAATTAAATAAAAATTGACCAAAAAGTCAAGTCATCACTATTGAAATCTTTCACCAATTAATATGTCCCACATATTGTCACATATAGATTGCACACCTAAAATTCAGTGAAAACTGAGGTGTTGTGTATATTTTAGGAGTTTTACACAGAAATGTGTTAAGTCATATTTCCTGCGCGCAGTACCCTGTCCTTACACAGCCCCTTTGTACTTCTAGCATCATATTCCAGCTGAAATAATTTCTGCGCGCAGATGAAGATTGCCACTCATGCAGGGGATCCTACCCCCGCGCAAATAAATGGACTGATCCCTACATAAAGATCCGTCTTAAAAAATTTGACAAGAGGTACCCCTCACAAGAGCTACAACCGAGTGATAATTACCTGTTATATCTAATAGTGTTACTTATGCATGAAAAATGGTCTAAAAACCTCAAAACTGAAATAATATTATTAAATAATTAATTTTAAAGTATTTTAAATTATAAATCAAATATTTAGGATTTCCACTACACACACAGAGCCTAATTGTTCAAGGCCACAAGATACTACAAGGAGTGGCCTTAGAGATTATTAAAAACTATCTACGTGATCAGCAGATGATGTAAAATAAATGAATATCCACATATGACCACTTCAGTTCAGTATTTATAGTAAAAATCAAGGATAAGTGCAGAATGATCAAAATGAAATAATCAACAGATTAGCATATCCTGTAGCTAAAATAGTACAGGAATCCATCATCTAAAATAGTACAGAAATCCAGCAGCTAAAATATTACAGAAATCCAGCAGCTAAAATAGTACAGAAATCCAGCACCTCAAATAGTACAGAAATCCAGCAGATCTGAGTTCAGCTGATTGACAGCACCAAGTGGACATGCAAAACCTTCCCTGGCTACCCTGCTAGCCTCAGAAAATGAGCAGAAACCTCTCCACTTGCCCCAAGAATTTCTTTATTACCCCAAAAAGGTATTTCTACATACATCTCTGGACTCATTGTTCCCCATCAGTTTTACCAGGAATTTATTATAATCAATCAGAAACCGCATAATTTTTGATCAAGCTCTTATAAATATATAAAAAAGATACTAATGAATTAGTCTTCAGTATTATTATTTTTTCCCCAAAACAATCAACCTGATTCATTAAATTATAGCCAAGCAATCTAACCCAACAGCTTTAACACCCTTTATCTGAATTTTTGAAGGCTTCTGTAGAATTATTGCTCAGAGTGAGTTGCTCCTTCCTGCCTTGGACTGCGTGATTTTTTTCCTGGACATATTAGTGGATAAGTACTGGGAAGGCACCCATCAACATTCCAAGGTCTTTACACTGCCTAAGGCAGCCCCTTGAGAAGAGGCTTTTTTCCTGTAAAGATCTGCAGTAGTATAATACTGTGGCCCCTCCTTTTATAAAATATTTGAAACCTTTTTGAGTAAAACAAGTAAACCTTGCACCATATCTTACCATATTCATTATTTGAGCTTTTGAAGTGTTTATCTTTGGAATATTATTATTCCAGTACTTTTATCAACCTCTGTAGCTAAAGGACTGCAAGGTTCCTGGTATTGGGGAGCTGAAACCTCCTTACCCTCCCAATATTTGGAGGCCTGCTTACACATCTATTCAAAAATCTAGAGATACTCTTGAAAACCACATACAAGAACTAATTTAACTGCAAGATTCGAGGAAAGTAGGAAAAAATGAACAATTAGATTTCACTTAACCAGTGATCATAGTATAGCACAATTAGAATTCAATAATGGTCTGAGACTTTAGGATGCTGAATGACTATACTCAAGCTTACCATATTCCTACCCCAAGGATTGAACATACCCTCCATAACTTTTAAAAAGCCAATTTTATCACAATCATGGAAATTTCAAACGGATTCCTTCAGATCCCTATAAGCCCTGATATCTGGAAATTTATGAAAGTCATTGGACACTTAGGGATATATGAATATCAAGGGATTCCCTTTGGAATAAAGAATGATACCTCCTAATTCCAAAAGATGATGGATACAGTACTAGGCCAGTTTTTCAGATAAGGTTTGACAGTGTTTTAAATTAATTATGTTATTATTTACTCTAATGACTGGACTACTCATATGGACAAAGTAATACTAGTCCTAAAAACCATCTATGCCGTAGCTTTGGAAGTATCCATGAAGAGATGTAACTTTTGGTATGGAGAACTTAAGGCTTTAGGGCACTTAGTCTCTTGTATAAATCTTGAAACTGACCAAAGCCAGAATGCTTCTATCATGAAAAGACTGATTACCCAGAAAAACAATGAACTCTTGTCCTTTATTAGCTTGTATATCTACCACAGGAAGTACTTGCCCAAGTTTGCACTACTAACCAAGTGTTTGGATGAGATCTGCAACAAAATAACTCTGTTTGAAATTACTCATGAATTTTTAAAGAACTATGAAGAACTTGAAGTAGCCATTACCACAGCCCTGTTGTGCTGACCAATCAGAGCATCTCAGGAGAGAGGGTGGTTATTTTTTATTATTTTTAATAAATGTTATATGCACCTTTTTCATTCAGCTTCATTTAAGAAAGGGTGATGATAAATTCACAACTCCAAGTTGTGTGAGAGTTGTTCAAGGCCCCACATGACCTAATAAATGAATGGGGGCCCATACACTACTCCAAAGGGTTGTTCCAAACAAATGCAACCCCAGGGGGGCATATAACCCCCATAATGTGAATTTTTGATTTTTTCCCCTGTAAAAAACCATTTAGAACTGTGTACACAGGTTTTATATTTTTTTTGAAACCAAAAAATCAACATTATTTGATTTTTTGGTTGATTTCTGTTTTTTTTTGTATTTTTATTTATTTTATTTTATTTTTTTTTTGGCATGCAATGAATTTAGTTGTTTTGCAAAGGAAAAAAATATATTTGAGTGATTTACAACTCCAAATGACTTGAATGTAGTTGTGCGTGGTGCCACACAAGACTGAACCATCATGTGGGGGCTACACAACTGCAGTCAAGTCGTGTGGAGGCTAAAAAACTTGGTTTTAGTTTTTTAGCGTGCCACACGGTGTGGAAACAAGAGAGGTGGTACCCCTCAAAGTTGTACTCAGGTTCCAGAAGTTATTGGTCTAAGCCTCTGTAAGGGGATTGGATGCAATGAGTTTTCAGAAAAATAGAGAGGGTGATGATGTGATATGATCCCCCATATTCCCCCCATCTATCCAACCCAGAGTCAAGAGTGAGTTATTTTGAGTCCTCCCTCTCAACCCTAGCCTAGGTACAACCACAAGCAACAAGATAGATGAAATATGACCCTAAGTACAGAACCCTACCTCCACCCTAACCCTACCCCGTACCACCCACTCCGTCCAAAACCCTCCCCTTTGATATCAGGTACGTCCAGTTTGTCCTTCTCATGGCACAACCCTCTGCTGCGCCCTAATTGGAGCCCCCCGGGTTTTATCCATCCGCACGCATCCGCAGATCCTGCAATCCGTGAGTCAGCCCATGCTTATTCCTGTGCCAACCTTGGATCCCACAATCCGTGAGTTGGCCCACGCTTATGCCCGGGCAAACCTCCCAGCGCGTATAACCCCTGACCGCCCTGCCCTTGCCTTCCAGACTAGCCACCCGCAAGGTTGGTCAGGCCGGCTCCATCACTTGGTCTGCTTTCCCTGGGCTGGTCACCGCCTGGAGCCCCCAAGCGTAGGCCCAACCCACACCTGGTGCCATGCCCTGAAATCCCTGCTGCTGAGCCCTCATCTGCTGCTGCTGAGCCCACAGGAGGCACTGCTGAGACCACCTGCACCCCAAATGCTGAGCCTGAATTACCCAACTGCTAAGCGGGCAGCCCACAATGCAGCTCCCAATCCAAGGTTATAAATTCAACACCATGACGGACCATTTGAGTCATTGTGATTCCAAATGGCCCTTTGGGTTGTGTACACAACTCAAATGAGTTGTGAATTTTACATCACCCTTTAAAAAAATATTTTTTGCTGTTTCACTTTGGGGACCCTTCCTCTTTTCATTCTCCCAGCTTCTTCCTGTCCTAGTGTTCCAGGAAAGGCTCCCAGGACTTTCAAACAGCCAGATCCTTCATCTCAACCATCATCACCTTATACCAATTATCCTCATCCGTACACCAGCAAGACAGCAACCACAATGACAACAATGATTGCCATAAGCAATAATCTTTTTTTTCAATTATCATTGCCTCCATCATCAGCAAGCCATCCTTTCCAACTCATCTGGACAAGCAAGGGCCAATGTTTCTTTCCTCCTCAATTGTTCAAAGGAAAACCAACATCATCATCAAATTTGTCAACTGCCGCCAATGACCATTGCAAATCCTACTTGGAGCCCCCCGGTTTTCATCTGTCTGCGCGGGTCCCCAGATCCCGGGATCTGTGAGTCAGCTGTTCTTATGCCCTTGCAAACCTTGGATCCCCCAATCCGTGAGTTGACCCGCGCTTATGCCCGTCCAAACCTCCCCAGTCCATATAACCCCTGACCGCCCCGCCCCTGCCTTGGGGAGTAGCCACCTGCAAGCTTGGTTGGGCCAGCTCCATCACCTGGTCCGCGTTCCCTGGGCGGGTCATGGCCCGGCGCCCCCCAGAGTAGGCCCAACCCACACCTGGTGCCAAGCCCCGCAATCCCTGATTCTGAGCCCTCATCTGCTGCTGCTGAGCCCGCAGCTGGCACTGCTGAGACCGCGCGCACCCCAAATTCTGAGCCCGACCTACCCAACTGCTGAGCCTGCAGCCCGCAACGTAGCTCCCAATACAAGGTTATAAATAAAACACCACATCCCCCCCCCAAGTTGAGTTCTGTCCCCAGAGGTCCTTCCATCACTACCTCAACCCTACCGCTCTACCGGACCACCTCCCACTGCTTTCCATTCCACCCCAACCACTAGCCCCTCCCCTCCTTCCAACTTCTGCCGTTGCTATGATCCCCTGTAATTTCTGCGCCTGGAACGGGCATGCGTGTTTGATTGTTCCTGGTTGATGCGCCTGCAGTCGCGGCCACTGCTGCTGCTTCCTTAGCAATGGAATGCCCCACCCTCCCCCTCAATCAGGCTCCCATTCCCACCTGGGCAAGAGGGCCTGTCCGGACCCATTCATGGTATCGGACAATGAAACCATGATGGAGGACTTGTGAACTCCGCCTGGATCACCCCTTTTCCTCCCTCCATCAAGCTCAATCTGCAACTCCTCTTCACTGTTTGGCCGCGCAGGACCTCCCCAGAAGGAGGATTTCCCCAACTTTGCAACTTTCCTGGAGGCTATGCAATTCTGGGCGGACCGCGTCTGGGTTACGCAAGGCGCAAGGGACCAGCGTATCAATGAAATCCTTTGAAGTTGCGCGGCTCCTCCTCTGGCTCCTACTCTGGTCCCTACCCTGGCTCCTCCTCCGGCCCCTGCCCCAACTCCTCCCCCAGCCCTGGCTCCTGCCCTAGCTCCTTTACCAGCTCCGTGAGGCACCCTGCCACCACCTGCATCACCCATCCTTGTCTTGTTGTTGCCTCCTGCTGGACCAAGCCCACCAGATGGTCCACCAGAGGCCCCCTCCTCACCAGTCCCGCCTCCCCCCAGCCCCCCCAAGATCCCGGAAATCCCCTTTGTCTTGGCACTGCTGGCAGCCGGACTTGAGATCTTTGCCAAAAGGTCCACCGCAATGCTCCACGACTTCCTAGCAACCCCCAACACTCAATCCTTGGAATCCTGGTGCAAGCTTTTGACCTCTTTGCAGGCCTTACTGGTGTTGTTGCAGGAAGAAATGGAGGAAATGATGAGAATGGCTTAGGCCCATTGCCCGTTCCTCTCCCCCTTCACTCTTTCTGCGGTTTTTTTTTTCTTCAATGTTTGGCGCTTCTCCTGATTTAGAGAAATAAAAGTCTTCTGCGCACACGTCCTTTCCCAGCGGGTCATCCTGTGGAAAACATCCCCGCATCCCAAGTGAGTTTTAAAGAAAGTTCTGTGTCCGCGCGTCATAAGTCAGAATGAGAATGAGATTTAGATCCGCGCCAGCATCATGGCGAGAATGAGAGTGAGATTGAGATCTGCGCCCGTGTCCTGAGCCAAAAAAGTTCCCCCAAAGGTACCTGGACCACCCGAGCCAAACTGCCGCACAGTTCCCCATACCCATCCTGCAACAAACACAACCACCCTCCACCAGCGCGCGCACACAGTCATCCAAGAGAGGAAAAGAATTTAAGGAAACAAGCACTCTGGGGTGTCTAGCTGTTCTGGCTGTGAACTGGCTAGGACACCCCCTCACCAAATCAGACCTTTCCTGTACGTGTCCCACGCATACTCCGCACCCATCACGTTGTAGGAGAAGACAACTGATAAAAAGAAGACAGAGAAAAGAACCAAACCCCAAAAGAGAAACCAAACCAAAAAAGAAAAAAGTTTTTTTTTTTTTTACTTACACTGGGCCTCCGCTCCTCATCCCGCATTACCCAACTGCGGGGCTTGTCCTTGCCTTTATGGACCTGGCTTGCGCCGCGCCTGTGTCCCTGAAACCAATCATAAACAAAACCAGTACCAACTCTCAAAGCAATGTATTCAAGAAATAAGAAAACGGACATTCTGGGGTGTCTAGTTATTCCGGCTGTGAACCAGCTAGGGCACCCCCTCACCAAATCAAACTTTTACCCTACTCGCGTCCCCCCCAGCTTGACGGCTTTCCCCAGGGTTTTGTAGCCTCTTGTTGCTTTGGAGCAGCGCTTTGCGCACCGGCTTGTCCTCAGCAAAAGAGCCTGTTTTTTCTACCAATCCTGAACCACCAGCACCTTCCCCTGCGTCCTTGCCATTGCCGGCTGTCTTGTTGAAGGAGGTGGAGCTGCGTGCAAAGAAGCGCTTCACGTGCAAAGCTGCGGCCTTCCGTTTTAGAGGCGCCCCATCCAATTCCTTGAGCTGATAACTCCTGCCCTCAAACTTGGATGCCATGCGGAAGGGGCCGTTCCATTGGTTTTCAAAAAGCTTACCCCACTGGGACTCCGGACTCCAATTGAACAGCAGGACAAAGTCCCCCTTCTGCAATGGATCCCTGAGGCTATGGGAACAATGCTTGTCCCAACAGCGGACTGAAGCCCTCCTAGTCTTCCGCAACCTTTCCGCGGCCTTTGCCAGGGTCTTGTCCCCTTGGAGAAGCTGTTTGGCGCGCGCCTCCACAAGCTCTGCGGAGGTCTTCACCTTCCCCCAGTCCACGCCCAAGAAGGTTTCCAGCTCAATGTCCGCCGGAAGCACCAGACGCTTCCCGTAGAAAATTTCATAAGGCAAGTAGCCTATCAAGCATTTGAACGAGATCCTGTCCGCCAAGAGGACCACCAGAAGGGCCTCCTACCACCACTTGCGGTCCTTACCGCACATCTTTGCCAGGGCATCCTTGATGGACTGATTACTGCGTTCAATCATCCCGGAACCCTCCGGATAGTACTCCATGACCCCCCAAAACCTAGCTCCGCAATTCTAGACCAGCGTCATCAAACAACCCAGGAACTCCTCTCCTCCAGTGACGGTGACCAGGCAAAGCAAATCATACCGTGCAAACAAATCTTCCTCTAGAAACTGAGCAACTTTCTCCGCCAACAAATTCACCAGAGGAAAAGCCTCTACCCAACCCAATAGATTGTACCGCGCGACCAGCAGGTATGTGCACCTTCCCGCCTTTATGTGGACCACGTCAAGGGAGACCCACCCAAACAGCGGGTCCTCCCACCTAGGGTGACCCACCTCCCTGGGCAAACTAGAGCTCTGCGGTTAACACACTTTGCAAGACTTCACCCATTCACACACCACGCGCACCACACCCAGCCACCAGAACCTTGCATTCACCCGCTGTGGTGACCAATCTGGGACACCACGGAAAAAAAAAAAAAAAAAAAGAAAATATTTTTTTCGGTTGTACCCCTCTGGGTACCTTCATTTCCCCCCATCTCTCAACTTCTCCCTGTCCTAGCGGTCTAGGACAGGCCTCTTGCCTGTCTCTCCGCTTCAATTCCCCCTCCTATGTTCAACTCCTACTTGTCGCGCTTGCGGCCCTGAATTTTGGCGACGCGAGCAATCGTCAAACCACCTTTGACAATCCCTTCGATCCTTCCTGATCCTCTCATCGAACCAACGCCTTCGCTTGTCGCGACGGTCGTCAACTATCAGTCGATTGGTCTATCACTACTACCATCCGCTCATCCCTCCAATCCAACGACAACAATGACGATGACGGCCAAGACAACGACCATCAACTCAAACAGCACCTTTCCCCTCCACAGAACTGCCACGGCTTAGCACCGTTTGGAGTCTTACATTTGGTCCCCCGGGCTGGGATCGAGCCAGCAACCTTGGGATTTACAGTCCCAAGGTATTTAAAATCAACCTTGAAATCCAATCTTTTTTTTTTCTCTTTCTCCTATTTTTTTTCTCTCTCTTCTCAAATCTGATCCGTGGAGGCAACTTATCCTAGAAGTAAGTCCTCCCAATTTGTGCACCGCTTGGGCAAGATACTTGTCGTTTTTGGCGAAACCCTACTCTTGCCACACTTGTGAGCCACTTTGGAAATCTGCTCTTTGGATCCCCTAGGAACTCTGTTATTCAAAATGGCATCTTCCGCTACTCCAACCACCTCTGTCCGACCTAAGATGGTAAAGATCAAACCTCAGAACAAGAACTTAGGCTTCAACGGTACAAATGTCGAACAATTCTTGGACTCCTACAAAATGGCTGCTGAAGTGGATGGAGCTAGTGAATTTGATATGGCTTATCAGTTGCAATTCTTTATCTCCTCTGATGAAGTTATGGAGGTAATCGAGTCTTTTGAGGGATTTGAATCCCATAACTGGACGCTTCTCAGGAAGGCTATGTTGGCATACTGGGGTAAAATAGATGTGGCTAGGTTTACTCTGCAGGATTTGGATGCTCTGCTTTCTCAGTGGATCTCCAATGGTGGTATTTCTTCAGCCTCTGACTATCAGATTTTTAGGAAGTCTTGGGATCCCATTCAAAACTATCTTATCCGAAACAATCACATTGACACAGTGGACGAAATTTGAGCAAAGTTCTTTCAATCTTTTTTGTTGGCTGTGCAGGAAAGGATTAAAGAAGAACTGGTCAAATCTGGATCCATGATTACCACCAGGGATAATTGATTCAAGCTCCCTGTTTTTCTTACCCTTAGGAGTACTGTGGATAAAGTCATGAAAGGTCAAACTGCTCTTACCTTTGAAAAGCCTAGAACTACTGAACTGGTCCATGCTCCTTCTTTTAAAGAGTCAAATGATATTATGATTAAAATGGAGGCAGATTGTAGGCCTAAAGCAGATCCTAATTTCAATTGAGAACCTACTACTATAGATGAAATCACCAAGTTACTTAGAGCCTTTGAGAACAAAATAGATCAAAAGATTTCTTCGCTAGCTACTTCTAAAACTCCTTCTTCTGTCCCCAAATCAAGTCTGGTCTGTTACTACTGTCATAGGGAAGGCCATGGAACCGGACAATGCCAAAAACTTCAGAAGGACCTAAAGGAAAAGTTGGTAGAGCAGAGGGGGAACAATTACTTCCTCCCTAATGGTGCTCTAATCCCTTTTGACTCGTCTCTTCCTATCCAACATGTGGTGGCCTCTTACCAGCCATCACCTCCTGTGAAAGCATCTCTTGCTTCCTTTGAATTTCAATCATCCTGTGGTACCCTCCAACCTTGGTATCCTCCAGCTATTTCTTCCTCTAGTCTTGCTGGGACTACTTATCAATCTGATCCAGCCAGGAAACAACATGAGGAACCTAAACCTCATAAGGCTCCTTCCTTGCCAACTTCAATCCTTCGAAAACCCGTTAAACGTCGATCATCACTTGAGCCTCCTTCCTCTGATGTAGAAGACATGGAGGTGGAAAAGGAACCACTCATGGAAAGTTTCCCAGATCACCCTGATCCTTCTCCCTCACCTCAACCTTCTAATCCTATCTTATATTCTGCGTCACCTGAACTTCCTCCCTCCACCCAGCCCAAAGTTTGATTTGAAAGGGGCATCTCCAAGGATCACCCCAATGCTGTGGAGGGAGTATTAAAGAAAATTTCTGATCTCAAAATTCCTGATCTATCTGTGGCTGAACTCCTATCAATCTCTCCATCTGTTGCTGAAGGAATGAAGAAATGGGTCTCTTGTCAACGTGTGGAAATTGGCCCTGAAGAACTCAAAGTCTCCTCTGGCACTTTAATGGAGGACTCTGGTGGAACCAGTCCTTCTTTAGACTCCAACCTTTATTCCTGTCCACTTGGCTTCCTTCCTTGTTATCTTGGTTACTCAGCTAAAACTGTTTCTCCTCTTGTGGATTCTGGATCTCAGCTTAACTTAATCTTGGATGCTATGGCCTGCAAGCTCAAACTTAGTCCTAGGGTCAGCTTCAACTCTGCAGTGTATGGGATAGGAAATCAAGCTTGTGAACTGGTTGGTATTGCTGAGGATGTACCGGTCAGGATTTGTTGAAATATTGTTGGAACCTGCCACTTTTGGATCACTCGTTTGGACAGTCCTATGATCTTGGGACGACCCTTCTTTATGGACTTTGGTGCAACCCTGATGTTTTCTGATCAAGTTGGGGAGAGAATTCTTCTCCCTGATGCTGATGGCAGGAAAATTGAAGTTCCTCTTTGCTCTTTGGATTCTGGTTGTTGGGAAAGAGATTTTCCTGGTCATTCTCCCAAATCATCTTTTAAGGGGAAGCAGAAGGATAACTCTAGTTCCTCTCATTTTTTAGGAGAATAGTTGATCCTACTAATAGTTATAGTTCTTTTCAGCCTCAGACTGCAACTCAAGGGTCAACTCCCATCCCTCAGGCTTATTTTCAATTCCTTTCATCATTCTCTTCTGAGATCAAGAATATTAAAAAACAAAAACATATCAAAATAGAAAAATCCAAAAATATTTCTTCTCCATCTCCTTCTCTCTCTGGATCTGTTGTGTCTTCTTTTCCTTCTACTTTTGAGTCTGATCAATCTTCTCTCAGTTCCGGTTTGAATCTCCGCAATGATTCTAAACTAGATCCTAATTGCAATTCCGTTTTTGGTGATTTTGGTATGAAGGAATATGGGCTTTAGTGGAGGCAATTTGGGGTACAAGTAAGTCCTCCCAATTTTGCACTGCCAGGGCAATCTTTTACCTTCATTTTTGAAATCCTACCTTGTGCCACACATGTGAGCAACGTATTATCTCCTGGTTCTCCTTTTATGGAAAAGGCACCCTTCAAGGATATTGCAGAACATCAGACTTGGAAGATGTTGGAACTTGGACTCAGCTTTTGTAATCAAGTCTCTCTGGTCAACTCTTGGAGGAAACAAGAACTTCTCTCTTTTGCCACTAAGTATAAACCAGTTGCTAAGAAGATCCAACCAGTCAAACAGCCTATGCCTCTCAACCTCAATCGTCCCCTTATGCGTCCTCCTCTATCTCGCGATCCTTACTGTGGTCTTCCTCAATCTCTTACTGGTCCCTTTAAGCCTAATGGACGGGTCACTGAAGAACGTCTGAAGGTGGTAAACTTTGGTCCAGATTGATGGCTTCTTCCTGATGATTTAAATTTAATCAAAAATGTCTTATCTCTAAGGGAAAAATCTATTGCTTTCTGTGAAGAAGAGAGAGGTCTCTTGCAGGAATCCTATGGCCTCCCTTATATCATCCCTGTAGTTGAACATGATCCTTGGCAAAAGAAAAAGATCCCTATCCCTGCTGCTAAAGTTGAAAAATTCATCAAGTTGGTCCGGGAACGAGTTTGAACTGGCCTATATGAACATTCAACTTCTAGTTACTCCAGCCCCGTCTTCTGTGTCCTCAAGAGTAATGGTAAACTTAGAATAGTTCATGATCTTCAACCTCTTAATAAAGTTACTATTAAAGACTCGGGTATCCCTCCTGCTACTGAATAATTTGTTGAATCCTTCGCGGGGAGAGCTTGCTATGGTCTAGGGGATATTATGGGTGGCTATGACAAACAATCCTTACATCCTATTTCTTGTCCTCTCACTACTTTCAATACTCCTCTTGGTCGATTTCAACTTACTCGATTGCCTCAAGGAGCCACCAACTTGGTTGCAGTCTATCAGCCTCAGATGATGTGGATCCTCCAGGATGAAATCCCTGATCATGCTGGTATCTTTATTGACAATGGAGGAATTAAAGGTCCATTATCTGACTATGATAATGAGCTCTTACCTTGGCATTCAGGAATTCGTTGTTTTATCTGGGAATATGCTACTACCTTGGAGAGGATTCTGTTTCAAATCAAGGAATCTGGCCTTAATGTCTCTGGATCCAAACTGGCGGCTTGTGTCCCTGCTCTGGAAATTGTTGGTCATGTGGTCTGCAAGGAAGGAAGAAGGATGGCACCAGCCAAAGTCAACAAGTTCATCTCTTGGCCTACCCCAATCAATCCAACTGAAGTTAGGTGCTTTTTAGGTGTTGTCACTTATGTTAGAATCTTTATCCCATCTTTGTCCAAAATCTGTGCACCCTTGCGTCGTCTAACCAGAAAAGATGCTGAATGGATTTGGACCCAAGATTGTGAATGTGCTTTCCAGCTACTCAAAAGGATAGTTGGTAAAGACATAGTTTTGAAAAAGATCTCTTATGGACCTGGATCTGGCAAGCATGGGACTACGGGCTGACAAGCTGACAGACAACATGAGAAGCTAGGGTACCGCATAAGAGTACTACTACTAATAAGGGGACATACCAGGTATTTAATGAATGTCCCCATGAATAGTAGATAGGCTAAAACTACATAAAATTATGTAAGATTCTAGTTATCAATCTGTTTGGGCCGTCCTTACTCATGAAGATGAAAATGGTTGGGACGGTCCTGCTCTTTATGAATCTTTGTTGTTTTCAGATGTAGAATCTAGAAAATCCCAGCCCAAACTGGAACTCTGTGGTGTGGCTCGAATGATGAAGAAACTTCAAACCGTTCTCTGGGGCCAACATTTTGAATTTCAAGTTGATGCTTGATCCATCATTGAAATGATCAACGCTCCCAGTCTTCCCAATGCTCCTATGACTTGTTGGGTGGCCTTTATCCAGCTTTTCTCTTTTGATATTGTTCACAGGCCGGGGAAATCTTTCACCATGCATGACGCTTTATCTCGACAACCTCTTGGGGACAACAAATCTGATGTTGGAACCAATTTCAATGAAGAGGAACCTTTAATCCAACCTATTTTCTCTTTTTCTTCTCAAAATTATTCTGGCTTTCAACAAGGCTTCTGGATTAAATTAGAGCAGTACCTTTCAACTCTTCAAAAACCTCCTGA
Source organism: Puccinia polysora (assembly GCA_025617555.3). NCBI lineage: Eukaryota > Fungi > Basidiomycota > Pucciniomycetes > Pucciniales > Pucciniaceae > Puccinia > Puccinia polysora. Next base: position 1,705,517 of record JAOOQA010000021.1, read on the forward strand.
TCTCTCTGCTAAGGAATTTCAATCTCTTAAACAAAAGTCTTCTAATTTTTTTGTTCAAGGCTCTAGACTTATGAACAGAGGCAATCCTTGTGCTCTTATTGTTGTTACTATTCCCTCTAAACAAGATTCTATCCTTGAAAGTCTCCATGAAGGCCTTGGTCATCGTGGGGAAACCAAAACTTATCAACAATTATCGGAACGATTCTGGTGGCCATCTTTGAAGAAATCTGTCTCCCAATGGTGCAAGAGTTGTGAAGTTTGTCAAAAACGTGATCTTAGGCGCCCAGCTGAAATTTGTTATCCTACTGGGGAGTCCACTGTCTTTGGAAGGGTTGCTATGGATGTGGTTCATATTAAGGCAGGTGGTGCTAAGTACCTCATTGTGGCTAGAGATGATTTTTCCGGATGGGTTGAAGCAAAATTTATTAAGAACCTTAGCTCTGAATCAGTGGCAGCTTTCCTCTACGAGACCTGGACAATGCGTTATGGCCTGGCTCGATCTTACTCTACTGATGGTGGCTCTGAATTTGGGGGCAAGCTTGCTGAAATGATCCGATCCCTTCCTGGACAACATAGAGTTACTACTCCTTATTATCCTGAAGTCCAAGGCATGGTGGAACGAGGCCATGCCCCTTTGAAGGCTGCACTTGTTAAACTGGCTGGTGAAAGTGGCAAGAATTGTTGCAAATTCCTTCCTCTTGTTCTCTTCTCTGATTGCATCTCAACCAAAAGGACTACTGGCTATTCACCTTATGAAATCATCTTTGGTCAAAGAGCAGTCCTTCCTTTGGATCTGGAAATGGAATCTTTCTTGGGTATCTCTTGGGAAGAGGTGTCCTCAACCACTGATCTGTTAGTTGCTAGATCTAAGCAACTGGAGCGGAGTGAAGACGTTCGTGATGAAGCTTATCAAAAGATGATGGAGTCCAGAGCAAAATTCTTCCAGTATTGGGAGGACAAGCACTCTAATAGAGTCAGGGAGCCCTTGAACCCTGGTGACCTAGTTTTAGCTTATAATCAATCTTTGGAGACCCAGTGGGGCAAGCTTTTCTCTAATTGTTGGAATGGCCCTTATCAAGTGGTTCATCAAGTTAGAGGTGGATCTTATGTTTTGGAGGAGCTGGATGGTACTCGGTTTGCCAGAAGGTTCTCTGCTGATCAAGTCAAGAAGTTTCATTGTCATGGGGGCAACTTATCTCAGAAGTAAGTCCTCCCAATTGTGCACCACCAGGGTCGTTTGCTGCGTTTTTGCTGTAAAACTCTACTGTATGCAACATATGTGAGCACCTGGGACGCCCTACTTGTTATATTTCTGCCGCTTCTAGAGCTCATTTGGAAGAATCAAGATATTTTCCTCAACTCTTCAATTGCTCTCAAGATCAAGAAATGGACAATCTTTGCTTCAATTTCTTTGTTCCCTGCCTTTTTTTTCAATCCCTTCAAATTTTAGATGCAGACTAGGGACAGTCTGTAAGTTGGGGAGAGATGTGGTGAACAATCCGGGACACCATGGAAAAAAAAAAAAAAAAAAAAAAAAAAAAAAAAAAAATATTTTTTTTGGTTGTACCCCTATGGGTACCTTCGTTTCCCCCCATCTCTCAACTTCTCCCTGTCCTAGCGGTCTAGGACAGGCCTCTTGCCTATCTCTCCTCTTCAATCCCCCCTCCTATGTTCAACTCCTACTTTTTGCGCTTGCGGCCCTGACTTTTGGCAATGCGAGCAATTGTCAAACCACCTTTGACAATCCCTTCAATCCTTCCCGATCCTCTCATCCAACCGAAGCCGTTGCTTGTCGCGACGGTCGTCAACTATCATTCAATCGGTCTATCACTCCTACCATCCGCTCATCCCTCCAATCCAATGACGACGACGACGATGACGGCCAAGATGACAACCATCAACTCAAACAGCACCTTTCCCCTCCACAGAACTGCCACGGCTTAGCACTGTTTGGAGTCTTACACCTCCTCTGCATTTTGATCTTGCCCCATTGGCCAAGTTTGTCGCAAAGATACCTCAGAATCATTTCCTGGTCCTTCCTTGATGTCAAGACCACCAAAGGCACTGGGGTACTCTGCCGCCACAGCTGCCTTTCCTGCAAGGAGAATTTGGTTGTCCGCTGCTTTGCCCATTGAATTACTGCCCCCAAAGTACCCTTGGGAAACCAAATATCCTCCAAAAAGGAGCACAAGGTTGTGTAACGCCCGGACTGCTGCAGCAGAAGGATGACCTCTGCCTCCACCATACCTACGCGGATAACCGGAGACTACACATCCAGGGGTTTGGCGCCCTCAAATGGGTCCTCCCGTGGATACTGCAACAGGTCATTGGTAATTGTGAAAGCCCTCCCCGGAACATGAACCACACCAAAATTGAAGAGCTGAAGAAATGCCACCCACCTAGTCATAGGAGCTTTTGGCAGCGTCGTAGAATTGATTAGAATTGATTATCCGCGCCAGGGCCTCCGCATCTACCAACAGCTCAAAGTGTACCCCCGAAAGCAGGGGCTGAAGCATCCGCACAATTTTGATGACTCTGCATAATTCCAGCTTTGGCTGCAAATACCAAATCTCTGTCACAGTAAACGTCACAGACCCGTAGAGGACCTGCCTGTCCTTACCATCCTCTTCCTGCGTCAGGACGCTGCCCGCGCCAAAATCGCTAGATTCAATGGCCAGGTGGATCCTTCCCGGGTCGTATTTGAGGTCCCGGAGGACCATGTCGCGCCCCACAGTCTCCTTGAGCTTTGCAAAGGCAGCGTCACAACTTGCCGTCCATTCCCACGCCGGACCCTTCCCTGTTAATGCCCGCAGCAGACTTGCAAATTCCACAAACCGCTCAATGAACATGTGGACGTAACTGCACAGTCCCAGGAATTGGAGGATATGCAAAGGCATCCAAGGGGTTGGCCATTCAAGGAATTTGTTCCGTTTCTTTGCAACAATTCTCCTGCTGTCAAGAGCCACCACATGTCCTAGTACTTCCAGCCCCAGAAAGCAAACTGCCAACTTAATCCCCAACACTTTTAGCCCTGCCTCCACAATTTGGAACAAGACCTGCTCCAATTTCTGCATGTACTCCAGACCAAGCGGCAGATCTTTGGGGCTTCCTCTAAAACCGTGCCCCCGTAATCCATCTTTGGTCCCTTGATGCCCCCTTTTTTGATGAAAATCAGAACCCCGTCAGGAATTTTGTCCCGCAGAATCCAGGTCATCTGTGCCTGATAAACCGCCACTGAGTTTGTTGCGCCCTGCAGCAACCGCGTTATCTGCATCCTCCCCAATCCTGTCTTGAATGCGGTCAACAGCCATGACTTGGGATGTAGCTTGCTCTGATCATACCCCCCAATTACATCAACCAATCTGTAACACACGCACCCTGCCATTGATTCCAGGAACTCTTCCACATGCAGCGGCAATCCCGTGTCCCAGATAGTGAATGAGTTAAGCAGCTGTAGGTCATGAAAAATCCTAAGTGACTTTCCGTCCTGTTTAAAAACCGCAAAGATTGGGCTAGAGTAGCTCAATGTGGACTGCTTGTACAACCCCATCCTCAAGCGCTCCCCAACCAGTTCCAAAAAGGGTTCCCGCACAGTCCAAGGGATCAGAATTGGCTTGATCTTCCAGGGCTTGTGCAGCACTGTGGGGATCACATAGGGATTGCCAAACTTGCTTTTCCGGCCCAAAGGCAAGGGTTTTTTTGCGGAGCACCAACACTGATGACAGCAAATCCTTCTCCTCCGCACTCAACCACTCTTTTGGCCCAAAATTAAGCGCCTTGATCTGCTCGTCTACAATTGGCGCCAACCTTGTTACCCATCTGGACTTCTTCAGCCGACTTACCCAGGGGTCCCAAGACCAGGAGATTGGCCTCAGAGGCCTGTTCAGTCCCTGCAGCATTGGCTTGTTCCGGGGCCAAAACTTTGGTGCCACGGGCTGGTACTGTCCAGCGTTGAACCTGACCATCCTTACCCGTCCACAGTTGTCCTCATGATTCCTGGCAATAAAAAACCCGCTGACCCCCCCTTTGCTCACAAGTGTGGCACTATGGTAGGGTTTTTGAGACACAGTACCTTCCAATGATGCATACTGAGGAAGAGGACTTACTTCTGCCGCCCGTGCCCTCCAAGCGCTTCCTTCCCCCTCCTGCTCCTTCCTAGTCAACCACCCGCACAAAACCGGAGCCTTTCCCACGCAGTAAAGGCTGTTGACTAGGAAAAATCCCCCGCGGGGCAACCCTCATGGTTGTCCCCCCCGTTGGATTCGGCCTCTTTGCCGGATACTGCTGGCCGCTCCCATTTCCCCTTCCCATGGTCGCAGATTGTCATCTTGAACCTTGCCCTGGACGCGTCTTCCAGTTTCATTGCCTCCGTCAATTCCTCCGTGTGAAACACCATGTGGGCCCAGAACCCAAACATAAATGTTCTACCCAAAATTACTTTGCCGCACTCAACCAAGAGAAAAAACAGCAACTTCTAGACCTTTGAAACCTCCACCTCCTCTTCCTCCACAACCCAATCCACCCAACATTCCCCTCCATTGAGTGCCCGTAATCCCATAGCGCACTTCCTTTGAACCAGCCCCAACTCATCCACAAATTTTGATGGGAGCAGATTGACCATTGACCCAGTTTCCACCATTGCCCACACCTTCCTGCCCGTGATATTCATCATAATATAGGCAAGCTGCACTGAGACGGCTTTGGATTGTCACAACTTGCGTTCCCCTTCCTCCCCCACTGTGTTCACGCGCTGCACCATTTCCGGAACCCTGCCGCCCCCGTGCTCCCTCAGCACCTGAACCATTTCCTTGAAAACCACTGGGGAGACCACAGCCAGCTCCTGTAGCGTGAGGGGTATTGGTGCCTTGCTCCCCATCACCTGTTGCACAATTTTGGCAGCATTCCTCTTCCCTCCGGAACTGGTCAACGGGGCGTTGCCGACCGGCCCTTGCGTACCAATTTATGGGGCCTGGGTTGATGGCCGCTCTCTGACATCCACATCCATCTTCTCCAACACAACCTGCTTTTTTGCCACCAATGCCCTAACCTCTGCCGCCACATGCAGAGCTTGCCACGTATTGGGCCTGGTGAAGATCCAAGTGGCCCCTGCGGGCCAGGCTCTCGCCCTAACCTGCTCCACTGGGGTGACTGACCGGCCCCAAGATCCACCGGCTTGCCCATCAGGAATATGTAAGTTGCCCCGGATGTGCGGACAAACCCCTTGTCCATGCCTATTGTCAGTTCCACCCAACCATACTTCCAGTGACCTTTATTGCGGCAATAGGTGCACATGCAAACCAAAAACCCGCTTGTTGGTCCGCTACTGGGATCAAAGCCCCCCTTCATCTTAGGCGGCACTCCGCGCGGAGGAGGAGGAGGCAGAATCATTGGCAGGGCCGTTATCCAATTCAGAAGTATCCGTAGGTCCTGTAACATATCTGTTACCTTGTTCACTGGTACTTCCATTGACTGCACAGGGGCTTTGGGCAGCTTGGTTGCTGATGAGCCTGCCAGGGGTACCTGCGTTGGAGCTGGAGTGGTAGAGGCCATTGTTTGCCTTGAAACCATCAGGAAAAACCTGGCCGTATCCTCAATCAGTTCTTCCAAATTGATCTTGCTCTCTACCGCCTGGTTGATCACGCTTAGGTTTTCAAGAAGCGTGACACTCCCATTCACTGATTGCAATACCAACCTTTAATAAAATAGATACCGCTGGACCCCCGCACAAAGTTGTGGCGCAAGCATGCCTATAAACACCCGCTTCATTGCCCCTGTTTTTCCCACCACCACCTGTTTCTTCTCTAGGTATCTGTAGATGCGTTCAAACGTAGATTTGTATTTGGAAAAATCACTCTGTGTCCCCACCCCACCCTGGGAAATTGCCTCCACCTCCACCCGCTCAAAGTCTGTCTCCTAGAAGCGGGGCTCACGCTTCCCCCACCTTGCCATCATCTTGTTCTGGAGTCTTTCCCATTCTTGAGCCTTGTAGACAGACAAATCCTCCACATCCCAGAGTTTATTCTTGTCCATGATAAGGAGAACAACCGTACAGACCTTATCCTTGCCTGTTGCGTGTTTGGCATCTGTGATATCCTCAAACCTCACCAGAAAGCGGCCGATATCTGCGGTGTCAAACCGTAGATGAGGGAAGTTCTGCGGCCTAAGCCATACCCCTCCCAGAACCTCAGCCACCTCCAAATGCTCCAACAAGGGAATGCATAACGGCCGGACCAAATAGTTGGTGGTGGTGGAGGTGTTGGCCCGCCAGCTCCTGACTGGAGAGGGAAGGAAGGCGGAAAATTCAATTCTGGAGTAGTTGTTGGAAACATTGCACCCCCTAGCTTTGAGAGACCTAGAAAAAACATTTTTCCCGGCCAGACCCCCAGATGTGGAAACAAGAGAGGTGGAGGTGGTACCCCTCAAAGTTGTCCTCAGGTTCCGCAAGTTATTGGTCTAAGCGTCTGTAAGGGGATTGGATGCAATGAGTTTTAAGAAAAATAGAGAGGGTGAAGATGTGATATGATCCCCCATATCCCCCCCATCTATCCAACCTGGAGTTAAGATTGTGGTTCTTTGAGTCCTCCCTCTCAACCCTAGTCTAGGTACAACCACAAGCAACAAGATAGATGAAATATGACCCTAAGTACAGAACCCTAGCTCCATCCTAATTCTACCCCGTACCACCCACCCCATCCAAAACCCTCCCCTTTGATATCACATACGTCCAGTTTGTCCTTCTCATGTTGCAGCCCTCTGCCGCGCCCTACTTGGAGCCCCCCGGGTTTTATCCATCCCCATGCATCTGCAGATCCTGCAATCCGTGAGTCAGCCCGTGCTTATTCCCGCGCCAACCTCCGATCCCGCGATCCGTGAGTTGGCCCGCGCTTATGCCCACGCAAACCTCCCAGTGTGTATAACCCCTGACCGCCCCGCCCTTGCCTTCCCAACTAGCCACCCGCAAGCTTGGTTGGGCCGGCTCCATCACTTGGTCCGCTTTCCCTGGGCGGGTCACGGCCCGGAGCCCCCCAGCGTAGGCCCAACCCACACCTGGTGCCAAGCCCCGCAATCCCTGCTGCTGAGCCCACAGGAGGCACTTCTGAGACTGTGCCCACCCCAAATGCTGAGCCTGACCTACCCAACTGCTAAGTGGGCAGCCCACAATGCAGCTCCCGATCCAAGGTTATAAATACAACACCATGACAGACCATTTGAGTCATTGTGATTCCAAATGGCCCTTTGGGTTGTGTACACAACTCAAATGAGTTGTGAATTTTACATCACCCTTTAAAAAAATATTTTTTGCTGTTTCACTTCGGGGACCCTTCCTCTTTTCATTCTCCCAGCTTCTTCCTGCCCTAGTGTTCCAGGAAAGGCTCCCAGTACTTTCAAACAGCCAGATCCTTCATCTCAACCATCATCACCTTAAACCAATTATCATCATCTCTATGCCAGCAAGACAGCAACCACAATGACAACAATGATTGCCATAATCAATAATCTTTTTTTCAATTATCATTGCTTCCATCATCAGCAAGCCATCCTCTCCAACTCATCTGGACAAACAAGGGCCAATGTTTCTTTCCTCCTTAATTGGTAAAAGGACAGCCAACATCATCATCAAATTTGTCAACTGCCTCCAATGACCATTTCAAATCCATCTGCAAGGCCATCTCCACCATTGAGACCGTCTTTCCAAATCTCCTGTACCCATCAATTTTCCACCCGCTGATGACTTCATCCATCATTGCTGTTGCCAAGGGTGTGGAAATTTTTGTGGTTGTCCCTCACAAAGTCTTCCCAGATTGTGGAGTTTATGGTTCTAGAATCTGTAATATTTGAGGATGCTCCTTTTCTTTTCTTCTTTCCCCCCCCTGCACTAAATTCTGAGCTGCCAGGCTGCAAAGGAGTTCCCAGTCCGAGGCTATATAATGACACCAAATCCCCCCCCAAACATGAGTTCTGTCCCCAGAGGTCTTCCCATTGCTACCTCAATTGTCTTTTCGCCCTTCCCTCCCACCAACCCCACTTTAAGTTGCCTATCTTCCACTCCACACCACCCTCTCCAATTGCCACCATGGTACCCTGCAAGTTCTGTTCCCAAAACGGGTTGTTGTGCTTGCTAATCCCTGGCTGCCGCGCCTGTACCAACTGCCGTTGCAGCCATTGTTGCTTCTTGCTCAGCAAGTGTATGCCCCAAGCTCCCCCCCAATCCGGTTTTGGCCCCAGGTCTCTCCGGGATTGCCCGGACCTTTTTGTATTCTTGGATGATGATTCAATCTTGGAGGACTCATGGACTCCGCCGGGTTCCCAACATTGCCATCCTCCACCAAGTGAGGGTTGCGACTCCGCTTTGCCTTTGCATTGCGCTGGGATGCCGCGCAAGAAGGATTATTGACCTTTGCGGCCTACAAAGCCACTGCCTTCCACTGGGCCTACCAAGCCCAATTCAACCAGGGAACAAGGGACCCACACGTTGAGGAATTGCTCAGGAGGCGCTTGGCCCCACCTTCGGCGCCTCCTCTGGCTCCCCCTCCCGTTTCAAATCCCAAGGCAAGGCCACCACCAGTCTCCAATGCGAGACCTACAACTCCCAAGGTCCCTCCTCCGCCATCCCCAATCCTTTTCCCATTGTTGCCCCCAGCTGAGTATTGGTGAGTTGTTCCCCATTACCCTTTGGAAAATGTCTGCGGCCTTTTTCTTGCCCGCGGGATTAGAGGACATTCCTTCAGTTGCCGTTATGCGCGCAGTTGGCTTTGGGGCCGTTGTTTGCTCATCAATGTCCATTGAGATTTTTTCATTTGTTGCCAATGCTCTGACTTTGGCCTCCACCCTTGGCGCTACCCAGGTCCCGGGCGTAGTGACAATTCCAAGCAAAACCCGGACCTTCTTGACTTAAGCCTTTGCTTGCTCCCGCACTTGCACCATTGGTGGCGGCTGGTCCTTGTTCAAATCCACCAACTTTCCCAACGCGAATATGTATGTCATCCCAGATGTGCAAACCAGCCCCTCATTCATGTCTTGAGTGAGGCCTTAAAACATTGACTTTCAGTGCCCCTTTTCCCCGCAATACATACAAGTGCGCACCCAAAACAACCGGGAAGGTCCGCTGGGAGGCTGGAACCCTTCTACCATGTGAGGCAGTGTTGCGCGTAGTTGAGCAAAAGCCACCAGAGACATAGTGGCCGTCAGAGCCACAGGAGCCAATGTTTGGTTGAGGAAAACCCTTAGGTCCCACAGAATCTCTGTTTCTCATCAACCAGTGGTCCCAGAGCTTGTTGGGAAGGTCCAGAATGAGAGGGCATTGGTGGCCGCGCGGTTGAGGTTTGATTAGGAGCCGGCGCCAAGATCAAGACCAATTTCTTGGAGAAAGTTGGGTACGTTTGTGCCATGTTGGCAATGGGATCATCCAAATCAATTTTGCTCTCCACGGCCTGGCGGATAACCAAGAGATTGGGAAGAATTTCAAAGCTCCCATCCAGCAACCTTTTTACCAGGCTGTGGTCATACAGGTACTTCTTCACCCTGGAACAGAGCTGGGGCCCAAGACCCCCCAAAAACGCTCTCTTCATAGCACCCCTCTTACCCGCAACAACATTGTTCTTTGCCAAGAAGCTGTAGATACACTTGAAATTTGACCCATATTCCACCAGTCCTTTGCATGATTGCACCCCCCCACACTTGCTTGCTTCCTCCGCGGCTTGTTTGAAATCTCTCTCTTGAAACTGGGTTTTCCCCTTTCCCCACCTTGCCAATATCTTGCTTTTCAACTTCCCCCAATCCTGCCTCTTGTTACCAACCATTTCCTCCATGTCCCGCAGCTTCTCCTCCTTGGTAATGAAGAGCACAATAGTCCAATCCTTGTCCGCGCCCGTCGCGCCCTCCAAATCTGCAATGCCTTTGAACCTGGAAAGGAACCATTTCACGTCTGAGGTACTGAACCAAAGATGAGGAAATTCCCTTGGTCTTAGCCACACGCAGCAAGGGACCTCCAGGCCCATGTCTGACGACCCCTCTGAGGGAGGAGCAAAACTGCTAGATCTAGGAGCTTGGGCAGATGGCGGCGGGGGGGTTGAATAGCAGAAAGGGGAGTCAAGCCCAGAGAATAGGAAGGGGGAATTTTGGATCCCAGAGCAGTTTTTAGCAGTATCCTGTGTTGTCTTCAAGAGACTGAGAATGGATCAAAGCTTCCCGGCCAGACCCCCAGATGTGGAAACTTTTGTGGTTGTCCCTCAGTAAGTCTTCCCATATTTCAGAGTTGATGGTTCTAGCGTCTGTAAGATTTGAGGATGCTCCTTTCTTTCCTTCTTTCCCCCCCCCCCTGCACCAAATGCTGAGCCCGCAGGCTGCAACACAGTTCCCAATCCTAGGCTATATAACAACACCACAACGGTTTTTGCAGCAACTTGCCAACTCTCTGGCGCCTGTTAGTGACTGCCTCATCCTCAATCATCTTTGCTGGCACCAACCTCTCTATCTTCCCACCTTGCTCCTTGAAACCAATGTTGCTCATCCCCTGCTCATCTCACGGTCATCCCTTGCCCACTGTTATCTAAGATGCGGGCTGGTTTCCTTTCCTCATCTCATCTTTTTTTTTCACATGTCATGATCTTCCTGTTGCCACCATTGTTTCTTTTAATTAATATTTTCCCTGATCCGTCATGATAATTAAAGAAAAAAAATTACGCCCTCATTTGTAGTTATCCCTTGTAAGTAGTCCACAAGGACTTTTGCCCATAAAAGTGTTAGAATCCAAAATGTAATTGTGCACTATGGGGTTTGAACTCATGACCTCAACATTCATGAGTGATGCTTTGACCACTAAGCTAAGTGCACCATTGCCAGATGGGCCATTGTGCCTTTCCACTCAACAAGGGTTTGCTTGGATTCAGCTGTAAAGACCTGATGAGTTGTTTGATCATGCTGTTCAGGCTTTCAGTACAAAGAGTTATAATCTTGGGTGGCAATCTGCATAAGAGTAGATTTGACTCCAACACTCCCCCTTGCTCTGTGCAGGGTACATACAGCTATTCACAACTCAAGTTGGTTCTTGTCATCTTTTCTTTTTCCACCTGTTAGGGTGCGCTGTTTGTCTGAAGACTCTTGCTACCATGTTAGAATCCAAAATGTAGTTTTGTACTATGGGATTTAACCCATGAACTCAACATTCATGCGTTATGCTGTAACCACTAACCTAAGTGCAACATTGCCAGATGGGCCATTTTTCCTGTCCACTCAACAAGGGTTTTCTTGGGTTTAGATGTAAAGACCCAATGTGTTGTTTGACAATGTTGTTCAGGCTTTCAGTACCAAGACTTAGAATCCTTGTGTGGCCGTCTGCATAAGAGCAGATTTGACTCCAACAAAAAGGAGGGACTCTCCCCTGGCTTTTGCTGGAATTCATCATTTATCCATCTTATCATTGATATTCCCTGGTCTATCATTATCATCTAAGCAGTAAATTCATGGGGGCCTGTCCCCTTTATCCAAGCATTTATCCTGGGTATATCTATGATTTCCCCTTGATCTTAGAGGCTCAATACTCAAACCTTGATCCATCCCTCTGTGCCCATCACCACCCAATAACCTTGCTGGTTGAAGAAGAATTCATTTGTTTAAATTATTGAGTGTGTTATACCACTCTTGATCCCTTTTTTTGACCATACTGGTCTTGATGATTATTTTTGATCATTCTTCTGGACACAGTCACAATTGACTGAGAGGTTTCTTTAAGCTTGAAAAATGGACTGTTAAAACTTCCTTTATTTCTTCCAAGTTGAATTCTGCCATGCTATTCTTGAGTCCCTGGAGAAGTTTTGCATTATCCTTTTTTCAAATCTTTTATTTTTTTTGCTTCTAGAGCTTCATAAAAAAAATTTCTTTGTTTTGTATGGCCACCCGCCATTATGTGGTACCCTTCAAGCGCTTGATTGTGGAGAGTTGGGCAGTTTCATTGAGAACGTGGGGGTTGGTTGGGATTGAGTTGATCTTTCCTAATCTTCTGCTGAAGACCAAAGTTATTAGCTTTTGGGCGTTTTTACTTACAACTGCCTTGTTCTATTGAACTCTCAACAACATTTGAATTATTTTTTCAAGTCTTTTCCTGCAACATCCTGCCTCAGATAGTGTTGTTTCCTTGCTACCAACTACTCTCAAACTCATCCCTTCCATTGATTCCTCACTCATAAGGTTCTGGACCTTGATTCTGGTTACATTTAAACATTTTTGTAACTCTCAGGAGGACAGCCTGAACAGAACCTTTGCCCTCCACAGAACTGCCTGCATCTCAGAACTTTTTGGAGTCTTAAACTGTTCTAATCCAACCTGATTAAATGTAAAAGTTTCAAACTATATATAGATGCTATTATGGAAGAAACAGGAGCTGCTTTTCACCATGAAGTTATAGATTATTAAAAACATGTGGAGAAAACAATATTCTTCATATCCAGAAAATTTAAGGATACAGAAAATAGATATGATGCCAGCCAAATGGAATTTCTTGCTCTAGTCTGGGCATTATAAAAACTCCAATACTACCTAGAAGGCAAGAAATTTGAATTTATCACTGAATTTAATGCTGTTAAGACTTATGAAAATGAAGAATCCCAGCATACTGATTTTTGAGATGGCAGATAGCTATCAAGTAATACAGAGGACAGAGGACCATAGTTAACAGCCTGAGAAGAAATTGTTTACCCCATGAAATTAGCAATACTGCCGATGACCCAGAAGATCATGATATTTTTCCCATAATCAACATAAGTATTCTTGATCTTGAAACTCCAAGCATGGGAAAAAATATTTGTGAATTTGAAGAATTTTTGTCAATTTGAATTTTTTTTTTTAATTCTATCAGACAATCTGAAAAAACTGATCAAAAAAAACAAACCTCTGTCATGTAAGGTAATAATTCTGCTTATTTAATGATCAACAGCTTACCTGAAAAATTTTTGAAAGCTTATAAGGCTGGGAGATTCACCTTATTGGAGGCTTTGTTATACCAAAGAAAGCACCATTTTGGTGTCCTAGTCTTGACTAATAAGGAAAACATCAAACATATGTTAGCTGAATTTCATGATAAGTGCGCCTGTGGTCAATTATTTTCTGAAAGGACTCTGGAAAAACTTAAGGAAACAACCTGAAGTAATTCTGATGCATGAAATTATCCAGGATCCTATCCTGTCCAAAGTGACACCCTCTAGAGATTTTTGTTACTGTAAAGATCCCCAGCTTTTTATAAGCTGTGAACGCTCATTGAAAAGCTCTCCAGCGCAAACCTTAAACTTTATCTTACAATATTTTTATTATTTGAGAATTTCACGTGCTTTATTGGAAACATTATTATTCCAGCACCAATATCACTTTTGGTAGCTAAAGGACTGCAAGGTTACTTTTATCTTTCAGCCTCCTGGATGCCAAGACCCTTGCTATCCTTAAGCTACCAGAGGTGATGGAATAAATAATACATATATTCTTAATAAATGCAGCAAAAATACATAAAATATTTGGATAAATTTATTGCAAGGTTGATTGGTTTGGTTCTTGTTTAATATTATAAATCAATATTAATAAATTTTCTATTTAATAATTTGAAAGAGGAGCCACAAAAATATTGGGGATCTTCAACACCTCTCTTCAGGGAATTCACTTTGGAAACATGTATACCTTGTTACTTTGGAACATTTAATTTATATTCTTAAAGATTTTGGAGTGGAAGCGCCATGTAACCAAGCTGCCACGACAGAAAAGGGATAATAAAACTCCCTGGTATATTATTGAACCCTTTAGGTACCTGTTTGGGACGTGCACTGATGGGTTAAACCTATTACTGGGGTTGAAAAGGTTTTTCAGCAGTTTAAGTTGATAAAAAGGGATGGGGACAAATATTATTGATCAGGCTAAAGCCATAAAACACTTATTTATCTCTTATAAGTAGTTGATTACCTTTGAAAGGTGTCCGGATGTAAATATAAATGGGTCTCTGGGTATCAATATCCTCAAAAGAGCTCTTTATTTAGAGCTTTTTGAGTCCCAATTCTGTCCTTCTGAGGCATACACGGGCTCAAAAGGCCGGGTTCTCAGGCTAGCAGGTTAAAAAGTGGTAGCCTTTCACTAGTTCTTGGTGCTTTAGAAAAGGTAACATCTAATTCCACAGGGTCTGGGAATTATTCTACTTTTTGATTGATGTTTAGATGTGTGAATAACACTAATCTATCCCCATGTTTATTATTTAATTAATTATCCTTAGTAAATATCCCCAGTATGTTAATAATTTTTCTGAGTAGAAATTCCTAAGGGTAATCTGATGTCAGGTTGGTTTTCATTATGTATTAGCTGATGGGAGTAAAGTCTTGATATTGATTTTGCTCATAATTTTCAAAATTCTTTTGATTTACTTCAAATAATTAATTAAGATATAATATATCAGAATACATGTAATATTTTTACATAATCAGTTTTCTTAGTATGTCACGGACACATTTATGTCTTGAAGTTTTCATAATTGAATATTTAAACTTTTTTTAGATATTTTAAAAATAGTAGTTATTTTATTTTTGAAATATTTCATATTTTTTATTACATTTTATAAAAAATATGTAGAAAGTTTAATAAAGTATTTTTATATATTTTTATGTATTTTTAGATTATCTACTTTCCACAGGGACATTCATTACATATCTAGTATGTCCCCCTCTTGGTTGTAGCACCTTTACATGGTACCTGGACTCTTTGAGCCACCTGTCACTCTGTCAGCCGTTAGTCCGGCGGCTGCATACTTTTCAGATGCCCAGGGCTGTGTAGAAGGCTTTTCAGGGTATGCAGACAAGCTGGAAGTGCTGCTGCTAAGTGGCGCACGGATGTGTTGGTTGTGGTGGCTGCGTGCGGGAATTGTGAAAAATCACATTTCTGCCTGTAACTCCTTCAAATCACAGAATTCTTGGAGCATGACACAAAATTCATTGTGAAAACTATACGTGTGGTTTCATGTGAAATATTGAAATTGCCAAAATACCAAGGCTGTTTCTCTTTCCAAATATTCATAAATTATTTAAAATTATAAGCAGTAGGAATTTGAGGTAGGTGTGAATAAGTGACCCAACCTTAATTTTTATTTTGAAGCAGAATTCAAAATAACATTTCTAATATTATTTCTCCTTTAATAAGAATTTTATTTATTTATTTTATTTATGTTATTTTGTTACTTTTGCAGCTTGCTCTGCAATATTAGCAAGCTGAAAGTATCAGGATGCTTAAAGACTTAATCTGAAGTATTTTCTCACAATGGTTCTTCAATAATTCTCAGTTGAAAGGGCTTCAGATCAAATTTTGGGGTCTTTTGCTGATTTTCTTCAATGTAATAATAAGGGTAATAGAATTAATAATAATAATCTAAGACTGATGCCATATATTACTTTCTTATCTCTTATAAGTAACTGATCATGGTTGACAGAATCTCTGCAGTTATAACTTGAGTTTACTGGGGGAAAACAACCAAAAGGGTACTGTATCTATACCTTTTTGGGTTTAGAGGCCTTCCCAGGAAATTTAGAAAGGGTAGTGCTTGCGGGATAAAGCTATAAGGCTTTCCACGTATAGTTTGAAACATATTCTTGGTTATTTCATTAAGCTTTATGCTTCTTTGTAGCATTTATGTGTAAAATTTATTTCAGAAGTTGTCTTTTTTATTAATTTGTTGTTTCTGCACTCTTCACATATATCTTGATTTTTTACTGTATTACTTGATAAAAGTGTTCAGAGTTGTGCATTTGTAGAGGCTATTTCATCTTCTTATTGCTTTGGTAATTTTGAAAAACTGTTATGTGAACTCTTTGGGGATTTTTGTGGTTCATCAAGATTTTTTAATGTTTTTTTTGTGACAAACTTTACTATTTTTTTATTTGATTTGTCTCCTTTATGAATTACTTTTATATTTTTTTATTCATTTTGAGCTGTTTCAAACCTTCCTCTATTGATCTCTCAACTTAATGAATTACACATTCCCAGGGGTTTTATCATCTTCCTGCAGTACCTTTTCAACAGAACCTGTCCTGGAAGTGTTAATTCACACATGCTTGACAGCCTGCATTTTATGGATGCAGGGCTGCGCGCAGGAATGGTGACAGAACATAAAACAGGCTTTAACTCCTAAACTATACACAAACCATGAGTCTGAGTTATTTTTAGATGTGAAACCTATATGTGACAAGATACGTGACATAGTAAAATGGCCAAAAAAGCATTTGTAGGGGTTTCATATGTTTGGTCCATTTTCTTATTGATTTATTTCAAAATACAAGGAGTTAGAATTTCATGATGGGGTCAGTGAGTGAACCTTCCTTATTTTCAATGGTGAATCCAAATTTGTATTAATATGTTAGGAGTTCAAACTCCTTTTTTTATTTTGAAACTTATTTTTTTTTATTCCATTTTATCAACTTTGACAGGTTTCTCTGTAAAAGCAGCAAGCTTACACAAATTAAATTTTTCCAATTGTTCATACATACCATCACAATTGCTGCTAAAAACCTTTAAATTTATGGAATAAATCATTGGTGAAGTAAATTAAAGTGGGGAAATCTAGTTTTTGTACACTGTTGTCCACTTTTGGGATAATTATATTATCTTTTACCCAAGTTTGGGTTATCTGAATTTCTGGTGAGAAGATGTCCTCTTATTTTGAGGGTAATTCTCACCCTTTAAACTTAAGGATTCTTTTCTTCCTCACTTCAAAATATCTTTTCCTCATTACCATCTACCTCAGTCCATATTTGTGACACAAACAGAAGCACAAAATCAATGGTGCCTTCTGCTTATCAACTCTGGCTTGCAGAACAACCTTCCACTCTTGGCATCTGAATCAGCATCTACTTGAAAACCTTGTAGTTAACTCTACTTCAGTCAACCATCCATCCAAGATCTGTTCTTCTATGCTGGGTATCAATAGTCCTTGGGTTCCCATTCCTGGTCATGCGCTCTCACAAGCTTGCACCCATGCTAGTTAGCCACATCAACTGTATAGTTTGCAATTGGAATAGTACCTTAACCTGAATAAACTGCATTTTAATATTTGCATTGTGTCTTACCTCACTCCTTCCTATCTCATCTGTTCCAAACTTGTACGCTCAGACTCTATTGTCTTGCATCTAAGTTATGACCTTGGAAACATCTTTACTGTTTTTTCATTCCCCAATCTGTTTCATTTCATTAATTGCCTCATCGCCTCTTAGATTTATTTGGCTATTGATCAGGTTGTATCTAGTCACTTTGGATTACCTTATAAAGGTTACGCTGCTTGCCTGTAGATTGTCTCCTCAGTTAGTTAATTTCATACATTCTTGCAGTTTTCTAAATCCAGTCATCACATTTGGCCTGGATTTAGTTTCCTTTCCATTGGAAAAATTCATCCCTCTCATTGTGTTTCAAGTTACCTTACAGTCCTGTGAAATCATCTTCTTGAAGGATGCTCATGATTTTCCTACTGATAGACCTAGAGATATATATTTCTCTTCCTTCATTGGTGGAAAAGCCTTGCAGTTGTTTGAAAATTACCTCAAAATATTAGATAATAATAGCCCCACTTGTATACTCAACAACTGGGAAAAGTTGGAGCAGAAATTGTTCAACCTGTTTGGTGACCCTAATGAATTCCAAAACGCAGAATAAAAACTTACTAACTTAGTCAAGAAAGATAATCTTAGAGTTTCCGTTCATATCTCCTATTTCCAAACTTTTCAGTCTTTCATCCAATGGAACAAGGCAGCTCTTCTATTTCATTTTTTAAAAGGTTTACCGGAACCCCTAAATGCGCATCTTGCAGTTGGGGGACATAAGAAAACCTTCCTTCAGCATTCAATCAACCGGTTTATTGAGCTTGAATCATGAAAAGAACTGCTCTGGACAAAATGAACATGGACCGTCAACCTTGGCTCCAAAGGCGGACAAATCCTCAAAACAATCATTGAAGACTCCAAAACAATCCAAACCAAATCCAACCTTGCAATCAAACCTGAAAGGGAAGGCTGCTGCCAAAACTCCAAAGTTCCTGGAGAAAGAAACTGGGATGCTCCAGAACAAGGAATGGCTATGGAGGGAAAAGAATGGGTTATTTATTTATTGTGGAGGAAAAAATGATGTTGATAGTTGTGCAAAGCAGGCAGCGCGTGAAGCGGCTAGACAGTCAAAACATTATCTTGGATTTTTTCTAATACTTGCAAGGAGAACTACACATGATGTAAATTATAGCAAGTCAATCTTTTCACTTGCAAGTCACTAGGTGCTCTGAGTTCCTTTTTCATTCAGAAAACTCCCCTTGTCAATTTTTGCTTGATTCTGGCACTAATGTTTCTTTTATAAGTGAATCTTTTGCAACTTCCAAAAATCTTTTGCGTTCCAACATAGACACATTTTCCATCTATTTAGTAAGTAGTGCAACCAAGCCATCTCATTGGGTTTCCCAAAAGGCAAAGTGGACCTTTTCATTCTCCAATTTCCCGAGTTTGAGATGGGACTTATTTGTCTTGAATATTCCCAGAATGGATGATACCATTCTAGGCCACAACCTCCTAGTTCATTGCTATGCGGATGTGAATTGGCAAGAAGGATTAATGATCCTTCAAACCTCAACCACAGGATGCTAACCCTTCTGTCAAACACAAACTAAATAACCACCTGACACTGTCATTGAGTTGGAGTACACTTTTCCACTAGGATATTTGCAATATCCTGCCCTCCATTCTCAAGTTCCCTCTTCCAATTTGGGAGTTATCACTTATTTTGTCCAACTTAACCTTTCCTTGTTTCTTAAAAGGGAAAGAGGCACCAACAAAACGTGTATTTTGAGCTCCTTAATCCTTTTGCATCATGCAAGCACTTATGCTCAAAGATGACAAGATTGAAGATCTAGAAATCATTCAAGAGTCTTTAACTTGGATTATCATGACTTTGCTGATGTCTTTTCTGCTTTAGAGGCAGATAAACTTCCTCCTTCCATTCTTATGATCACAGGATGGAACTTACTGGCCCAACTCCAGCACCCAGACCAGTCTACTCTCTCTTGAAGCAAGAATCAACCACACTTCAATAATAAATTGTGGAAAATGCATCAAAAGGATTCCTTTGACCAAGAAATATCCCGGTTTACCTGTCCTATTTGTTTCAAGGAAGGAAGGAGGAATTTTCCTGTGTTATGACTACAGGAAACTGAACCAGGTAACCTGGAAGAATTCCTATCCATTATTGCCTATGTTGCACCTCCTCACTCTCTTTGATGGAGCTTCTTATTTCTTAAATTTGGACCTTCAAGGCGCCTTTAACCTAGTTTGCATTGCAAAAGGTCAGGAATATTTGACTGCAATGAGAACACGTTTTTGCAGTTATGACTATGCTGTCATGCATTTTGGCCTCTGCAATGCTCCTTCCACTTTTGAACACTTTGTCAACAACGTTTTATCTGACCTTGTAGAGAAATACCTTTTGGTGTATCTTGAAAATATACTTGTCTACTGAAAAACTCTTGAGGATCACATTGCACATGTGCGAGAGGTGCTTCAGGAAATTTGCAAGAATGAACTGTTTGCAAAAGCCTCTAAGTTCAAATTCCATACTCCTTCTCTTCAGTTTCTAGATGTCACAGTCTTTCAGCAAGGAATATCAGTGGATTAAGCCAAGAGCCAGTGCATATTGAACTGGCCCCCACCTTATTCTGTCAAATCCCTTCAAGTTTTCCTTGGTTTCAGTAATTTTTACAGGAGTTTTATTGAGCATTATGCCAAGTAAAATGTAAACCTTACTAACATTCTTCAAAAAGAAACTCATTTTGTTTTTACAGAACAAGCTGCTTTATTGTTTGAAGCTCTGAAGAAAGAATTCACCACTGTCCCAATACTTTCTCACTTCAACAAGCTAGCTTGCACTATTGTAGAAATGGATGCAAGCAACTATGCGGTTTCAGGATTAATCTTGCAGTTGTCTTCATCTTCTTACCACTTTCATCTTGTAGCTTCCAAGTCTTTCAAATTCCTTGCTACAGAGCTTAATTACAAGATTCATGACAACAAACTTCTTGAATTTTTTTTTTTCTTGAAAAAATGCTGTTCATACCTTTTGAGTCTTATGAAGCCCTTTGAGGTCCTAAATCATTGTAATTCTTTAAAATATTCCATGAGCTCAAAATTCCTTACACAATCACAGGCACAATGGGCCAAATAACTCTCTGAGTTCAATTTACAATCATGTACTGCCCTGGGGAAAAAGCAGTAGTCCCTGATGATTTATCATGTTGGGACAAAGTTTACCCAGGGGGGGGCACCTTTGCCAACAACAATCCTGAAAATGTTAGGACACTTTTCTCAAACCAATCTGCCCAACTCAGTTTGATTATCACTCACCTTCAAGATGCAGCTTCCAGAATATTACAAGCTCAACCCAATGATTCCAGGTGGACCAAAAGAGGGCAAATCTATTAGATAGTGGTTACAATATTGATTACAATCATTATTCAGTTTATAAGGACTGTATAGTAGTACCAGATAATCTTTGCATTAAGTTATAAATCTTTGATTCAAGGCATCATTCTCCGCTTTCTGGTCATCATGGGCAGGATAAAACCTAAAAATTGATTGCACAAGACTTCTACTGGCCTGGTATGACCAAGAAAGTAAAAGACTCTGTTAACAAGTGCTATGATTGTAATTGTAACAATTCCTTGAAACACCGGAAGTATGGGATTCTGCAGCCACTTCCAATTCCCCCTATTTCTTGGAACTTGCTTTCTATGGATTTCATTCTGCAATTACCTATATCTAGTGGTTATGATGCTATTTTAGTAGCAGTAGATTGCTTCTCAAAGATGGCTTTATTACTTTGATGTAATGTGATGGCCTCCTCAGAAGACTTACCTATAAACTTATTCATAGAATATGTATTCTTGAAACATTGTCTCCCTGATAACATAATTAGTGATTGTGGATCTTTTTTTGTCTCTAGTTCTGGACCTAGCTTTGCCAACATTTGAAGATCACTTGCAATTTATCAACGGCTTACCACCTGGAAATGGATGGGCAAACCAACCAATTCAATCAGATTCTCAAACTTTATCTTTGAATGTCTGTCACCTAACAAAAGGACAAATGGTCACAATGGCTCCAATTAGCCAATTTTTCCTACAATAACTCCACTCATTTATTCACCAAGCATTTCTTCTTCCAGACACTTTATGGTAGAAACCCAACTTTCTCTTCCATTCATGTAGTACCTTCTCAACCTGCTACCAATTACCTCAATCACATCTATTCTCTTCAACCCCAACTTTGAACCAACCTTGAAGCGGAAAACAAGTGCTAAAAGGAGAAATCAGACTTACTTTGCACCAAGGCTCCAACCTTTGCGGTAGGGGATCTGTTATGGCTCAATTCTTTCAAAATTTGAAGAACTTTCCCAACCCAAAAACTCTCTTAAAGAAAGCTTGGCCCTTTAAAATTGAATCATTGATCTCTCCCAATACTTTCAAAGTTAACTTACCTGCAATAATGGAAAGCTATCTGTACGGTTTTTCATGTGTCCCTCCTAGAGCCAGCTCAAGTTCTATACTGGTGCAGGACTCATCCCCCTCCAGAACCGGTCAATGTCCAAGACCATCTAGAGTTGTAAGTAGTTTTTATTCTTGATTACATGTTACGCAAAGGAAAACTTCAATACCTATTCAAATGGACTGGCTTCCAGGACAATGAGATTGCACCTAGTGGGAAGCAGCCCATCACCTTTGCAACTCTCCCAATATGGTTTGAGACTTTCATGCAAGTTACCCTTGCAAAACTTGCCAATCATGAATCCAATTCCATTCCTCACTTCCATCCCATTTCATACCATTAATCTCATCTCATTTCCTTACTTTTTTCCTTTTCACTTCCTCTAATTTACCCATATTTCTTTTTCCAACCTTTTGTTCTACATATTATAATAAAGGGTGTTGTTAAATTCCCGGCTCCAGTTGTTTGGGATCCATTTAGGGCCCCACATGGCCTGTGGGAGTTGTGTAGGGCCCCTCAACGCGTGGGGTCCCATAAAATACTCCATATAGTTTAAAATTTATAATTTACAAATTACGATTTATAATCTATGATTTATTATTATTTAGTATTTAGTATTTAGTATTGATTATTTATGATTTATGATTTATGATTTATGATTTATGATTAATTGTTTATTATTTATTATTTATTATTTATTATTTATTATTTATTATTTATTATTTATTATTTATTATTTATTATTTACTATTTACTATTTACTATTTATTATTTATTATTTATTATTTATTATTTCTTATTTATTATTTATTATTTATTATTTATTATTTATTATTTATTATTTATTATTTATTATTTCTTATTTCTTATTTATTATTTATTATTGATTATTTATTATTTATTATTTATTATTTATTATTTGTTATTTATTATTTATTATTTATTATTTATTATTTATTATTTATTATTTATTATTTATTATTTATTATTTATTATTGATTATTTATTATTTATTATTTATTATTTATTATTTATTATTTATTATTTATTATTTATTATTTATTATTTATTATTTATTATTTATTATTTATTATTTATTATTTATTATTTATTATTTATTATTTATTATTTATTATTTATTATTTATTATTTATTATTTATTATTTATTATTTATTATTTATTATTTATTATTTATTATTTATTATTTATTATTTATTATTTATTATTTATTATTTATTATTATTTATTATTTATTATTTATTATTTATTATTTATTATTTATTATTTATTATTTATTATTTATTATTTATTATTTATTATTTATTATTTATTATTTATTATTTATTATTTATTATTTATTATTTATTATTTATTATTTATTATTTATTATTTATTATTTATTATTTATTATTTATTATTTATTATTTATTATTTATTATTTATTATTTATTATTTATTATTTATTATTTATTATTTATTATTTATTATTTATTATTTATTATTTATTATTTATTATTTATTATTTATTATTTATTATTTATTATTTATTATTTATTATTTATTATTTATTATTTATTATTTATTATTTATTATTTATTATTTATTATTTATTATTTATTATTTATTATTTATTATTTATTATTTATTATTTATTATTTATTATTTATTATTTATTATTTATTATTTATTATTTATTATTTATTATTTATTATTTATTATTTATTATTTATTATTTATTATTTATTATTTATTATTTATTATTTATTATTTATTATTTATTATTTATTATTTATTATTTATTATTTATTATTTATTATTTATTATTTATTATTTATTATTTATTATTTATTATTTATTATTTATTATTTATTATTTATTATTTATTATTTATTATTTATTACTTATTATTTATTATTTATTATTTATTCTATACTCTTTATTATTTATTATCTATTATTTATTATCTATTATTTATTATTTATTATTTATTATTTATTATTTATTATTTATTATTTATTATTTATTATTTATTATTTATTATTTATTATTTATTATTTATTATTTATTATTTATTATTTATTATTTATTATTTATTATTTATTATTTATTATTTATTATGTATTATGTATTATTTATTATGTATTATTTATTATTTATTATTTATTATTTATTATTTATTATTTATAGTTCAGAATTTCTTCTTCAATATTATTATTTAGTGAAGGCTACAAAACTTTTTTTAGTTTTTTAGCGTGCTGTAAAACTAAAATGGGATCTGTAGCATTCCACACAGCCCATTTGAGTCGTGTAGAAAGCCACATGGCCCATTTGAGTGGTTTATCAAGCCACACGCCTCATTCCAGTCGTGTAGGGTGCCACACGGCCCATTCAGTGGTGTACCAAACTCAAAGAGACATGTACAGAATTGTTTCCAAGGCTCAATGAGCCTTGAATTTTTCATTAACCTATAATAAAATAAGTTTACAAATAAAATACATTTTTGAAAATTTTCCTCTTTTTCTCTTTCCTCTTCCTCCCAATTTTAGCTCAATTCCTCTACCATCACCTGAATCAAGCCAAATCATTGTTTTTTATCAAGGAAGGCATCCTCCGCAACACCATTACTTGCATCACCACGTGCCTTTGAAAGATCTCTTTGCACCTTGCAGTCCAAGCCCTCTTTTGCAGGGGATTCCATCCACCTTCCTCCAAGAGCTCCTCATATGCTCTCCTCCTTCAGCTCCCTTACAAAAATTCTACAATGTTGCCAGTTAAACGCCTTGCATCATTTGGAATGGGTGTTTTGACTCATAATTGGTTCACTCCATCTCTCCCTTCCATTCCACCCCTTTCCTCTATCCCTTGTTCTTTTCAATATCTTCTCTCTGTCCCGTTTCCTTCTTCTTTGTTTGCTTTACTCCAATCTGTATCACCCTATCCTTCACCAATTTCTACTCCTCCCCCACATCTTCAACAACCACCAATTCCTCACCTCACACTTTGCCTTGCGCCTTGGGATTCATCTGATTCACTTTGAATATGGGAAACAATGCAATATACGGTGGCGGAAGCACAGGCATAGTGGTAGTGTACCTCCAGATTTGTGGTAGTACTATCAAGAAAAAAAATTATATTAGCTCCATTTCTTTTTATTTTAATTTTTTTAGTTCCTAAGTCCTAAACTTACCAGGGTTTTGGACGCCTAAGAATTTGATCTCCGGCGCCAGGTTACATGGTAGTTCCCTTGCAGCACAGACCTTTGGCTTTGCACCTCACTACAAGAAGCTATGGGGTTATCCACTATTGGTTTGCTATTTATAGGGAAATTATAAGCAACCTTGCGCAACCCACATCCTTGAAGACCTCTTGCAGAAGAAATAGCAACACATCAGGCATTTTGACAAATACAGCTTTCACAATGATTGGATGAAAATGATGACATATATAATTAAAATTTATTCAAAAGGCAAAGAAGTAGGATAAGGACTAGGGTTATACAGTACTCAAAATAATTTTTTGAATTGATTGGAAAATGATCTGAACGCTTGCAGGAGCTTGCATTTTTATACCTGGGCAACTGTCTTGCTTCAAGCTTAAGGATTATTGTCTTTCTCACTTCAACATATCCTTTCCTCAGTACCATCTCCCTCAGTCCATATTTGTGACACAAACAGAAGTGCAACATCAATGGTGCCTTCCACTTATCAAATCTGGCTTGCATTAAAACCTTCCATTATTGGAAAATGACTCAGAACCTACTTGCATACCTTGCAGTTAACTCTATGCCAGTCAACCATCCATCCAAGCTCTGCTCTTCTAACCTGGGTATAAATATCACTTTGTTTCCAATTCCCAGTCCTGCACTTTCACTAGCTTGCACCCATGCTAGTTAGCCACACCATCCGTATAGTTTGCAATTGGACTAGTCCCTTACCCTGAATAAACAACATTTTCATATTTGCATTTTCTCTCACGTCACTCTTTCCTATCCCATCTTTTGAAACTTGACTCTTTTGTCTTGCATCTACCTTATGACCTTTGAAACATCTATACTGTTATTTCATTTCCCAATTGATTTCATGTCATTCATTGCCTCATTACCTCTGAATTGTATTTTTCCGTCCATCAGGTTGGATCTCCCCTGGGTGAATTTTCTATAATAGGATGAGATGATGGATTGTGTGTTGGCTGCAGTCAGGGTCTTGATTTGGTCAAGCTGTGGGCAAATTGTTTTTAGCATTTGGGATTGTGTGGTGCCAGGTGGTTGTGGGGTCAGAGCTTGCATTAGGGTCAAAACAATATCTTTCAGGACAGATTTTCCAAGTCTTCCAAGCTATGCGCAGATTTTCTTTATTTGGTTTAGATGGGAGGAGATTGAGGGCTCCATTGTTGTCATCTTGTAGAGAAACTTGACCCACAGTTTGAATTTGCATGTTTGGGTTGACAGTTGAAAATCCTTTTGAATAGTCTCAAACGCCTTGGCGACCGTAGGCCTCTTTGTTATTAAAATTCAGAGTTCTCTATCAATGTCCAGGGAGAAAAGAACTTTGAGGGTGATGCTTTTGAATTTTGATAGGTTTTGTAGGTTATTTGGTTCTGCAGTAAATTCAGGTATGCCAAATAGCAGGAGCCCAATGTTATCAATGCTGTCAATCCACTCATTGCTATTGCTGCCATTGTGTTGAAGTGGTTCTATTTACTTACATGCAAACATAGACCACTAAATAAATAAAATATATCTCCTATATTCATAACATACTTGACATTTCACACTGTATATCACACTCTGTGACACTTGTATTTGATATACCTATCCCCGCAGGAAAATGAAATCCAACCCTAAGGATCCCTGCTTCTCACTTCCAACAGGTTAAAATCCCACTTTAAAACAACCATTATATGCTAAAAAGACAAAAAACCAAGAAAAAGGGACAACTAATGACACCCAATCCACTACCACAAGAACATCAAAGAAGAAGGCTAAACATCCCAGCCTAAAACCTTGACCAACTAAACTTGTTGCCCATGGAAACCAAACTCCCTACCATCAAACAAAGCGGCTCTCAGAACAGAGCTAAAACCAGATTTGTGTGAAACCATGGCAAATAATTCCAGGTTGACCTCAGCTGGACCTTAACACCTTTACCTCAATCCTTCCTTGGCTTAGCCATCAAATTTTCTTTATAATTTACTGGGGAATTTAAAATCTTGAATCAAACATGTTAGGTTTCTCCCATACGCATTTAATTTAAATTGTTGAACAATTGGGATTTTTCAAGCACTGGATCTGTATCAATCTTTCAAAATGCAAGAAAATCATCAAAATTTAATCTGTAAATACTATAATTGATACCCTTCAAAGAAACCAATAAGAGGACCTAAATCACTGGAAGGTTAATAGTCTAGCCTCCACTGAGGATGAAAACCCACAGGCACAATGGATCCTCTTCATGCCAGTATTTCACCTAAAATGTGGGAACACAGCAAGAAAAAATTTTTAATAAGACTTTGAGAAAACCTTGCCATCATGGTTGTGCTTTAAACTCCAATGAGTTTAATTTCCTCAAGTGAAAATTTGCACCCAAAGGGGAAAATTTCTTTTGAAAGAACAGTGCCTAACTTTATTTGGGAGTTTTCAAGTGAGGCATGCATGTATTGGATTTGGCTTTCAATATTTCATTCAAGGTGTTTCCACACGTCCAAAAGTTTCCCCAAAGATCCCACAAGTAATTTTTTGAAAATAAAACGGGCCCCTTCTTCCCAAGATGTTGTTTTATTTCCAAAGTCTGGGTTGACACAAGTCCACGCAGTTACAAACATCACTTTGACAGGGGATATTTTCTTTTCCATGTACTCAAGAAAATACTCACATTCTTTCAAGAAACACTGTATAAAAGGTTTCAACATCAGTATTCCCAGAAGAGATGAACAGTAGAAGAAATAAATTGGCAACTCTGAGTTCTGCATCATTGACTTCAACCTCCCCCTTGCTTTTAGAGGCCCCATACTTTTCCCACAGAGTCATAAAAATTTTCTGTACTTCATCTTCATTACTGAAGAGTACTTTAAAATTTGATTGAATATTTTTAGACAAATTCCAGGAGCATGACTGTCTGGTGAACTCAGGAAAACTTTGTTCTATAGCACAAATCATAGCTTTTTCATGTTCCTTCACAAAGACTTTGGGAAGCCTCTTTGGATCATAAGCCAACTGTTTATTTCATTCAAAGCCCAAATTTAGAGCTCATAGGTTTCTTTTTTTTTGAAAACAAAATTCTTTGTAAAGTTTTTCTTGTTGGATGTCATTCCTAAAACATGCAATAGAGGGATATTGTCCCTATTTGTTTTATAATTACAATCCAATGATGCAATATGGTGGTATTTTTGCAGAGTTTTATTGAATCAGGATGAGCCAAGATAATGGCTTCTAAGTGAAACTCTACACCAAATATCACCTGAAGCCCACTGGGATTCCTGGAGAATTTCCTATAGAATTGCAAAAAAACTTTTTCTATCCAATTCTTCTTAGTGTTATAGATTTTTCCATTTTCAATGTTTTCTCCACCATCAATCTTGCTCAATTTCTTTTAAGCTGAACTGTATTCATCTCATTTATCATTTCCTCATAAAGTAGATCCAAGGCTTTCCCAGAGATTCTCCTCATTTGGGGATGCACTAAGGGTTTTTCAGATGGTTGATGATGGTTTATTCCATTTATAATGGAGAGATGCCACATGGGATCTTATACTTTCTAGCATGCATCAATCATGAATTAAAACCCAAACTTCCTGGTGTGACTTTGCCTTTGCCATTTGCTGAGGCATGGTTCTTCACATACCCCAGGTCTGTCACATGCTAGATGCACTTATTTATCCTTCTTTGACTTGAATGTCTTCAATGCATAGCCATGCATGGATTCCCATTTTTGAAAGTAAATCTTGGATTCTTTCCTACTAGAAAAGGCTCTCAAAGGTGGAGGTTTAAGGGGTTCTGGCAACCCTTAGTTACATTAGTATTTTTCAACCAGAATCCTTCTCAGTCCAATGACATATCAAGTGTGATCCACCAACTTCATTGAATTCCAGCTGTGAAGAAACATCTTTTTCCTCAATTTTACAGGTAGATGAGGATGCAATTGGGGCTTGCAATTTTTTTCTTTTCCAACTCCCACCCAAATCCCTAGATTCCACCAAAGCTTTTTTAAGCACACTTTCAATTAAGTCCTTTAACATAGCAATGTTTAACTGGGAGGGCTTGGGCTTGCCACTGTTCCCATAAACCAAAAAAATTCAATGTAAATTTATTATTCAACTCAATTTTCAATAATACAACTCCAAAGTGTTTCTCACTTTTGGGTTGAGAAAAATGAATTTATCCAAGGGATGTGCTTTTTGTCTGTATGCTGCTTGTGACAAAAGTTTTTTTTTACAATAGGCACAGAATTTGATTCCAAATTTTCTTTTTGTGGTCCAATAATGGTCCCACATAGTATTCCACATGCTCAAATTCGGGATGGCAGGGATGGAAGCACTTAAATGTGGTCGAGGGGTGCCTAGAAGCCTCAAATACGCCAGGAAAACACGCGCTACCCCTACTCACAACTCACACTTCCCCTGGGAGGTTGCAAAAACCCAATTTTGACCCTTTCTAAGTTGTGATTCCCCAATTGAAACTTTAAAAGGTTTGCAATTGGGGTTTAGTTACCCCCTGGGTAATGCGCAAGTTTTGAGCAACTTTGCTCCCTCCTTGTTGAGCCGTGAATTTCCATCTGCAACCCACATGGGTTTTGAATGGCAATTCACACCCATTTGCAACTCTTAGGTTGCAAATGAGAAATTGGCCATTTCCATTTCTTTTTATTTAATTCCACTTTCATTGTCTTTTCTTTTCTTTTTTATCTTTTTGCTCATTGCAAAAGGGTTGTGAATGGCCCCCCAAAACCGATTCTGGGCTTTTTGAGCGGCTTTTCACAACTAACATTAGTTGTGAGCGGCTGTTTAGAATGAAGTGGGTTTTTGTAGAGACTACTGTGGGATTATATAAATAAATTAGAAAATATCTTGTTGGCAGAGATTGAAGGGGGATTTAGTTTTACTCCTACTCCTTTAGACTATTAGTAAGACCAAGGTGGTTTTGAATTGCCTGTCCTTCTAGTAATATAGTGATTCTGGAAAATAATTTATTTAAATTAATGGCTGGTTTCTTTGAGACTTGAAAAATGTCTCAAATAAGACCAAGATAAATTATTAACTGTTATTTGTAGGATTTGTGGAAGAATGGAGCAGATTTATTGGATTATTTGTTATTGTTTGATCAGATATAGTTGATCTCAACTAATATCCCAATATTAAAGGGTTCAAGGGTCTATCAAAGGGATGGTTCAGGAGAGGGCCCAAGGATGGGTTTACCCACACTGACCTGGGTATAGGAAGGTTTGGTAGTTGCTTTTTGTTGTGCGCTCTTTCTTTGAAAGTGTTATTTATTGATTGATTGGTGGTTTTTATTTAATTTGGTGCTGAGTATTAAGGTCACAGAATAACCCTTATTCAAGCACCTGTTTGTTTTTATAATTTGTTCTAGATGTTTTATAACTTGGCCTCTAATTTCCTCCTGTTTCTTTATCATTGTTTCACTCATGATATTTCTCTGGCTAAGTACAACAGATGGCTACTGATAGGTAGGGTGATTGGCATTGGTTGCATAATAGGAAAGTTGGCATGCTAGGCCAGATGGCATGATGATAAAAATTGGATAGGGCAGAGAGGCCCTCTTTAAATAGAAAATTCTTTCCCCAAGGGGTGCTCAAGGCTTCCCCTGAGGATTCTCTCTTTTCCAGTGAGGAACAGTGAGATACAATTACATGAGACATTTATGCTAGTTTGAAAAGTTTTTTACATTTAAGTGAGGCATTTCTGCTGTTTTTGAAAAGCTTTTAAAGGGGTTTCATCCATTCACACCGTTGCATAAATTGCTGTGTAGTGTAGATAGGAAATATTGCTGTGCTGTACTGGTAATTTTTTCAGTGCTACTTGATTCTACCTACATGTATTTTTGTGCAATACTGGTGATTTTTCTGGTTCAGGTTAAGACCAGTCTCACTTGCTCCTGCATATATTCCTCCTGTATACTTCTGCAGAGCCTCCTGTATGTATATTTGCATGCTTGTTTGGTTCTGCTTGAGACTGGTTTGACTCCCTCCTGCATATATTGCTCCTGTATACTTCTCCACAGCCTCCTGTATTACTTCTTCACAGCCTCTTGTATATATAATTCCTGCACAGCCTCTTGTATGTATGCTTGAATGTTTGTTCAGTTTTTTTAAGCTTTTTTAACTTCCTCCTCTATATATTGTTCCTGTATTGCTTCTGCACAGCTTCCTGTATTTATATTTTTATGTTTTTTTGTTTCAGGTGAGCATATCTTGCCTGCTGATCTGCCTCCTGTATCTTTATTGCTGTATTCTGGCTGGGGTGACAGGCTCTGACTGATTGAACTTCCTGCTGTTCTTTAATCTTTAATGTATGCCAATAAGGTGACTGGATCTAGGCTGTTTTAACTGCCTTCTGGATCTGTATTTCTGTATGCTGATGAGCTGACTTGATGTTGACTCATTGCACTGCCTCCTGGATCTGTATTACTGTATTATTCCTGAGGTGAAAGGATCTGACTTGTTGCACTGTTTCAGCCGCCTAGATGCCAAGGCCCTTGCTGTCCTTTAGCTACCAGAGGTTATAGAATAAATAATGAATATATTTGCACCAAAAATCCGTAAAAATATTTGGATAAAGCTATTGCAAGATTAATTTGTTTGGTTTATGGTTTTAATATGATAAATCAATATTGATAAATTAATTATTAAATAAAATTAATAGAGGGGCCACAATAATATTGGGGATCTTAAAACCCTCTCTTCAGGGAATGCCCTTTGAAAACATGTAGACCTGGTTAATTTGGAACCTTTAATTTATATTCTTGAAGGATGTATTGCCCATAGATAATATGTATATAATATACACGGTGGAGTGGCAGAGCTTTGTAACAAAGCTTCCACAACAGAAAAAGGATTCTAAGACTCACTGGTATATTATTTAATCCTTTGGGTACCTGTTTGGGACATGTAATGATGGTTTAAAACTTTTTCTGGGGTTAAAAGGTTGTTCAGCAGTTTAAACTGATAAAAAGAGTTGGGGGTGGATATTATTGATCAGACTAAATCCATAAATCACTTGCTTATCTCTTATAAGTATTTGATTACCTTGGCACAGTGTCTGGATGTAAATATAACTGGGTCTGTGGGTATCAATATCTTCAAGAGATCTCCTTATTTAAAGCTCTTTGAGTCCCAATATTATCTTTCTGAGGGATACGGAGGCTCAAAGGGATGGACACTAAGGCTAGCAGGGTAACCAGTGGTGGCCTGTCACTTTTTCTAGGTGCTGTAGCACGGGTAATATCTAATTCCACAGGGAATGCGAGTTATTCTACCTTTTTAATTGAATTTTTGGACATGTGAATGACACTAATCTGTCCATATTATTTATTATTTAATTAATTATGCTTATTAAATGTTCCCAGTATGGTAAGAATTGTTTTGAAAGACATTTCTATGGGTAATCTGATGGCAATTGGGTTCCCATTATGTATTAACTGATTGAAGTCAAATCATGAAATTGATTCTACTCCTTATTTTCAAAATTCAGTTAATTCACTTCAAATAATTACTTCAAAATATAAACCATGAAAATTCATTTAATAATTTTACATCATTAATTTCCTTAGAATTTCACAAATATACTGATGCCTTGAAATTCTCACAATTGTTTATTAAAGTATTTGAATATATTTATAAAAAAAATAGTTCTCTTATTTTTGAAATTTTTGGTATTTTTAATTATGTTTAATAAAAAATATGTATAAAGGTTATTTAGGTATTTTGATATAGTTTTAATTATTTTTAGATTATCTACTACCCACGAGGAAATTTTTTACATATTTAGAATGTTCCTGTATAGTTTTTAGCATATTTACATGGTACCTGAGCTTCTTGGGCCACCTGTCACTATGTCAGCCCATAGTCCCGCAGCTGCCTACTTGTCAAAGGCCCGGGGCTGCGTACAAGGCTTGTCAGGGTACGCTGACAGGGTTGAATTGGTACTGCGCAGCTGCGCATGGGTTGATTGATTGCCGCAGCTGCGTGTGGGAATTGTGACAGAACACATTTCTGTATATAACTCCTAAAATATAGACAACACCTCAATTCTGACTGAATTTTTGGTGTGAAACCTATACGTGACAATGGGTGTGAAATATTTACAGTGAGTGACCCTACCCAATTTTGGGTCAAGAATCTATTTCTGAAACAATATTTATGGATTTCTTACTCATTCTTAAGTTAATTTTAATATTTTTATTTTTATGTTATTTATGTTACTTTTGCAGCTTTCTCTGCAATGGTAGCAAGCATACGTGCTTCAGTTCCTTTTGCTGGCCCTGTAGTTTCTGAGATGTATTGGTCCATTGGGTATGTTATTTTCTGGTAACCATTCATCTTTGTCTGCAGATTCTCATCAATACCATACTAAGTATAGTCTAACATCTTTTCATAGCCCTCTCTCCTTTTTTTCTCTCAATATCCTCCTGACTTTCCATTTTTCTTTCACAGGTCAGGTTGTATTGGGATCATTCCTGGAGGTAGGTTGCCACCTTCTTTTGTTTGAAAGTGTTTCACTAGGCTAACAGGGAATAATGGGTTCTTTCTGATAATTCTTCACTCAAGATTACTTCTACAGCATTTTTCCATGCATCTTCTTGATAAAAAATGGTCCTACAAAAGGTGGTTTCAGCTTTCTGTTACCTGCTAAATTTTTGATGTTGGCAGTAGATATCAAGATCTGATCTCCTATCTTAAATCAAGATTCTCTTTGTGATTTTTCCAATCTTTGTTTGTTGTATTCTACTGCTATTTCTAAAAATCTTTGAGCATGATTATTTGCCAAGTCTATGATCTTCTGGAAGTCTAGAGATGTGGGATGAATGGTGGCTAAGTTTTGGTTCAAAGTATTCCTAGGGAGTTTTGGAATCCATCCCCTTTCAAGTATGTAAGGGCCTTCTTTGGTAGTAGAGTTTTTACTGCTATTAAAAGCCAGTTCCAGGGCTGGGAGTAGGTTTACCTAATAATGGTAATATCCATCTGAGTTTTTGTACTCTAGACCAAAGCTACAAAACCTTCATAACTTATCTTCCAAGGTCTGTGTCATTCTTTCAGCTAATCCATAAGTCTGGGGATGATATTCTGTAGATGTCAGCTTGCTACTACTGCAGAGCAAGCTGAAAAAGTAACGGAAATAACATAAAAATAATTATATTGAAATCAACCTGACAAGGATTAGTAAAACCATGAATATTATTTCAAAAATGGATTTTCCACCCAACATTAGGTAGGATCACTCACTGACCCCACCCTTGAAATCCAACTCCTTATATTTTTAAATAATTAAGGAAAAGAAAGACCAAAATACCACGGAACCAATATTGAACTTTTTGGCCAATCAAATATTTCACATGTATTGTCAAGTATAGGTTTCACGCCTAAAATTCAGTCAGAATTGAATTGTTGTGTATATTTTAGGAGTTACAGAAGGAAATGTGTTCTTTCACAATTACTGCATGCAGCCGCAGCAGCCAATGCACCCGTGCGCGGCTGAGCTACAGCTCTTTCACTCTTTTAAATTTGTGTACACAGCCCTGGGCCTCTGAAAAGTATGCAGCAGCGGGACTACGTGTTTAAAAAGTGACAGGCGGCCTGAGAAACTTAGGTACCGGGTAAACATGCTACAACCCACGTGGAACATTCCACATATGTAATGAATGTTCCCGTGGATATTAAATAGTCTGAAAGTACATAAATTTATATAAAAACAATTAAATAACCTTTATGCTTATTTTTTATTAAATATAATTCAAAGTACCAAAAATTTCAAAAATAAGACAATGACTACTTCTAAAGATGTATTAAAATACTTTGATATGGTATTATGAAAATTTCTAGACATCAACATATTCTTGACATACTAAGAAAAATTATGATGTAAAAATATTTCATGAATACTTATGACTTACATTTTTAAGTAATTATTTTAGTAAATCAACTGAATTTTGAAAATAAGGATTAAAATCAATATCATGACTTTACTCCAATTATTTAATACATAATGAGGACTCACCTGACATCAGAATATCCGTCGAAATGTCTGGTAAAATAATTCTGAACTAACTGGGAAAATTTACTAAGGATAATTAACTAAAGAATAAAAAAAGGACATATTAGTGTTATTCACACGTCCAAATATCAATTATAATGTAGAATAATTCCCATACCCTGTGGAATTAGATGCTAACCATGTTACAGCACGAAGAACACGTTACAGGCTCCCACCAAATACACTTCTAGCCTCATTTTCCGTCCCTTTGAGCCCCTGTACCCCTCAGAAGGACAATATTGGGACTCCAAAAGCTATAAATAAAGAGCTCTTTTGAGGATATTGATACTCAGAGACCTAGTTATATTTATATCAAGACACCATTCCAAGGTAATCAAATACTTATAAGAGATAATTAAATGATTTATGGCTTAGTCTGTTTAATCATATCCATCCTCAACCTTTTTTTTATCAATTTAAACTGCTGAACAACCTCATAACCCCAGTATACAGGCTTAACCCATCAGTGCACATCCCAAACAGATACCCTAAGCATTTAATCAAATACAAGTGAGTCTTATTATACTTTCTCTCTAGTGGCAGCCTGGTTACAAAGCCCTCCCACTCCACCGTGTATTTTATGTACATATTATCTTTGGGAAAAATATCCTTTAAAATAAAGGGCCCAAAGTAACCAGGCCTACATGTTTTCATACTGAATTCCCTGAAGGGAGGTGTTAAAGATCTTCAATATAATTGTGGCCCCTCTATAAAAATATTTAATAACCAATTTATCTATATTGATTTGTAACAATAAACCATAACCAAACCAATTAACCTTTCAATAAGATTTATCCAAATATTTTTACAGATTTTTGCTGCATTTATTAAATAATATATTTATTATTTATTCTATCACCTCTGGTAGCTAAAGTATAGCAAGGGTCTTGGTATCCAGGAGGCTGAAAGTAGAAAAGTTTAAAGTAGTACCTAGTATATTGTGTAGATTCCTCCAGAATTCAGAAGTGAATTTGGGGTCTCTGTCACTGATTATAATCTTGGGTATAAAAAAATCAGCTATAATCCTGTTCCAGAATAACAAAGCCACATCCATAGAATTGTGTTCTTTGTGGTTAGTCAAGAATTTTGCCTTCTCAGACTTTCTGTCTACTATAACAAGAAAAGAGTTATATGAGTGTGTACCTCCAGGGGGGAGGCCTGTGACAAAATCCATATTAGTTATTTCCTACCTATTTCTGGGTTCAGAGATCTTCTGTAGGAGTACAAACCTTTTGCCGTTAGTTTTAGTAGATTTTTGGCAAGTCTCACAGCTAGTAACATACTTGATAGTGATTTTTTCCCAGTCTATCCACCAAGAAGTCTGTTTTACTTTCTCCAAGGTCCTTTCAGTGGATAGATGCCCTTATGAGCAGTTGTCATGGGATTTCCAGATTATGTGTTGTATATTTTCTTTTTTACTCAGTAACAATACACCCAAT
This sequence comes from Puccinia polysora, assembly GCA_025617555.3. NCBI lineage: Eukaryota > Fungi > Basidiomycota > Pucciniomycetes > Pucciniales > Pucciniaceae > Puccinia > Puccinia polysora. Next base: position 1,741,740 of record JAOOQA010000021.1, read on the forward strand.
TGTTGGTGTCTGTAGTAAAGGAGACCATCACAAAAATTAAACCTTCCTGGTTTTTAGGGTTTGAGTAATGGGGCAGGTAAAATATTTATCAGGGCTGCTTCTGGGAATTCACATTCCATAATGGTAATCAGCAGCTTGATATCAGATCAATATTTCTCTCTTACTAGATCAAAGAAAGCAGTATCTAATTCACATAAGTGGATTCACATAATTTGAGCATCTGATGCAAAGAGATTGATGTTTAAGATAGGAAACATATCCTGATCCTCAGGGTCATATGATGGATTACTAGGGTCATGAGGCCAATCATTCCTACCTAGACTATCAGCATTCTGGTGTTTAGCTCCAGCTTTATGCACTATATTCTTCTGGTCTCTAGACTGTTTTATAGCAATTTGCCACATGAGCATATGTCTACTGAGAGTCTTCATGTTCATAAGAGTTCTCACAGCATTACAGATTGTAATTACTTGGAAAGTGGTGCCTTCTAAGTAATATTGTGGCTTCTCAAGAGTCCATACCAGAGCCAAGCATTACATCTGACTGGCTCCATATGTTTTTTCAGTTTCTTTTATGAAAGGAAATAACAGTTGATACAACGGGACCAGGCTGTTTGTATTCCAATGGTCAGTTGTGAACACGCAGTAGAGAATAATAACAATGAAACCAAATCAGAAAGTACTCAATAGGCTTCTCTACAGGCTAGATGATTGCCTTGACAAGACTAAGTAGATTATATAAGACACTGTTACACAATAGACCAATCCTACCAGAATGAATAGTTGAAATGAATTAAATTACTTCCTGGGGTTGAGTTGGTGAATGATTTGAAAACTACTGCAAAGATGTGGCTGAAGGTGATCAGAATAAAGAGTTTTTGAAGTGAAGACATTGATTGATCCTACCAAGTCAAGCCAAGGTTGCAATGTTTTAGTGTACTGGTGATCAGGTTGGTTTGTCTTGATTGAGTGCCAAGTATGAAGAAAGTGACACAAACAGTAAGACAAAAGAAAGCAGAAAAAAAAGGAATGAAACAGAAGCGGATAAGGAAAGCTAGCTAAGTAGGTGACAGGCGCAAATGACAGGCTGCTATATCTTCTCAGCCCGCACACAATTTGAGAAATAGTCAGAAATAAATATCAACATATTTGATCTGTCTAGATATGAAAAGTACTGATTTCTCCAATTTTTTGTCCTCTTCTTTTCTTTCTTGGTGTAAGGCTGTTTCAAACCCTAACATACAAGCTTCAATATACAGATTGAAGGGCTAAGAGTAATCTGGTTGGATGAGTAGAGGGGTGGAGGTCATAGCTATTTTCAATTCTTCATAGTTTTTCAACCTCTCATGTGTCATTTCAAAGAGAGTGTTATTCTTGCATATTTCATACAGACCTTTAGTCAGAATAACAAAATAAGGGATATATTGTCTTAATTAACTGCAAAAACTAATGAATGATAGCAACTCTGTTTTATTCTGAGGCATGGGTCTGTTCATGACAGCAGCTATCTTATTCTGGTCCGCATCTAGAGTTGGAACCAGAGACTATATGTCCTAGAGCTTTCTGTTCTCCATATCAAAAGTTACATTTCTTCATGGAGACTTTCAATCCTGCTTTGGAGATGGTTTGAAGAACTAATCTTATTTGATTTATATGAGTCTCCCAATCATCAGAATATATGATAAAATCATCTATATAAACCATCCATCATCCTTTTCTGATATAAGTACCTAGAACTGTATCCATTGTTCTCTGGAAGTTTGATGGAGGATTCTTTATACCAATGGGCATCCTGAGGTATTCATATATTCCTAAGTGACAGATTATTCTCATAAACGTTATACTTTCAGGTCTAATAGGTATTTGGTGGAACTCTTTAAGCATATCCATAGTAGTGATGTATTTAGCTCTAGATAGGTTATGCAGAGCATGATCAATCCAGGGTATATGAAAATAGTCTGCTTGATTAGAGTTATTCAACATTCTGAAGTCTCCTACCATTCTTTACTTATCATTATTCCAAGCTATGATTACAGGAGTAGTCACATCTACTTGGTCATTGTGCCCTACTTTCCTCAATACTTGTAGGTCTATAAGTTCTTGGATGTGTTCCTCCAGAGCTAGTCTAGATTTAGGAATAGAGGGATAAGCTGGTCTTCTTAGGTTAGGAGGATAAGGAGGCTTAATAGTCAATGTTAATACCATGCCATGTCCTTTGATCTCAGCTTGATACTATTGCAGAGCAAGCTGAAAAAGTAACAGAAATAACATAAAAATATTAATAACAAAATTAACCAAAAAAGGAATAGGAAAGCCATAGTAGAAAAACCATGAATATTATTGCAAAAATGGATTCTCCACCCAAAATTAGGTAGGGTCACTCACTGACCCCACCCTTAAAACCCAACTCCTTATATTTTTAAATAATTAAAGAAAGAAAGACCAAAATACCACGGCACCACTATTGAAATTTTTGGCCAATTAAATATTCCACATTTATTGTCACGTATAGGTTTCAAACCTAAAATCCAGTCAGAATTGAGGTGTTGTGTATATTTTAGGAGTTACAGACGGAAAACTTTTCTGTCACATTTCCTGCATGCAGCCGCGGAAGCCAATTCACCCGCGCGCAGCTGAGCTACAGAACTTTCACCCTGTCAAAGCCGTGTACGCAGCCTTGGGCCTCTGACAAGTACGCAGCTGCGGGACTACGGGTTGACAAAGTGACAGGCCACCTGAGAAACCTAGGTAAGATGTAAACATGCTACAACCTACACGAGAACATTCTACATATGCAATAAATGTTCCTGTAGATAGTAGATAGTCTAAAAATACATAAATTTATATAAAAATACCTAAATAACCTTTATACGTATTTTTATTGAATATAATTCAAAGTACAAAAAATGTCGAAAATAAGACAATGACTAATTTTAAAAATATATTAAAATACTTTAATATACTATTATGAGAATTTCTTGAAATCAAAATTTTGCTGATATACTAAGAAAACTAAAGATGTAAAAATACTACATGAATAACCATGACTTATATTTTTAAGTAATTTTCTTAGTAAATCAACTGAAATTTGAATATAAGGAGTAAAAACAATATCATGACTTTAGTCCAATTTTTTAATACATAATGAGAACTAACCTGACATCAGAATATCCGTAGGAATGTCTATTCACTTAATTATTGACTTATTGGGAACATTTACTAAGTATAATTGATTGAATAATGAATAAAAAGGACAGATTAGTGTTATTCACACGTCCAAACATCAATCAAAAAGTAGAATAATTCCCATACCCTGGGTAATTAGATGCTACCCGTGTTACAGCACCAAGAACCCGTGAAAGGCTACCACTGCTTACCCTTCTAGCCTCAGTGTCCGTCTCTTTGAGCCCCTGTCCCCCTCAGAAGGACAATATTGGAACTCTAAAAGCTATAAATAAAGAGCTCTTTTGAGGATATTGATACCCAGAGACCCAGTTATATTTACATCCAGACACCGTTCCAAGGTAATAAAATACTTACAAGAGATAATCAAGTGATTTATGGCTTTATTCTGATTAATAATATCTGTCCTCAACCCTTTTTATCAATTCAACCTGCTGAATAACCTTATAAACCTAGTGTACAGGTTTAACCCATCAGTGCATGTCCCAAAAATACCACAAGGATTTAATAATATACCAGTGAGCTCAGTATCCTTTCTATTTTTTGGAAGCTTGGTTACAAAGCCCTTCCACTCCACCGTGTATTTTATATACATATTATCTTTGGGAAAAATATCCTTTAAACTAAAGGTTGCAAAGTAACCAGTTCTTTATGAATTCCTTGAAGAGAGGTGTTAAAGATCCCCAATATAATTGTGGCCCCTCTATAAAAATATTTAATAATCACTTTATCTATATTGATTTATAAAAATAAACAATATCTAAACCAATTAACCTTGCAATAAGCTTTATCCAAATATTTTATGGATTTTGGCTGCATTTATTGAATGATATATTTATGATTCATTCTATCATCTCTTGTAGCTCAAGGATAGCAACGATCTTGGCATCCAGGAGGCTGACAATTGGGGGTCTGGACGGGAAATATTCCATTTTATTATATTTGATACCTTGGACCAGACATTTCACATAAAATGAAATCAAAAATAAATTTATCTGACATTTTAACCGTGATTCATCATTAAATTTTTTTGCAGTGGATTTAAAAACCGATGCATAATTGATAATCTATTATTTGAATCTTTTGAAGGTGAAAATATTAAAAATTATAAACCAACCAATTGGGAAGGTTTGACTCAAGCTGAGCAACTTAATATCTCTTCTGCATGTAAACACTTAGATAAACTCCTTCAACAAGAAGATCTTGAGATGCGTATCAAATTACAGGCCCTATTAAGAAAACATAAAGCCAGGAAGAAATACCATATAAATTACTTTTTAAAATATAAAAGTAAGTATAAAACTTGTATTACCATATTATTTTTATTAAAATAAGATTAATATATTTTATTGACAAATAAAATAACCTTTTACCATCAGTGAACCCTCCTATACCAGAAACCACCACCACTGAAACTGATTTATTGGATCAAGAAGTCCCAGATATCTCTGGAAGCCCTGAAAATATTGATTGGACAGGTGAAGACCCCATTGGGACAAACCAAAACCCTGTAGGATTAGGTATCAAGGACCAATTTGATCCCAATGAAGTCCTGGTACCCTTGAATATGAACTTGAGTGAGTTTTAAATAAAACTTATTTTTACAGATTTTTTCTGTAGAAAAATACTTATTAGCATTTTATTCAATATGAATAGATGTAACACAAGAGACTCAGGGATAATTCCCTCCTCTGTGTCTTTGCCAGGAGCCCCCAGTAACCATGAGACAACCAATAATTTAAACCATGAGGGGAATGGAACCCGTGAATAAAATGTTGATGTGGAAGGAAAAGCCCCAAGGACTGTTGCCCTCCCCCAACCTAAGGCCAGAGAAGGTAGTAAAATTAAGCCACCCTCCATTTCAAGAAGATTCCCTGCAGCCACCCCAGAATAATCTTGCCAAGGAAGCTAGGATCAAAGACTTAGCCAGAGAGCACATGAAATATTGGGAAGAGTTCAAAGAAGCCCAAGCCAATGAGGACATGGTATCTACAAAAAAGATAATCTCCCACATAAAAGCTACCCAGATAGCTCTTCAGAAAAGGATTCCAAGGAAAGAGGTAGAATCCTAGGTAGAAAAGTGGAATCCTTGGGATCAATTAGCCCAACTGAAAGGCAAAGGATCAGGAAACAAGAGATCTTCTTCCCATCCAAATCCAAAGGGAAAGAAGGATTGGGATCAGATAATATCCTTAGCTCAAAAGTGGAAAAATGTGTTCAACAATCAGCCTCTAATTCTGAACCCAGTAACTTGTCTAAACCAACCTCTGATGTAATTACTTCCTTTTCTAATGATATGCACCATAATTTCAAGGTTGTTTGTGGAAAATTGGATGGTTTTTATACCCAAATGGATAAGTTAACCTCAGTAGTAGCCAAATTAATTAATAACCAAACAAAAACTGTAGGAATGGAAGTTATTAAAGCACATACAGAAAAATTATTGGAGAAAATAAAGCAAGGTAAAATCAGACAGACTCAAACAATTGAGTATAAGTTATCAGGTAATTTAGAAGATTTTATTACGTCTTTTCAACCTTAAAAAGAAGAATTGGTAAATAGTACTAACAGCTCCATTCTGTCACTTAGTGAGAAATTAGATCTGATTAATAACAAAGTGGACCTGCAACTTAATCTGATCAAGAATGATCTTAGAGACTTAAAAATCCTCTGACCAACCCCTTCGGGAGTACAACAGAGGAACCAAAACCTCCCAGACAAACAACTACGCCTTATGCACCACCCTTACTAGGAATGCATAGGAGTGACACCTTCAGGCCTAGTCCTACTCCTGAAAAGGAACAAGCGCTCAAACTTTTACCCTCAATTTCTGAATGGCCTAAGTTCTCCAGTGAAGGAGAATACAATCATATCAATTTCATTAAATTTATTCACTATACTATTAACTCTTATGAATTTCCAGAATCTATAGATGAAGTCAGGATACCCAGACTCTTTGAAGGAGTAGCTTTAAACTGGTTCATCAGTAAAAGAGAAGAAGTGGGATCCTTACCATGGAATTCTTGTAAAATTCTAATTAATGAACAATTTGGTTCTAGAATGTGGACAAGAAAAATGATGAAAAATTTCAAAAATTCCTCATTTGATCCCTCCAAGGATAAGCCTCACAAATGGTGCTTGAAACAGAATAGAAGACTAGATTGCTTCTATCCAGATGCTGATAAAGAGGAAGTAAATGAAATACTCCACAACTTATGTCCTGGAAATCTTAACCATAATTTAAGATGCAGGATGAGTATAGATGCTGACTTACCAACTGTATTCAATTTGTTAGAAGAATTCATAGACATGAATGGGTTAGACAAGAAGGTTTCTTCTAGACCTCAAGAGAACTTCAAAATTAACAAAACCAGAGATCAACCCCCTCTGAAAATTACCTCTGATAATAAGAAACCAAATGATAACAGGGAAAAAGAGAGAATTCCTGGAACTTGTTGCAATTGTAACAAGACAGGGAATATGAGACAAGACTGCCCATTACCAAAAAGAAAGAAAGCATTCTTGGAAGGAGAGCAGGAGGTTGAAGGGAATCAGAACAATGAACATATATCTGATACTGAAGGATCCCTTTCTGAATGTGAATTGATCCTGACCAACCCTGTTAATGTTATAGAAGGAGATATAGGTACTTCTATAGAAATCAATAACATCCATGGGGACTTTAGTTTGGCCCAAAATGGGATCCTACCATAATTCCTAGACATATCACGGATTTTAAACCATTAACAGTTAAACCTATGAGTGGTAAGAGTTATACTACTGGTCAAACTTGCTATGAAACAGGATTGTATAGGGACAGACCTATAAGGTTATTACTGGATAGTGGAGCTTTCTGCTCATGTGTCTGTACTGAATTCTTAAACAAATGGGATCCCAATTGGAAATAACACCTTCTGCCCATCCCAAAAGACAAGTTTAGCTCTTGCAACTCTACCATGAATGCTATTGGAGTATGGACTGCTCCTATAATATTACCATACTAAAGGATCTTTGAGAATACAAGTGGAATTTGTGGTATTTCTCAACCAATTATGTGACTACCTGATAATAGGAAATTATGGTTGATGTCTATATGGTATAGATGTGTTCCAGAGTAAAGGGAGATACTTTACCGTGGGTGTTAACTGTGACCAGAAGTTTAAGATATCCACCATCCAATCTAACTTCTCCTCTTCAACTTATCAAAAGCATTTAGAAGACTTTAATCAAGAATACTTCTCTCAAGCAGCTCTAAATACAAAACTTTCTGAGGAACAGAAGAAAGATACATTGACAGTCTGCTTTGAGAACCAAAATGCTTTTTTGTACTAAATATCACCCCATTGGTGATATCAAAGGACATGAAATGGTATCAACATTGACTATTAAGCCTCCTTATACTACAAACTTTAGAAGACCAGCTTATCCCTCTAGTCCTAAGCCTAGAATAGCTCTTGAGGAAAATATTCAAGAACTGATAGACTTACAAGTATTAAGGAAAGTAGGGCACAATGAGCAGGTAGATGTTACCACACCTGTGATCATAGCTTGGCATAATGAGAAGTCTAGAATGGTAGGAGACTTCAGAATGCTCAATAATTATACTCAGGCAGATTATTATCCTATACCCTGGATTTTTCATGCTCTGCATAACTTTTCCAAGGCCCAATATATCACTGATATGGATATGATTAAAGGTTTCCACCAGATACCTATAACCCCTGAAAGCAGAAAGTTTATGAGAATAATCTGTCATTTTGAAATATATGGATATCTTAGGATGCCCTTTGGTATAAAGAATGCCCCATCACACTTCCAGAGAACAATGGATACAGTTCTAGGTACATAAATCAGACAAGGATGAATGATGGTATATATAGATTATGTTATCATATATTCTGATGATTGGGATACTCATGTCAACCAAATCATATTAGTACTCCCAACTATTTCGAAAGCAGGATCAAAAGTATCCATGAAGGAATGCAACTTGGGATATGGAGAATTGAAAGCCCTAGGGCATATAGTCTCTGTTCTAACTCTAGCTGCTGATCAAAATAAGATAGCTGCTTTCATGAACAGACCCATGCCTCCAAATAAAACAGAGTTCCTTCCTTTCATTAGTTTTTTCAGTTACTACAGACAGTACATACCAAAGTTTTCTATGGTAACTAAAAGTCTCTATGAAATATGCAACAATAACACTCTCTTTGAAATGACACATGAGAGATTGAACAATTATGAGGAACATAAAATAGCTATTACATCTACTCCTTCACTCATTCAACCAGATTACTCCAAGCCCTTGAAACTGTACATTGACGCCTGTATGGAAGGGTCAGGAGCTTTTCTACATCAAGAAAGGATAGAAGAAGACAGACCAGTAGAGAAACCAGTCCTCTTCATATCTAGACAGATCAAAGATACAGAAAAGAGATATTGGCAGCCTCCTCAATGCCAATACCCTTGCTATCTGTTAGCTACCAGAGGTGATAGAGTAGATAATAAATATATTATTTAATAAATGCAGCAAAAATCTGTAAAATATTTGGATTAAGCTTATTGCAAGGTTAAGTGGTTTGGTTATTGTTTATTGTTTTAAATCAATATGAATAAATTGATTATTAAATATTTTTAGAGAGGGGCCACAACTATACTGGGGATCTTTAACGCCTCTCTTCAGGGATTTCAGTATGAAAACACATAGTCCTGGTTACTTTGGGCTCTTTAGTTTAAAGAATATTTTACCCAAAGATAATATGTATATAAAATACACAGTGGAGTGGCAGGGCCTTGTAGCCAAGCTACAACCACAGAGAAAGGATAATAAAACTTACTGGTATATTATTAAATCCTTTGGGTATCTGTTTGAGACGTGTACTGATGAATTAAACCTGTATACTGGGGTTATAAGGTTGTTCAGCAGTTTTAATTTATATAAAAGAGGTTGAGGACAGATATTATTGATCATAAATTTCCATAAATCACTTACTTATCTCTTATAAGTACTTGATTACCTTGGCACGGTTTCTGGATATGAATATAACTCGGTCTCTGCCCATCAATATCCTCAAAAGAGCTCTTTATTTATAGCTTTTGGAGTCCCAATATTGTCCTTCTGGAGGTTTTAGGTGCTCAAAGGGACGGCCACTAAGGCTAGCAGGGTAACCAGAGGTAGCCTTTCATGTGTTATTGGTGCTATATCACGTGTAGCATCTAATTCCTCAGGGTATGGGAATTATTCCACTTTATAATAGACATTAGGATGTGTGAATAACACTAATCTGTCCTAGTTATGTATTATTGAATTAATTATCTTGAGTAAATGTTCCCAGTAATTTAATAATTATATAAATAGACATTTCTACGGACATCTTGATGTCAGGTAAGTTCTCATTATGTATTATATATAACTGGAGTAAAAGTCATAATATTGATTTTACTCCTTATTTTCGAGTTCCAGTTGATTTACTAAGATAATTACTTAAAAATATAAGTCATGTGAATTCATTTAATATTTTTACATCATTAGTTTTCTTAGTATGTCACAAAGATATTGATGTCTAGTAATTCTCATAAAATTATATTAAAGTATTTTAATATATTTTTAGAATTTTTCATTGTCTAATTTTCGAAATTCATGGTACTTTAAATTATATTAAATAAAAAATACGTATAAGGATTATTTATGTATTTTTATATAATATTATGTATCCTTAGACTCTCTACTATCCAGGGGAACATTTATTACATATGTAGAATGTTCCCGTGTAGTTTGTAGCATGTTTACGCGGTACCTGAGCCTCTCAGGCCGCCTGTCACTCTTTCAACCCGTAGTCCCGCGGCTGCGTACTTTTCAGAGGCCCAAGGCTGCGTACACGACCTTGACGGAGTTACAGGGCTATATCTCAGCCGCGCGGGGGTGAATTGGCTGCCGCGGCTGCGTGCGGGAATTGTGACAAAACACATTTCCGCCCGTAACTCCTAAAATATACACAAAACCTCAATTCTCACTGAATTTTAGGTGTGAAACCTATACGTGACAATGTGTGCGAAATATTTAATTGGCCAAAAAGCTCAATAATGGAGCCGTAGTATTTTGGTTTTTCCTTCCTTAATTATTTAAAAATATAAGGAGTTGGATTTCAAGGGTGGCGTCAGTGAGTGACCCTACCTAATTTTGGGTAAAGAACCCATTTCTGTAATAATATTTATGGTTTTCCTACTCCTTATTAGGTTAATTGTATTATTATTATTTTTATGTTATTTTTGTTACTTTTGAAGCTTGCTCTGCAATAGTAGCAAGCTGACAGATATGGAGCCAGTCATTGGGAATGTTTGGCTCTAGTATGGGCTTTAGAAAAGCTACACTATTACTTAGAAGGCACCACTTTTCAAGTGATCACTGACTGTAATGCTGTTCATGAACATGAAAACCCCCAGCAGACATAAGCTCAGGGGGAAAATTGCTATACAACAGTATAGAGTTCAGATGACTATAGTGCATAAATCTGGAGCGAAACATCAGAATGATGATATTCTAAGTAGGAATTCTTTGCCTAATGACTCTAGAAATCCAGCATATGACCCTGAGGATCAAGATATCTTTCCTATCTTGAACATCAATTGTTTTGCATTAAATGCTACAATCATGGGGATACACTTATGTGAATTAGATACTGCTTTCTTTAATCTAGTGAGGGACAGCTACACCCCTGAAATCAAGCTGCTGATTACCATTATGGAATGTGAATCCGCAGAAGCAGCTCTGATTAATAGTTTACCTGCTTCACTACTTAAACCATATAAAGCAGGAAGGTTTACTTTTTGGGAAGGTCTCTTTTACAACAGACACCAACATTCCAGTGTATTGGTACTGAGTAACAGAGAACATATACAACACATACTCCATGAATGCCATGAAAACTGTTCATCAGGGCATCTATTGACTTACTGGACCTTGGATAAAGTAAAACAGACTGCTTGGTGGATAGACTGGAAAGAAATCACTATTAAGTATTTTACTATCTGTGAGACTTGCCAAAAATCTAATAAGACTACTAGCAAAAGGTTTGGACACCTACAGAAGATCTCTGAGCCCAAAAATAGATGATAAATCATTAATATGGATTTTTTCACTGGCCTCCCCCCTGGAGGTACTCATTTATATAACTCTGTCCTGGTTATAGTTGACAGATACTCTAAGAAGGCAAAATTCTTACCTCACCACAAAGAAGATAGTGCTCTGGATGTATCTCTACTATTTTGGAACAGGATCATTGCTGATGTTGGTATACCCAAGATTATAATCAGTGACAGAGACCCCAACTTCACCTCTGAGTTTTGGAGGAATCTACATGATATACTGGGTACTAATCTAAAATTTTCTACAGAATACCATCCCCAAACTGATGGATTAGCTGAAAGAATGATAGAGACCCTAGAAGATATGTTGAGAAGGTTCTCTAGCTTTGGTCTAGAATACAAAAACTCAGATTTTTATTTCAATGATTGGGTGATCCTACTCCCAGCTCTAGAGATGGCTTATAACAGTAGTAAACATTCTACTACCAAAGAAGCACCTTACATACTAGAAAGAGGATGGATTCCAAAACTCCCTAGGAATAACTTAAACTATAACTTAGCCACCATTCATCCAACATCTCTTTACTTTAAGAAAATGATAGATCTGGCCAATAATCATGCTGAAAAATTTGTAGAAGAAGCAGTAGAATACAACAAACAAAGATGGGACAAATCACATAGGGAACCTGAATTTAAAATAGGAGATCAGATCTTGATATCCACTACCAACTTCTACAATCTAGCAGGTAACAGAAAGCTGAAACCAGCCTTTGTTGGACCATTTTTTATCAAAAATATTCATGGCAAAAATGCTGTAGAAGTAATCTTGAGTGAAGAAATATCAAGAAAACACCCAGTATTTCCTGTTAGCCTAGTAAAACACTTTCAACCAAGAGAAGGTAGCAACCTCCCTCCATCAATAATCACAATAGAACCTGACCCTATGAAAGAAAAAGGGAAATTCAGCAGGATATTGAGAGACAAGAAAGAGAGAGTGCAAGGAAAAGATGTTAGACTATACTGAGTAAGATACAAAGGAGAATCTGCAGACAAAGATGAATGGTCACCAGAAAATGATATAGGTCATGGACCAATACATCTGAGAAACTACAGAGCCAGCAAAATGAACTGAAACACAGATGGAATTAATTTTTTCCCAACATGCTCCAGATTTTCTTTCAGATATGGCTATATTTTGGAGTGGGGGAATGTCAGCTTGCTACTATTGCAGATCAAGCTGCAAAAGTAACAGAAAAAAAAAAATAATAATAATAATAAAACGTAAGAAGGAGTACAAAACCCATAAATATTACTGCAAAAATGGATTCTTCACCAAAAATTAGGTAGGGTCACTTGCAGACCCCACCCTTGAAATCCAACTCCTTATATTTTTAAATGATTAAAAAAAAAGACCAAAATACCATGGCACCACTATTGAGCTTTTTGGCCAATATAATCTTTCACATGAATTGTCATGTAAAGGTTTCACACCTAAAATTCAGTCAGAATTGAGGTGTGGTGTATATTTTAGGATTTACAGACGGAAATGTGTTCTGTCACAATTCCTGCATGCAGCTTTGGCGGCCAATACACCCGCGTGCGGCTCAGCTCCAGCGCTGTTACCCTGTCAATGCTGTGTATGCTGCCCTGGGCCTCTGAAAAGTACCCAGCCGCAGGACTACGGGTTGAAAAAGTGACAGGCGGCCTGAGAAACCTAGGTAAAGCTTAAACATGCTAAAAACTACACGGGAAAATTATACATAGGTAATAAATGTTCCCATGGATAATGGATAGTCTAAAAATACATAAAAGTACATAAAAATACCCAAATAACCTTTATACATATTTTTTATCAAATATAATTCAAAGTACCAAAAATGTCGAAAAAAAGATAATGACTATTTCTAAAAAGATATTAAAATCCTTAAATATACTATTATGAGAATTTCTAGACATCAATACTTTCATGAAATACTAAGAAAAACTTATGATGTAAACATATTACAGGAATACCCATGACTTAAATTATCAAGGAATTATTTTAGTAAACCAACTGAAATTCAAAAATAAGGAGTAAAATCAATATCATGAGTTTACTCCAATTATTTGATACCTAATGAGAACTCAACTGACATCAGAATATCCATAGGAATTTCTATTAAAATAATTATTAACTTACTGGGAACATTTACTAAGGATGATTAATTAAATAATAAATAAAAAGGACAGATTAGTGTTATTCACACGTCCAAAGATCAATTATAAAGTATAATGATTCCCATACCCTGTGGGATTAGATTCTACCCATGTTATAGCACCAAAAACACGTTAAAGGCTACCACTGGCTACCCTGCTAGCTCAGATTCCGTCTCTTTGAGCCCCTGTACCCCTCAGAAGGACAATATTGGGACTCCAAAAGCCATAAATAAAGAGCTCTTTTGAGGATATTGATACCCAGAGACCCAGTTATATTTACATCCAGACACCGTTCCAAGGTAATCGAATACTTATAAGAGATAATTAAGTGATTTATGGCTTTAGTCTGATTAATAATATCCATCCTTAACCCTTTTTATGAATTTAAACTTCTGAAAAACCTTACAACCCCAGTATACAGGTTCAACCCATCAGTGCATGTCCCACAAAGGTACCCAAAGGATTTAATAATATAACAGTGAGTCTTATTATCCTTTCTCTGTTGTGGCAGCTTGGTTACAAAGCCCTGCGATTCCACTGTGTATTTTATATCCATATTATCTTTGGGAAAAATATCCTTTAAACTAAAGGTTCCAAAGTAACCAGGCCTACATGTTTTCATACTGAATTCCCTGAAGAGAGGTGTTAAAGATCTTCAATATAATTTTGGCCCCTCTATAAAAATATTTAATAATCAATTTATCTATATTGATTTATAACAATAAACCATATCCAAACCAATTAACCTTGCAATAAGCTTTATCCAAATATTTCACATATTTTTGCTCCATATATTAAATAATATATTCATGATTTATTCTATCACCTCTGGTAGCTAAAGGATAGCAAATATCTTGGCATCCAGGAGGCTGACAAAGCTGACAGGGGAAAGTATTTTATTGTCATCCTGTTGGAGCTCCTTTTTGTCATACTGACACCAAACTCAGTCTAACCTCAGTCTAACCCTCAGGCCTGATCTACTTTCTCAGGAACTTTAACCTCAGGGCTCAGGAGACTTACATCAATATGTCTCCAGTAACTATATACCTCAGAATCTTCATGCAGTACATATCTACATATAGTCTAACCTCATACTATACACAGAAAGACTCCATAGGCTTGCACATACTAAATCTCCCAGGCTCTACTCTACCTCTCTGTCTAACCCATACCTCTTTGGGTTATCTCTCTGTCTAACCCATACCTCTCTGGGTTATCTCTCTGTCTAACCCATACCTCCTCTGTGTGGTTTATCCTTTGGGAATCTTTAGGTACATCCTCTTGCAGATTGTATTACATACTCTCTCTACTTAGTACATAGTGTCATGACCCCCATGTACACTGTACATCCTTCAACTGTACTCTCCCAACTTAGACAGCTCAGACCTTGAACCTTTCCCCAATGTAGAAGCAGCCTAACCTCATGTAGTAGCATACCTGATCAACCCTCTCTGTTACTTAGACTGTTCCCATGACATCATATTTATAGTCTGAGCCCCAATCACTTGTACCTCTGTTGTAGTTCCAACCTCTTGTCTTTTAATAAGCCTCCTCTTCCCTCTTCCTGATGGTTCCCCAATAAATCAGTTTACTACTTCTTACTAGGAGATCTTTCCAGCAAGTTTCATTCAGCACCCTTCAACCCAATCCTCCTCTGCTCCTTGTAGCCTCCTTCAGTAACCTTGCCCCTAAGCCTACTGTGGGTAGAGACCCCTCTGTGCCAAGCCCTGCTTGCATGTCAGCAGCCCTTGTGACATTAAACTGATTTCTTCCCCAATAACCCCTTCTTCACCAACCACACTCCCTATCCCTTTTAGACAGCATCAAATCTTGCTATTGAGTTGTGGCAATTTTTGTTTGCTTTATTTCTGTCCCAACCTTGAAGTTGGCTATTTGATTTGTTGCCATTTTCATTGCTTCCCTTACCTTACTGTCATACCTACTCAAAAGATCCAGCTCTCCATCCTCTAAGTATCACTTTGACGCTTTGAAGCTTTGACGCTTCAATGCTTCAACACTTTGACACTTCGACACTTTGACGCTTTGACACTTTGACACTTTGACACTTCAACACTTTGACACTTAGACAAGGTATAGTAACCAGTATTTGACTGTCCCATAAAGGTAATTAGAGGAAGAAAAAATTCCTTTTCATCATTTTATTCTTGCTCCAAGGTGAAGAACAACTTTTGGGTAACCAATTATTCTTAGAAGTAAGAATGCCCCCACAACGTGCTCTTTTTTCTCACATTTCCAGCCCAGCAGTCACCCATGGCTCCAGGGGGAGAGGGGCCACTAAACCTACTGACCATTCTACCCCTAGATCTTGTGGAACAGGTAGCACTTTTTCTAACTTGGCTGCACCAGTGGTTACCACTTCCACTCCTATGGATACAGGTTTATTGGAACCTATTCCCCAAGTATCCCTTTCTACTATTCCTTCTTCTGACAATGCTAGCCTCCACAGAGTCACATGTCAGTTTCCAAGGCCAGGTTACCATGGTTTGGACTCTCCTGCCTATGATGCAAGCATGGTCCCAATCCCAGGAGAAGGTGAGGAAGATGAAGAGGATGAGGACTCAGGATTTGATTCTAGAATCTTGAGTGGCCTGGGTTCACCATCCCCAGAGGGTAATCCTAGTCAAACTTCTAATGCAACAGCAGTTCCTTCACCTTCCCCACACACCAACCTTCCTTCCACCACTCAGGTTCCTTCAACTGACCCTGCCCTTCTGGCCATTCTTCAGCAAATGACCACTGCAATGACTCATCTTTCTAAACCTGCTGACCAAGGACCCTCTGCTAACTTCAAATCTCCATCTATCAATGCCCCAGAAAAATTTGAAGGAACTAACCCAACCAAGCTTAGACCCTTCCTTCTCTTTCTGCAAAGGCTATCTCCAAGTTTCAATGCATGGATTGCGTTTTCTCAAAACTTTCAAAATCCTCTTTCAAAAATCAACATTCTCATGCGTCTAAGCCTTTCAAACAACTCCATGTCAATCTCATTGGTCCCATAACACCCAGCTCCAGAAATCACATGAACTACATCATGTCCATAGTTGACAGCCACTCGGGATACATATCCGCCATTCCGCTTCAACATAAATCCAATGCAAGTGCACAATTAAAGATCATTCTTAACCACGAGCGCCAAAAACAGAACTGCTTTCCTGCCACAATCTGTACCAATGGTAGAGGAGAGTTTTCCTCAACCGAGTTCAACAAATTCCTCACTTCAAACTCAATACGCCATTTAGTCTCTGAACCCTACCATCACGAGCACAATGGAAAGATTGAAAGGGCCAAAAGAACTCTAACTGAATCTATTTGAGCAATTCTTCAAAGCTCCAAGCTTCCTCATAACCTGTGGGCCAAAATTTCCAAAACGGCGTGTCTTTCTTTAAATCAAATTCCAAAAGAACCCCATTTCCAATCTCCCTATCAGATCTTTACTAATAAATTGCTACTGCATAGTTACTTTCATCCTGTCGGATCCAAAGTTGTCTACTTGGACAACAAAGTTTCTTGAGGTGAAAAATTCAAGGATCAAGGCCTTACAGGCACTCTTGTGGGTTAAAACCCCAATTTTCTTTCCTATCGAATTCTGACCCCTGATAACTCAATTGTCTCATCCAAACACATAAAAATAATTAAAGATTCCTCTCCCTTCTCTCCTTCAAACTCCTCCTCTTCTCCTAATGCTGACTTTCCTCTCTTAATCAAGTTTGACAACAATCTCCCTTATCCATCTGTTCCTCAGTCTTCTATTTCTCTTCCCAAATCTCCAGAGAGGCCTCAACTTCCCTCCACTCCTTCTCCTTCTCTCAATAACTCTCAACCTGAAGATGTTTCTTCCAATGACTTGTCCAACTTGTCTGAGGATCTGGCTTCTAAGTTAGATCCCAGATATTAACTTCGAGATTGCTCTTCACTGAATCCTCCAATCAGATACGGATACCATCAATATTACGTCCTGCAAACCTACAAACAAGCAAAACAATTCTTTGACTCTACCAGATGGGAAGCTTCGATGGATTCCGAATTAAACGGCATAGAAAATTTAAAGGTGTGGGACGATTACAATGGACCAGAACCAATTAACCCTCTCAAAACCACCTGGGTCTATTGCCTAAAAGACAATTGCCACGGAGATCCCTTGGTCTACAAGAGTGGGTTATGCGTTCAGGGTTTTGATCAAATATATGGTCTTGACTATCTCAACACGTTTTCTCCTACAGGTAAAGCGGCATCTCTCAGAATCTCCCTTCTCTTTGGTCTTTTCCATTCTCTTCCCATCAGGCAATTTGACGTCAAAAGCGCCTTCTTACACGCACCTCTCAAGGACAAAGTCATCATCAAAACTCCCAAAGGAAGCAAATGAAAATCAAAATACCTTATTCTCAACAAGTCGCTCTATGGATTGAAACAATCCCCGGCGAATTGGTTAAACACTCTTAAGTCCTGGATTAAAGAGCAGGGCTTTCACGAGTCCATTTCGGATCCCTGTTTATATATAAACCCCAAGAGCAACTCCATCCTATTCTTTCACGTTGACGATTTAATTCTTGTCAGCATGGGAGAAAACTTTCAAGATTCCTTTCTCAATCAATTTCCAAACTTGAGCCATCATGAACCTAGCACAATCCTTGGTATGAAATACAAGCAAATCAACGACAAAATTCTTCTTTCTCAACCAAAACACATCAATCATGGTCTGGAAGAATTAAAAATGACCAATTGCAAGCCTTCCTCCATTCCTCTTACCGTTAATTCTGGTGTAACTCCCGCATCAGACGACAATCACAAAGAATTTAAATCTTTAAAAATCAACTATCAATCGGCCATTTTCCTTATGAACTATATAGCCTGCCTCACCCAACCAGACTTGAGTTTTGCAGTTTCTAGTCTTGCTAGATTCTGTGAAAAACCAGGTATGCGTCACTGGAGGGAAGTTAAACGATGTTGGAAGTATTTAAAGGCCACCAAAAACCTAAAAATTACCCTTCAAATCATCACTCCTAGCCCCCGAATCAAATGCTACAGCAATGCTACTTGGAGCAATGACCTCGAAACTTGACGTTCTCAATCAGGCCATCTTTCACTACTCTTTGGGTCTCTTATCTCTTGGAGTAGCTACAGGCAAAGAAATTTTATGCACTCTACAACGGAAGCGGAATTGAATCCACTGGTAGATTCCTTCTTGGAAGCTATCTGGATGAACAATTTAGTGACCGAGCTTTGGAAGAAGAAATTTGAACCCAGCCTTCACTACATAGATAACAAAGGTCTAGAAGATAAACTCAAGAAATTCGGGTGCAACTCGAAAACATGTCATATAGATATCAAAACCAAAGCCCTACGTGAAGAACTATCCATGAGCAAACTCATTATAAAGCTCATTTCTTTGTTTGAGATGAAAGCTGATGGGCTCACTAAAGCGCTTCCCTATCCCAGTCTATCTCTTCTTCTTAATCTCATCAACCCTTCTTATTCTACAACGTCTTCAGTCATACCAGCCACGGGGGATGTTGGAATTTCTGACATCTCTCAATCCTCTTCCTAATACAAATCCCCACTCTGCGGGGCCCCTTTTTCTTTCTCTACACTGTCTCTCAAATGTCACGCACACTTGACGCGCGCTCCGTACTCTATCTTAAAATCCTAAATGTCTACTCGTAAATTCAAGTGATGATTGGGTGTCTGTCACCGCATCCTGCTCTTCTCAACCACTATTTTTGCCTCTCTTCTTTCCAATCTTTCCTTTTTCTTATTTATTGTCCTTACTTGTTTCCGCCTTTCATCACACTCAATGTGTTCACTTGAACTCTCTCAAACTCACAACCTTGACCTCAAGTCTTCAACCTCATCCTCTACCAGCCTTGTCTGGTAAGACTTCATCCAAATCTCTGGCGGATCTTATATCTTTCAAATCTAATCCTTCTTTCTCTTTTCCTTAGATTCTTGCCTCTTTTAATTATCTTTCTTCTTTTGTCAGCGTTCCTACTCAATTAAACCTCTCTCATCAGCTCCGCGGTGTCTTGATGTTTGTTCTTTTCTTCTTGCATCTTACTTTTCCTTTTTCTTGTTGTTTCCTTACACTGATTGAACTTTATCTTCAGCCCTCTTAAAATCTTAATCTTTGTCATTTTCTTAGAATCTTCCTGAAATCCAACAATACATACATAACCCATTCTTTTACCTCCTTACCCATTCCTTGTTCTGGAGCATTCCGGTTTCTTTGTCCAGGATTTTTGGACTTTTGGCAATGGCCTTTGCTTTTGGGTGGGATTTGGTTTGGATTTTTTTGAGTTGTTTGAGTGTTACTTCAAAGAGTTGTCTTCCTTTGGAGCTAAGTTTGAAAATCCATGGTTTTTTCAATACAAGCGGTTCTTTTTGTGATGGCCATTATCAAGCTCAATCACCCAGTAAATTCACTGCTGAAGTGAGGTTGTCTTATGTCTGCCAACCGTGATTTTCTCAATTATGTGCGCTGGTAAAACTTTCAAAAGGGAAATAACAGAGCTTCCTTGTTCAATTGGATGAAAGACTGAAAAGTTTGGAAGTTGGAGATATAAACAGAAACTCTACTATTTTATTTCATGACTAAGTTATTAAGCTTGTATTCTGCGTTTCAGACTTCATTGGGGTTTCCAAAAAGGGTGAACAGTTTATGCTCAAACTTTTCCCAATTGTTGGGGATACAAGTGGGACTGGTATTAGATAATATTTTGAGGTATAGTTCAAACCACTACAAGGCTCTTCCACCAAAAAAGAAAGACACATACATGACTTTGTGTCTATCAGAAGGAAAATTGTTGGGATTATTTGAGAATATGATTTTGCAAGACTTTAAATAGGATCTAGGTTTTTGGGAGTGTTCCCCTGCAAAATTACAAGGCTGCTTCATTCCTGGAGTACAGAAGCTAGGCCCACTTGGACCAGATTGCAAGGAATGTTGATTAAGAGGCTGGATAAAGGTTGAGATTAAGGTCAAAGCTTTGGTCTTTGGAGCATTAGTGCAAATCCTTGATCTACCACAATTCCAGGTTTCATTGGAAGAGTGATTGGAATCTTTGATTTCTTAAAGAGGACACACCCAAGCTTCCTCCTGAGGAGTGAGGGGATCATTGAGAGGTTAAACCAAAGGATATTTAGAAGAAGGGAAAGGGTCTAAATCTTTCAGGCCCAATAAGCGCTGGGTCTGCCTACCCAATGGATATCATTGTTTTAAAGTTTAAGGGAAGTGTTCCTGGTTGACTGAGTACGTGAAATTGTAAAAGAAAAATCTATTATAGGTTGGAAACTATAATAGAGGACTTTATTTAGTTAATTTACTGTCACACAACCACCCCACGTACTATAGGGAAATCTTAGATGATTGTGAGTGCAAATGGAGAAAATGAATGCAAGGGCAAATGCAAAGTAGCAAGGCTAACTGCAAAATGCAAGCTTAGAATTGGATGACTTGACAAACAACAAGAGGGTAGAAGTGTTACAATGAAAAAGGAAACCAAAGGCAAGCCTGATGTGATGAATGGATTTAGCAAGATGCAAGAATGTATGAAATTAACTAAATGAGGAGACAATCTTCAGGCAGGAAACATAGCCTTTTTAAGGTTATTCAAAGGTGAATAGATACAACATGATAGATTGCTGGTTACAGCTAGGAGGCAATGAGGCAATGAATGACATGAACGGAATGGGAATGAAATAAAAGTACAGTTGTTTCCAAGGTCTTAGCGTAGGTGCAAGACAATAGAATCTGAGTGTACAAGGACGTAACAGATGGGAAAGGAAGGAATGAGATGTGAATACAATGAAAATGTGAGGATACAGCTTATGCAGGGTAAGGGAATAGTCCATTTTCAAACCATACAGTTGATGTGGCTATCTAGGCATGGTTCCAAACTAGTGTGAGTGTGTGACCAAGAATGGAAGTTCAAGGGCTGATGATACCCAGGGTGAAAGAGTGGAGCTTGAATTAATGGTTGACCATAGTAGAGTCAACTTCAAGTCTTTAAAGTTATATACTGAGTCAGTCACCAAGATTGGCAGGTTGTTATGCAAGCCAGAGGCGGTAAGGGGAAGGCACCATTGATGTTGTGTTTTGTTTGTGTCATGATTATGGACTGAGGTAGATGGTACTGAGGGAAGGATATTTCAAATTGAAGAAGGCAATAACTGTTAAGCTTGAAGCGTGACACCTACATCCAAAGACTTGAAAGAAGTGGATTTTTCCTTCCTCTCAAACATCAGTTTTTTCTGGGACAGGCTCACTTTGCCTAGAGAAGGAATAGTGTTTTTAATTGTTTCTTCTGTTAGAGCGGCTTCACCCCACTACTCTTTTGCAAGTTTAGATCCTAGCAGGAGAAACCAGGTAATGTTAATGATCTTCTGGTTACCCCTTTTGGCTACACCATTGTGCTGAGGGGTGTATTTTGGCGCAATTTTGTGTTAAGTGCCACACAGGTGGAGGTGTTGCCTCATTTTGGTGCTGAGAAATTTTCCTCTGCTGTCACTTGATATCTTCTTTATTCTCCTTCCAGTTGGGTTTTCCATAAGATGTTTGGATGCAAGGATTGGTTTGAAAATGTTGCTTTTGTTCTTCAGGAGGGTGAGGTGGATGTGCCCACTGAATTGGTCCAACATGATGAGGAAGAAGCATTCCCTGTTGTTGGTGGATGGACTCATTGGGTTGCATATGTTGGTGTGGATCACCTCTAATTGGTGGAGTGTTTTCTGAAAATGCCCCTTGAATAGCAACTTGGTGATCCTTCCCTTCATGAATACTGGACAAAATTGGATCTGGTTGATTGGCATCCCCAGGGTGCTTTCTGCCCACTGAGTGCTTGCATGGCCCATCCTGCAATGGCATACTTCAGAAACATCCACGGCGGAAAAGGCGCGTCCAATTTACTCCCCCAATATTAGTTTCACCTCCATGGTCAGGGTGAATATCCCTTGACTGATTTCAAATGGGAAGATATTACCATTGATTTTTACACCCAATGTATCTCCATTTTTTAGGAGTGTGCCACCCTTTGTCATTATTTGTCCCAGTGATATCAGGTTTTGGGCCAACATAGGTAAAAAAAGTATGTTTTCAAGCTGCTCCCTTGCTCCATGCTTGTTGGTCAGGATTACGCTTCCGGTATGGGTGTCTATCATTATTGCCAAGTCCTTTCCAGTAATGATGGTGATTGCGCATGGTTGGGGGTCTTGGATTGAGTCCAGTTGATTGACAATATGGTGGCTTGCCTCTGAGACAAGGTCCAGATTCTTGTTTGGTTCTGTTAGGTTTTGCATGAGTCTGGTTGCAAACATTGCTGAAAACTCCATATTGTGCACTGGACCGCTTGTTTCCTCAGGTGCATTGTTGCTGTTTGGTTGTCCTTGGGTTAAGTATGACTTTGCTTGGAACTTCCTTACTGTCCTTAACTCTGGGTGAAGGGCCCAGCATTGGTTCTACAAGTGGGGACTGGCTGGGTTGTGCCACCCATTCTTGCAACCTTCCAAGGGGTGCTTTTGTTCTTTCTTTTGTGTTTAAAATATATTGGCATCCCTTTTCACATGGTTATCCTTGTGGAAAGGGTTGTCAGCGCACAGGGCCCTGAGCCTTCCAATTAGCAGCTCCAACAAGCTTGTGGCATGCTTATCAAGGAGCATGGGTTCCACCAGTCCTGCCTCTTCTGTCCTAGTTGGGCCATGATGGTTCCGCATATTGATACCACAGTTTGGTGGAACTCAATTGTTTTGAATTGCATCAGGAAACTCTCAACTTGTTTGGGGCATGCATTCAGGTTTCAGGAATATTGGAGAGCTTCTCATTTAGTGAGGATCCTATTGTTTCCATAATGGGTGGCCATGGCGTAAGTCTGCTCAATCTTTCTCCAAATGTGAAAGGAGTTTCAGCCATTAGAGTTTTTGAAATTGAGGTTTATACCCTCTTTTCATTCTTTGAATAAGGACCCAGTCTGCTTCATTCAGCTGGTCCTTGATGCATGAGGCCAGTTGGTGGTAGTGACCTCCATTAGTTTCTTGTATTCCAGGTGGACCAATATCTTTTGTTGCCACATAGGGAAGTTAGTTGTGCCACTTAGTAGTGGGATGCAGGATACATTGTCCTTTGTGTTTTGGGACATTTTGACTTTTGTTAGTGTTTTAAAGGGACTAAGCAATTTTGACTGTTAATATGTAAGGAATAAGGCTCTTCTCTTGCTTGCAAAAGAGGGCAGAGTACGCCTTGAGTGCTTTGAGTAGCAGGGGAAATAGATTTTTGATTGTGAAACTCTCAGTTGAAGACCAAAGGAGTCAGAACACAGCCACTGGCCAGATGTCTAGGGAACAGGAGTATTCTATCTGATGTCTCCACCCTGGCATTCTATTGCTCTCTATGAATGACTCTGAAATGGAGGATGAGACAACGTGCCAATTCCAATCATGTGTGAAAATAGGAAAAAAAAGAAACAACCAATCCCTGATGACTATCCTCTTTTATACTGCTCCCATTGCAACCCTGATCTCCGTTCTTTGAGCATAGACCTAAGGTCATTGGTCGTGTACTGTTGCATGTTGGGGTCACGTAGCACCCCGTGTCTTCCCTTCCCAATTGGGACTAGCTGCCATCCTAGATGGGGTAATTAGACACCAGCCGGGGTCAGCCTAGCATTGTAGGGTAAAGTATTGTCTCGTCATCCTGTTGGGGCTTCTTATGGCGTGCTTACTTTCGCTCTCTTTGTCCTGGGCTTTCGCTGGTGATGCGCGCCCGCCGGCCGGCTGGATTCTCCTGGTCTGTATGGCAGAACCCGGTTATGGTGTTGGTTAGTTCCATCCTTAGGCCTTCATGGGCTTTATCTCTAGTTGGCTTACCGTTGTATACGCACCCAGTGGTATTGGTCTTTCACTGCGGTGGCGGTAGCCAAATTGCTCCGGGGGGCATTCTTACATTGGTGGTCCGCGGCACTGCTGCTCTGACAATTAAATGAGAGAGACCCATGGTGCAAAGCGCGCTTTCTTGTGTCTGCAGCAGATTCAGGGGGGCTTTAGCCGAAAATGGCAGTCGGCCCACACTTTATTGATTTCACATGTCGCACTATAAACTGTCTGTGGGTGCAAACAATCTAAATACAAGCAAGATTATCAGAGATAAATACATAGTATGGGTTAATTTGCAGTCGACACACAGCGCCGCATCGAGGTAAACCGTCCGCATAGGTCATGACTGTTTTCATGCTTTTGCTGTGACAAAGGTGAGGCTTTCTAATCGTGAAACTTGTGAAAAGACGAGAACGCCATCGCTACGACGACGGTGTACAGGTTAGTAACTCTAACGAATCTGTCCAAACAAGACCGCAACTAGTTTCCGATCAGGCCGGGACTTTTATTGTCCCATGGCGCCGGAAAGTCTGACACATGCCCATCATCGCGACGGCAGGCTTGGGGGGAGCGCAGTTCCTCAAGTTGTATGTATCAAAATCGCCACGCTCCATGAATAATTCATCCCGAAAACAGAAATCAATCTTGCCTCAATTAAGTTGCCAACTGCGCCCACCAACCTGCAACGATAAGCTCAGGAAGAGGAGCACAATGAATTTGTGATCGTCAATATGCTACCGTATAATTGTTCATTCACCCTTCCACTCGTCCTTCACCTAAGTTCAGAGATAGTATGAATCGTGATTTACTATTTAAGATTCTTGTAACCTCCAGGATACCGCTTTCGTCCTTAGAATTCTTATCTATTTCGTACCTTTTCATCACTGGCGTCCAAGTACTGCCTAATTCGTCTCTGAATGCTCTTTGAAGAAGAGCTTCTTGCTTACTATTGTGCGCTATCAGGTTTGCCCTCAACTCGGTGTAATGCATCATGTTGCCTCATTCAACCTTTTACCTACTTCCCATCTTTTGATCACTGTCGTTCAAGTACTCCTCAGTTTGTCTTTCGGTGTTCTTTGACGAGGAGTTTTTGCTGGGTATTGCGCGCTATCGGGTAGTACCCCTTGCTATTGAGCACTATCAGTCTGAGAACTGATGAGTGTACCCAAAGCACCATGGGGTGAGCTTATAAACCCTCCACTTCGGTCTGGCTGTCTGTCCCCCCAACCACCATCCGTTTATTTTCGTTATATTCCACTGATTCATCGCATCCTGATTCTACCCCGGCGCCGCTACCTTAACATCAACCTTCGTTTTCGTTCTCCACAATTTAAACCTCGCCGCCCTCTCCCGCCTTTATTGAAGCAAGTCACAATGCCCCACTCGACCCCAGTTCCCCTCGCTCTTACCAAGCACGCCGTCGAATCGGTCACCGCGCCCGAGTGCCAACCTTCCCGACACGAAATTGGTGTCCCTGGGCCTCGTATGGTCAGCAATTATCAGCCTCGTCGTGGTGAGATTGGTGGTCCCGGAGGCTGCGTCGTCAGTAAAGAGATCGGCGGCACCAACCACTATTGTTTGATCGCCTGAGATGTTCGCAAGAAGGCGAGTCCCCGCCCATGGATCGGGGCCGCAGATTATTGGTAAGTGACGTTTCATCACTTGTGGTCCAAATTAGTGTTGACCCTCGCTTGGTTAGATTAATCTACCCATTCTCCCATTCCGGCCTGGCAATTACCTAAATTCTAACTAATCAAGGTAACCGCCACTTTTTTCTCCTTTCGAAGCACAGTCGTGTCGGTTTTTTTTTCGGCCGGAAAGCTGTATCCAACTTGCGGGTCTCCCCATTCTGTAGTAAATTTTTAAATTTCTTATGCGGATAAATCTAGAACACATCGAATACAGCGGCGATAGTGCCGGCCCGCATGCGGGATAAGTGACCATCAGCACCACATCATAGACCCACCAAATATGTCAAAAACAGCCTACAGTGTGTTGGACTTCCCCCTCTCAAGGACCACTACAACAAGTAGGGAAACGGTAAGTTGAGCATGTGCGCATCCACTGACGTCATAGCAGTCAGAGCCCAATGACGTCATTATCGTAGATGAGATAGAGACTAAGTTGAGCTACAGCCAAGCGGAGAAGTGAGATTGTCAAGTAGATAAATAAGGGAGCCCTCCTCCAAGATATTAAATCCCCCACCATTTCCAAACATCATTTCGGGAGATCTAATACCTCATGAGATCTGGGAGTGATCCAACCAATCCTTAGCAACTGCTACGATTGCCTGAACCGTTGTCTGCTGATTCATCTCAAACGGCGGAATTTTGCGAATGACTCGGGCCAACGTGGCACCCGTACCACGTTCCCCCACTTCTAGCCCTCCAGCAGGACCTTCTATAAGTCCTCCCTCCATTTACCACCCAGGCCTATTTCAGGGAATCCACTACTTCCACCTCTGTGGGCCCTGAAACCAGCGGACTACAATACGTTGTAAAAAAGAAGTTATCAATTTACCATCAAAATTATCCACATCATTCAAGCTCAACAACAGTAACTATGGCAAGTGGGAAAGTGCCATCACCATGGCATCCCTGTTGAGCTTGAAAACTACTTGCTGAACAACACAGCCATACTGCAAAACCAGTCCATTATTCACCATGAAGTTACTAAGAAACTACTATGCTTGTGGCTAATCAGCCACATTGACAACCAACACTCAAATTGTCTCAATTCCATATTCCAAATTCCAAACATTCCCCAAATGCACTAAATACACAAGCATGACTGAACACACTTTTTTGGGGGAAGGAGGAACAGGCAAGTTTGAATAATCTGAAAAACTGTTGTTGGGATCCTCCTTGGTAAGCTGTTTGATTAACCCTTTCATTTTCTTGCAATGACTTGCACAGTTCCTCAAGAATTTCGCACTTTTCCGCCAGGACTTGTTGTTGGAGGGCATGAGGTAAGTTTTTCAGGAATAGATATTGTATTTCCCAATTGCTAACCTTGTCCTTTGGTATTTTGATTATCAATCTTTTGAAGCTATTTATATAGTCATCAGCATGTTGGAATTTCAGTTTATTGATTGCCTGTTGGGCCTCCAACTGTTTATAGACATAATTATATTGTTCAAGAAGTTTGCTCTTGAAATAGTCCCAAGATAGATGTTTGCTCTTGTGTTCCTTCATGAACTTGAACCACCACAATTTGGCTTTGTCAACCATAAATTTGGTTATTTGTTGGGTCCAACCGGAACGCGGGTAGCAATATGACTCAAAAATGTTTTCAACTTTCATTATCCAGATTTCAGCATCATTCTTCCCATTGAAGGTGGGGAGTCTGGTGCTGATAGTCTGGATACAATTGGTTGAAGTTACTGGGGGCAGGGCCTGAGTTTGCATTTGGAGTAATTGGGCTATTTGTGCTTGTAATAAATTAATAGTTTTGCAATCATTGCGTTGTTGGGCTTCAGCATGATCATTGGCAAAACCATTGGCGCTGGCAGGGTGGTTCATTTTTTTTTTGATTTTACTATATAATGCGGCCTCTAGTTAGTGCAGTTCTTGATATTAACCCTAGTCCTTATTTGGAGGGAATGCTTACCAGGTTGCAAGTCTAGTAAGAAGTTATCCCCTTGTATCAAGGAGTAGAAATTGGCAAGGAAATTGTTAAAGCTGGAGGAAACTTTGATAATGCCACTCTTGTATTTGTGCTCCTTGAATCTATACAATCAAGGCACGCCAGAAATTTCAGATCTATTACTAGGTTTTTAAAACCGCTCACTTAGACTTGAATATTCAGGGAATTATTAGAAAAACATACATTCTCCTCAATAAACCAACAACCTGACCCAAATACTGAATAAGTAAATCTAAGTAGTTCTAGAAATAATAAACCAAAATGCACAAAGGAGAAATTCTATGGCCCACACAACCCAAGCCAATGCCATGTCAGAAATGAAACATCCTGGAGAGCCTGGATCAAAACTAAGATCCAAGCTGTCCAATTGAAAGGAAAAATCCCAGAGTGGTACCCCTCAAAGTCCTTGCTTCAGAAATCCTCTCCAGAGTCCAATCTGACCACTGTTAACCTAAACTTTCAAGAATCAACACAACCTATGCGCTTCTTTAGAAAAAGAAGAATGGGTTAAAATATCATCTTATTTGATACAGGGGCCACCCACAACATTATTAATAACTTAGATTACTTCAAAAAAGGAGGTTACTCCAAAGTGAATGGTATAGAGCTTAAAATTTCTGGTGGTGGAATAACTCTCCTTGTAGCTGGAAGCTGACCTGCAGTTATCCAAGTTTAAAAAACCTTCCCATCAGGTTTGAGAATGCACTATATGTACCCAAAATCTCAACTTATTGGGGGATGCATCCTACTCCAAGTTCAAAGAAACATCAGTACAAACAGAACCTGGTTGAATTGAAGAATCAAGATACTGTCCTGCTAAAGGGACATTTAAACAACAACCTGATCATTTGAAGCTACACTGTCAAAATCCAAGGTGAAGGGTTATTGTCTTCATCACCTCAAAATATCCTTTTAGTCAGTACCATCTACCTCAGTCCATAAGCATGAAAAAAATAAAATACAACATCAATTTTGCCATCTGCTTACCACCTTTGGATTGCGTAACAACTACTCTATTACAATGCATAAACTACATCTTTGTATTTGCATTGTCCTCACATGTCATTCCTTCCTGTCTCATCCATTATGTCCTTGTAAGCTCATATTTTTTGGTCTTGCACCTTAGCTACAACCTTTGAAATAACTGTAATTTAATCTCATTTTCCCATTCTGTTCCTGTGATTCATGGCCTAATCACTCTCTAGCTGTAGTTGGCAATCTATAAGGGTTTATCTAGTCAAATTTTGATTAAATTATAAAGGCTGTGTTGCCTGCCTGAAGATTGTCATCTCAGTCATTTAATTTAATAAATTACCTCATTTTCTAAATGCAGTCATCAAATTGGAATTGGTTTTAGCTCCCTTCCATCAGAACAATTCATCCCTCTTGCTGTTTGCTGAGCCATTGAATCATAAGTTTGCACCTTGCAGTTAGCCTTGCTATACCGCCTTATCCCTTGCACTTAGTTTCTCCCTTTGCGCTCAAAATCATCTAAGATTACCCTATAGTACGTGAGGTGGTTGTCTGACATAAACCCAATGTGAGCCTCCTCACTAACACCAATGCATCACAAAAATCTTCACCTGGAATTGTTAATTTTTGATTTTTCCACACCAATCATAAACTAACAAATTGGATGATTGTGTTTCAAGAATTTGAATTTGAAAAATCCCAAAAAAAAAATACAAAACCTGCATAAAAATCAAGAAGCATTTCAAATCTCATAACAAAGAGAGAAAAAGAATCATCAAAACTTTGCAAAATGTACATTTAGACTTTAGTGGGATGATTTGTACAATTTCCCCACACACATACCAAAAATGTTTCACCAATGATTACAAATCCCATAGAGTAGGTTGTCCCCTCATGTCTAAATCAAAATATTATGGACTAGATGCAATAGGAACTTTTATTACCCAAGCTGAATAAAAAACTGGATATAAAGTCATCAAACTCAACTTTGATGGAGGCTCTGAATTCTATAATTACAAGTTTTCAAATGAGCTCAATTACCTGGGAATTACCAACCAAACTACTGCCTCATATACAACTGAGCAAAATGGTGTTGCAGAATTTAGAAAACAAACCATAGTGGAAAACGCCCAATCACTCATGATTCACAGTGGAAGACCTCCACACTACTGGTGGAGAGGCGTCAGGACTACTATATCAATTATTAATAGACTAATCACAAATGGAATTTCTGAAAAAGACTGTACACCATTTGAGCTATGGCATGGGAAAAAACCAAGTCTCCACAACATTAGTGTTTTTTTATGAAAGTCATATGCCCTGATTTGAAAAGCACTACACACAACTAAGATCTTGGATTTTGAAGATGAAGGGATGCTGATTGGATTAAATGAAGAAAACAAGGAATACCTTATTCTAAACCCCACTACTTCTCAGATAAGAAAAACATGTGATTTAAACTTTGGTAAAGAGAATTTTACGTTCAAAGCAAAGATTAAAGCACAGGAACCAAACCATGACAACAATGGATGTTCATTATTCATTCCCAATGCAAATGACTAACATCCTGCTAATCATTCAGATTCAATTCCACAAACCTCTACTCCAGGCCCCAAACTTATTGTCAACCTTGGACCACCTCCACCTCCACACAACACACCTATTTCACTTTCCAAAAAAAATCATACTGCCATGACTGAATGACCCAGATATGTGCAAGGTCATTGAACACACAACCTCCCTTGCATGAACTACTCCAATATGACCACACTCTCAACAAGCATTCTAAAACTGGCTCAACTGATGGAAATGTTCACTAATCATTTTCATCTTGTATCCTTTTCCAATGCTAAAAAGAACAGATTCTGCTAAATTGATGAAATTGTTAAGGAAAGAAATTTCATCTATGAAAGACAGAAACAACTTTAAGATGGTAAAAGGACCTACCCACAAAAATTTAATCAAAGGGAAATGGCTCTGAAAAACAAAAAGAAACAGATGGGACTTTTATAACAATAAAGTTGTGCTATCATGCAAAAGGATTTTCCCAATTTAAAGGAGTGGACTATCATGACACATTGGTGCCCACTGGAAAGCCTACATCACTCCAACTTCTAATAGCACTTTCCACACTCAACAACTGTAAAATCCACCAAATGGATGCAGTGAATTCCTTTCTAAATCAAAAATCAATGAAGCAGTGTATCTGCAACAACCCAATGGCTTGGAGGAGGTAACTGAAATGGTTTGGGTCCTAAATAAGGCCATCTTTGCCCCAGAATGTGGAAAAATTTTTTCAACACATTTTTTCAGAGTTTTGGCTTTTTCAAATCTCCATGTGATGAATGTGTGTAACTTAGGCATGAAAATGGTAATTAATGCCTTCTATATATACAATTTGATGACAAGATAATAACAGGAAATGATATAAACGTGGTGATAGCTGAAATTTCCAAACAATGGGAGATTGAAGAGCTCAAAAAGACTGAAATTATTGTAGGAATAAAATTACAGCTACAGTCTAAACCAACATCATATGGCTACCCAAATGATTCTTGGAATTGAACCCAGTGATGAAAATTTAGGGGCCACCCCATCTTCCCATAAACATCAAAATAGTGCACTCTTTGGATGAAGACACACCACCTTTAACAAACTAGAATTACCATACAGAAGTGGAGTATGCTCTTTATTATACTTGGCTCAATTTAAAAAACCTGATCTTTCCCATGCTGTTGATGTCCTGGCTAGATATATGAAAAAAACAAACCTCACCCACTGGAAAGCTTTTTTCCACATACTGTACTACCTAAAGGGGACCATTGAGTTTGGAATGAAACACTCATCAGGCAGAAATCAGTTAGATGCCAATCCAGGCTGGTACATTCCATTGGGACACTCAGATGCAGACTGGGCCAGAGACAAGGCTACCCAAAAATCCACCACTGGGTATATTTTAACAATGATGAATGGACCACTCATAAACTGGAATTCCAAATTAAAAAAAACTTTTTCCCTGTCTTCCACCAAAGTGGAGTACAATACTACCACTGAAGCAGGCCTACAATCTGTATAGTGTATTGAATCATTGAAATTCTTACAACAGCCTCACAAAATACCAATAATACTTCACTGAAAAAATCCAAGTGAAATCAAACTCACATCCAACTTGATATCTCATGCCCCCAAAAAACACACTGATATCCAAAACAACTGGATCTGAGAGCTAGTGAAAACCGGAAAAGTAAAGATCAGATACTTCCATACCAAAAACATGATGGCCAATATGCTCACCAAACTGCTAAATTAAAATTCCTTCAAGAAACTTTGAGAAAATATTGTAATCAAGATTTCCAGTTACCTAAATTCTTGAGGGGCGGTGTTGGAATTCTCTGTCTCAAAGGGTTCTAAATTAATTAGGGAAACAGTAAGTTGAGTATGTGCACATAAAATGATTTCATAGAAGTCAGAGCACAATTTTGGAAGTCTCTCAGGATCCTAAGCCAACTCCTTTAATGCATTTACAGACCAAATGTAGAACTCAAACACCTCTTTTGTTATAAAAGCAAGATCTTTTGTGAAAGTTTTCCTATTGGCTGTCATTCCTACAACATGCAATAGTGGGTTTTTGTACTTATTTGCCTTATAAGTATAATCCAACATAGCAATATGATTGAATGGTTTGGAAAGCTTTAATAAATCTGGGTGGGCCAAGAAGAGGGCCTCTAAGTGACCCTCTCCACTTAATTTTGATCAATGAATCCAACTTGATTCATCAAGCTGTTGATGTCATTATCTGAGAGGAGATAGAGACCAAGTCAAGTTACAGCTAGGTGGACAAGTAAGATTTTCAAGTATATAAATAAGAAAGCCTGCCTTCAAGGTATTAGATCCCCCATCAGCTC
This sequence comes from Puccinia polysora, assembly GCA_025617555.3. NCBI lineage: Eukaryota > Fungi > Basidiomycota > Pucciniomycetes > Pucciniales > Pucciniaceae > Puccinia > Puccinia polysora. Next base: position 1,774,603 of record JAOOQA010000021.1, read on the forward strand.
CAAACATGATTTTGGGAGATTTAATACAATAAGCACATCTCTTTCCTTGTGCCATCAACTCAAACTCTCATTAATATTCATCTATTTTCAAGGTCAGTCAGGTGGATCTTTGGGAGTGATCAAAGCAATCTTAGCAAAATTCTAAGGTTCAGCTATGTGATACCAGGAACCTTGATGACCTTTAGCTACAGAGAGTGATGAAGTATTGGAATAATATTATTCCCCAAAATAAATACTTAAAAAGCTCCAATAATAAATATTTCAAAAGATATTGAAAGGATGAATTGGTTTGGTTACATTGGTTCCAATAAATATAAATTAGGAGCCTCAGTATCATAATACTAGGGGAATTGCAGAATTTATTCAAAAGATCACTTTGGATCATGTAAAAATCTTGGAATAATGGTTGGAGCTCTTTGAGGACTTATCCATCTGGTGTGGCTTGTAAAACTTAAGTCAGGCCAATGCAGGAAGGGATTTATGCACCTTTTGAGCAATTATTCACAGAAATCCTTCAGGTATTCAGATCAAGGTTTTCAGAGCAGGGATGGGGTTGATTGCTTGACTAAACTTTACTGGATCAATAATGGTGTTAGAAATAATTTTGATATATATCAGATGGGGCCATAAACGACTTGTTTATCTGATATGAGCACCTGATCACAGATGGCAAGATTTTTGGACACTAATTCATGAATTTCTAGGTAACTGGGGAACAATAAGCCAAAGAAGTTCTGTATAAATACCTTTTTTGGGGTGAAGAAGAGCCTCCTCAGGGCATGTAGAGAGGGTAAGACTCAAGGGATGTGGCTAGAAGCCAGCCAGGGAAATATTTGCACGTCCTCAAGGTGCTTTTGATCAGCTTATCTCAGATCTGCTGGAGTTATGCATGTTTTTAGATGCAGGATCTGTTAATGTGTAAATTTGTTTTTTGATCATTCTGCACTTATCTTCAATTTTTATTTTAATATTAGACTAAAGTGATCATAGAAGGATGTTTATTGCTTTTCCATCATCTTCTGATCACACTGATCATTTTTAATAATTAAAATTACCAATCCTTGATATATTTTGTGCTGTGTGGTGGTCCTCAAATTTTGTTTCTAAATTATAAACACTTGAAAAAATTTGATTTAATAATTTTATTTGATTTTTTAAGTTTTTAGAATATTCACCATGCATGTGTCATGATATTGAGTTTGTAGGGTTTATCTTTCCATCTTTTAGCTATTAGTGGCAGTGCCCTTTGTCAGTTTGGCCCTCAACAGATCTTGATGCATGGATCAGTCCGTTCCACTGCGTTGTGGTGACCAATTTGGTACACCTCAAGAAAAGGGCAAAATTTAAATGTTTTTTTCTCAGTTTCTTATCTTGCAAAAAAAATTCAGTTGCTATTGATACTCTCCTTCTTCCTCATCTCCCAACTTCTTCCTTTCCTAGCTGACTAGGAACTTCCCTCTAGGCGCTCCAATTCCCAGGTCCTCTGTTCAATCCCTCCTTGTTGTGCTCAAAGCCCATATTTTTTTCCAGGAACACGCATGGATGGCCATCCCACTCATCAGCACCCTCAAACAACATCAAATTCATCTATCCTAAGAGTCACCCTTTTTTGACCATCTCAATCAAGACCTTCATCCTCCCCAGATACCCCTTCCATCAATCTTGAGCTTGCACCAAGATGTCAATTGTATAGATTTGATTCCTCTAGCTCCAATCCACCTCAGCCACTTGGTTCCTGGTGGCCTGATATTCCCCCTCATTGTTGCACTCACTCCATCAAGGCCAATCTATGGCTGATCTTCTTTGACCAACAACCATGAGATTTCCTTGCGGCCGTTGGAGATTTTGCAACACCTACTCAATCCAATCCATCTCAACCAAACTCCCATCCAATCTCCCTCCACTACCCCATCATCCATCTGATCATCCACAACTGCCCGTTTCTTTCTTGACATCTGATGGGCCTGCAAGTGGTTGCGTGCATCTGTTGCAAGCCATCATCCACCAATCACCCCCACTCATTTCCCCTCAATTTCATATCCAACCATCTGCCACTATCATCATTGGCGCCGTTGGTGTTTCCACCTGTCACACAACCACCCCACATACTATAGGGCAATTTCTTAGATGATTGTGAGCGCAAATGAATACCAAGTGCAAGGGCAAGTGCGAGATAGCAAGACTTAGTTGCAAATTGCGAACTTGATTATGCCACTCAACAAATGGACATATGAACGGAATATGTTCCGAAGGAGGAAACTCAACCTGAGTCCAATGTGATAACTAGGTTGCAGCAAAATGCGAGAACATATGAAATTAAATAACTGAGGAGAAAATCATCAGGCAAGGGGATAGCCCTTATAAGGTAATCCGAAGTGACTAGATACAACCTGGTGATGAGCTAACTACAGTTGAAGCGGTGAGGCAATGATTGACAGGAACGGGATAGGAAATGAAGCAGTGGTATAGATCCGAGGCCTTAGCGTAAGTGCAAGACAATAGAATCTGAGCGTACAATTGAATGACAAATTGGGACAAGAGCAAATGACGTTGAAGGTAATGCGAATGAGAAGTAATAGTGTATGCAGGGTAGGGACTAGTCCAATTGCAAACTATACAGTAGTGATGGCTTGGTTGGACGTAGATACAAACTACTGAACAATGAATGACCAAAGATGGAAGTCCGAGGATGTTGATTGGCCAGGGAAGGAGATTGGATCTCATAATGGATGGCTGACCGGTATGGAGTTAACTGCAAAGTTTGCAAGTATATACTGAGTTGGTTTCCGAGATTGGAAGGTCAGCGCGAGCCAGAGGAAATAGAGGGTTGCACCATTGATGTTGTGCTTTTATTTGTGTCATGCTTTTAGACTGAGGTAGATGGTACTGAGGAGAGGACATGTCAAAGTGGTGAAGACAATAATCCTTATGTGCAAAGCGTGACAGTTGCCCAGGTATAAAGACGCGAGCTCCTGCAAGCGTTCAGGTAAATTTTCCCATTGATTTCAAGTTGTTTAATTATCACTGTATACCCTTATACGTTACTTAATTTATTACCCAATAGATTTATAAATTTTATAAAATTTTTTCATTGTCATCCCGCCGTTGCAAAAACTGTATTCGCCGCAAAGAGCGATGTATTCCTAGTACTGCCATCCAAGGCCTTCGAGGCAAATGCGAGCAATGTTGCCTTTGCAAGGTGGCATGCAACTTCCCTATAAATGTCGAGTTGACTGTCAAGGGTCCTTTGGAATCATCGAGGGAGATGCAAAGTCGTAGGTCCGCGCCAAGGGTTAATTACGAGATACCACCACTGCCGGAGATCAAATACTTGGGGACTCGAGTTCCTGGTGAGTACTAATCTGGACTGACTAATGAACTTGAAATAGTAACTAATTGTTTGCTTGTTTGCTAGTGTTGCCCCGTTTTCAAAGATATACTACCAACACACCACCACCACCACCACCTTACTGGGGACCGCCAACTGTAATCCCAGGGCCCCAGATTAATGCCGAGGTGCGAGGTGAGGTGTCCAGTGCGGAAACGGTAGGAGTTATAACCAAGGAAGCGAGGGAGGGGGAAGAAAACAAAGCGGAAAGAGAAGCGGGAAATGGAGGAAACGGAAGTGGAGAAAACAAAGATGGAGCGGGTGAATTAGAAGAAGGGAATGAAGGAGATGGGACGGAAGGAATGGAGGGATGAGGCAAAGCGGATCCGGTGCAAGTCGTAGGGCCGGTTGAAACAGATGCAAGGCGCCTGACGGACAATATTGGAGAAGGCACGTTGGGTGGCCAAAGGAAGAGAGCGTATGAAGAGCTCTTGGAGGAAGGCGGATGGAATGCTTGGCCAAAGCGAGCTTGGTTTGCAAGATGCAAGGAGATTTTTGAAAGGCACATCGTAACGGAAGTGCTGGTTCTTTGAAGAATGTCCGCATTGATCAACAATGAAGACCTGGATACCTTTTGGTCCATGGTTGCCAAATTGACGGAAAATTGGGAGGATGCAGAAAAAGAAATAAAAGAAACTTTGTAATTAAAATATATATTTTCCTTTTTTTTCATTATTATAAATAGAAATATTATTATAAATTTTTATTATTTTTATTTTTATTTTTTTTTTTAATAGTAATAAAGAATGAAGTTTTTTATTTGATAGAAATGAAAAGAAAATGAGAAAAAGAATAACACGGTGAGATGGAGGAATCAACTGATGGAATGATGGTGGAATAAGATGGGGTTAAATGGGATGGAATATAGAATGGAATGGGATTGAGTAAGATAAATGTGGAATGGAATGAAATGGGATTGGATGGGATGAAATGTGGAGTGGAATGGAATGGGATTGGATGGGATGAAATGTGGAGTGGAATGGAATGGGATTGGATGGGATTGAATCATGATTGTCAAGGTTTGCAAGGGTAGCTTGCATGGAATTCTCAAATCAGATCAGGTGAATTGCGAAGGTGATGGGCTGGTTCCCACGAGGTGCAATCTTTGTCGGACTGGAAGCCAGACCATTCAACGAGGTATTGAAGTTTTCCTTTGCGTAACCTGGAATCCAGAATATGGCTTACTTCCATCTCTTGATGATCGAGGACAGTGACCGGTTCAGGAGGGGGATGAGTCTTGCCCGGGTATAGGACTCGAGCTGGCTATAGGAGAGACACATGAAAGACTGGGTGGATACCTTGCCATTTTGCAGGTAAAGTAAGTTTAAAGGCGTTAAGGGAGATGACTGATTCTACTTTAAAGGTGCCAAGCTTTCTTTTGGAGAGTTTGCAAGTTGGGCGAAGGCTGCAAATGTTGCAAGCATTGAGCCATACTTGATCTCCTACTGCAAAGGTTGGAGCCAAAGTGCGAGATCGGTCTGCTTGCTCCTTATAGCGCTGGTTTGCTTCTTCGAGGTTGGTTCAAAGTTGCGATTGAAGGGATTGAATTTGTTCAAGGTAATCGGTAGCAGGTTGAGAAGGTGCTACGTGAAGGGAAGAGAAAGTTGGGTTTCTACCATAAAGAGTTTGGAAGGGCAACTGTTTGGTGGAGGAATGAGTGGAGTTGTTGTAGGCAAATTTGGCTAGTGGGAGCTATTGCAACCAGTCGTCTTGTTGATAGGCAACATACATTCAAAGATATTGTTTGAGAATCTGATTAACTTGCTTGGTTTGCCCATCCGTTTCCGGGTGGTAAGCCGTTGATAAATTGCAAGTAATCTTCAAATGATGGCATAGCAAGGTCCAGAAGCTTGAGACAAACAGAGATCCACAATCACTAACTATATTATCAGGGAGGCCATGTTTTGAAAATACATATTCTATGAACAAGTTAGCCAAGTCTTCTGAAGAGGCCGTCACATTACTGCATAAAAATAAAGCCATCTTTGAGAAGCGATCTACTATTACCAGAATAGCATCATATCCACTAGAAGAAGGTAATTGAGAGATGAAATCCATAGACAGTGAGTTCCAAGGACAAGGCGGAATTGGAAGTGGCTGGAGCAGCCCATACTTCCGGTGTTTTGAGGACTTGTTATGGTTGCAATCATAGTACGCACTAACATAGTCTTTTACTTCTTTGGTCATACCAGGCCAGTAGAAGTCTCGTGCAATCAATTGGTAGGTTTTATCCTGCCCATGATGACCAGCAAGCGGAGAATTGTGCCGTGACTCAAAGATATCTAACTTAATGCAAGAATTATTTGGTACTACTATACAATTATCATAAACTAAAAAGTCATTATCATCAATACTGTAACTACTATCTAATAAGTTTGCAATTTTGCAAAGTTCGATGCACTTGGGGTCGTCGCGTTGAGCTTGTCGGAGTTTGGAAGCCAAATCTTGTAAGCAAGCAATGATCAAACTGAGTTGGGAAGATTGGGTTGAGAAGAGTGTCCTAACGTTTTCAGGGTTGTTTTTGGCGAAGGTGCTCCCCCCCCCTGGCCAAAAGGTGCCCCAACGTGATAAAGCGTCAGGAACTACCGCTTGTTTCCCAGGAAGGTATGTGATTGTAAAGGGGAACTCGGAGAGGTATTTGGCCCAACGTGCCTGTCTACGTGTGAGGAATTTTGAACTCATGAAATACTTCAAAGAATTATGATCAGTTAAAACCTCAAAGGATTCCCTAAGACTCAAAAGGTATGAACGCCATTTCTTCAAGCAATAAACGATTGAAAGAAATTCCTTGTAATGAATCTCATAGTTAAGCTCTGCAGCAAGCAACTTGCAAGACTCAAAAGCTACGGGGTGAAAGAGAGAAGTGGAAGAAGAAAACTGCAAGATGACTCCTGCAATTGCCTAGTTGCTTGCGTCTGTTTTGACAATAGTGCGAGCTAGCTCGTTGAAGTGAGCAAGTATTGGAGCAGTGGCAAAGGCCTTCTTCAGAGCTTTGAACTCCGAAGCGGCTTTTTTGTTAAAAATAAAAAGGAGTGTCTTTTTGAAGAAGGTTAGTAAGATTCACGGTTTTTTCGGCGTAACACGCAATAAACCTTCTATAGAAATTACTGAAACCAAGGAAAACTTGAAGAGATTTAACCAAAGAAGGTGGGGGCCAGTCCAATATGCGTTTGCTCTTTGCTGGGCCCATCAATAGTCCTTGCTGCAAGACTACGACACCTAGAAAATGAAGAGAAGAGGAATGGAACTCGCACTTAGAGGCTTTTGCAAACAGGTCATTCTTGCAAAGTCGCTGTAGCACCTCTCGCACATGTGCGATGTGATCTTCAAGGTTCCTCGAGTAGACTAGTATATCATTGTGATATACCACAAGGTATTTACCTACGAGATTGGAGAAAATCTTGTTGACAAAATGTTGAAAAGTGGAAGGAGCGTTGCAGAGGCCAAAAGGCATGACGGTATACTCATAACTGCCAAACTGGGTTCTCATCGCAGTCAAATACTCATGACCTTCCTTAATGCAAATTAGGTTATAGGCACCTTGAAGGTCTAACTTTGAGAAATAAGTAGCTCCATGGAAGAGGGTAAGGAGATGTGACATAGGCGGTACTGGATAGGCATTCTTCCGGGTTACCTGGTTCAGTTTCCTGTAGTCAACACAAAGGCAAAGTCCGCCGTCCTTTTTTGGAACAAATAGGACAGGTGAACCGGTGTTTGAATTGCTTGGTCAAAGAAATCCTTTTGCTACATTTTCCGCAATGTAGTCTTGAAGCGCAATTGATTCTTGCGTCAAGAGACAGTAAACTGGTCCTGGTGCCGGTAGTGGGCCAGTAAGTTCAATCTTGTGATTGTAAGGACGGGATGGAGGCAGTTTATATGCTTTTGCAGCTGAAAAGACTTCAGAAAAGTCATGATAAACCAAAGGTAAAGACTCTTTAATGATTTCTAAATCTTCAATCTTGTCATCTTCGAGCACCGGATTTGAGGTGCTCACATGGTGAGAGAGGATTAAGGAGCTCAAAATACTCCATTTGGTTGGTTTCTGTTTCTCTTCAAAGGAACAGGAAAGAGGTAAGCTGGATAGGTAAGCAATAACTCCTAAATCTGAAGAGGGAATTTGAGAATGAAGGTCAGGATATTGCAAATCTCCTGGCCGAAAAGTGTCATCCAACTCAATGACAGTGTCAGGTAGGCTGTTTAATTCCTGATTGACAGAAAGGTTAGCGTTCTGGGGGTGCAAGGTTCCAAGGTTAATTACTCCTTCTTGCCAATTCACATCCAGATTCCAGTAAACTAGGAAATCATGGCCTAGAATGGTATCATCCATTCTGGGTATAGCCAAGACAAATAAATCCCATTCAAAGGTTGGGAAATTGGAAAATGCAAAGGTCCATTTTGCCTTTTGGGAAACCAAATAAGACGGTTCAGTTGCACTACTTACTAAATAGATAGGAAATTTATCTATCTTGGAACCCATAAGATTTTTGGAAGTGGCAAAAGATTCACTGATGAAGGAAACATTAGCGCCCGAATCAAGTAATACTTGATAAGGAGTGTTTTTGGAATGAAATAGGATAAATCTCAAACTTGGAGAACCTAGTGACTCGCAAGTGCAAAGATTTACTCGCGGTGATTTAGATAATGTGTAGTTTTCCTTGCAAGTATCAGAAAAACTACAAGCTAATTTTTTGACTGCTTAGCCGCTTCACGTGCTAACCGTTTTGCACAGCTGTCAACATCATTTTTACCTCCACAATACATACACAGCCCATTCTTTTCCCTTTGCAGCTGTTCCTCACTTTGAAGCATCCCGGTTTCCTTGTCCAAGAACTTTGGAGTTTTGGCGACGGCTTTCCCTTTCGAGTTGGAGTTCAAAGTCGGGGTTGGTTTGGATGGTTTTGGGTTCCTTGTGTTTTGCTTTGAGGAGTCGTCCACCCTCAAAACCAAGGTGGACGGTCCATGGTTGTTTCGCCAAGAGCAATTCTTGTCATGATAGCCATTATCAAGCTCAATCACTCAATTGATTAGCTGCTGAAGCGAGGTTGTCTTATGACCCGCAACTGCAAGCTGTTTGATTAAGCGTGCTGGTAAACCCTTTCAGAAATGGAATAGAAGAGCGGCCTTGTTCCACTGGATGCAAGACTGCAAGGTTCAAAAATGAGAAATATAAACTGAAGCTCTACTATTCTCCTTCATAACTAAACTATCAAGTTTGTATTTGGCGTTTCAAACTTGATTGGGATCGCCAAACAGGGTGAAAAATTGTTGCTTGAACATGTCCCAGTTGTTGAGAATACAAGTGGAACTGTTGTTGGACAAAAGTTTGAGGTACGATTTGAACCACTGCAAGGCTCTACCTCCTAAGAAGGACAAAGCATACATAACTTTATTTCTATTTGAAGGGAAATTGTTGGAGTTGTTTGAAAAGATGATTTTACAAGACTGCAGGTAGGATCTAAGCTTATGATGGTGTTCTCCTGTAAAGTGATTGGGTTTTGTTTCATGCCCGGAGTGCAAAAACTAGAAGTGCTTGGACTAGATCTCTGGGCACCATGAGTGAGGGCCTGGATCAATGTCAAAAGCAGGGTTGGAGAATTGGGCTTGGGAGAAGTAGTGCGAACCCCTGGTCTACCACGAGTCAAGGTTTCATTGGAAGAATGGTTGGAGTCTGCAAATTCGGCAAGAGGGTCTGTCGGAGCATCCCATGGAGGAGCCCAAGGATCATCGAGAGGTTCCACAGATGGCAATTTGGAAGGAGGAACTGGATTTAAGGGTTGTTGGGCCCAAGGAGCGCTGGTTCCCCCTACCCGATGGATCTCATCATTTTAAGGGGCAAGGGAAGCCTTCCCGGTTGAGCAAGTACGTGACATCAAAAAAGAAGAAGTCTACTATAGGTTGGCAGGCTACAATAGATGAGTTGAGTTAGTTAATTTACTGTCACACAACCACCCCACGTACTATAGGGAAATTTCTAAGATGTTTGTGAGCGCAAAGGAATACCAAGTGCAAGGGCAAGTGCAAGATATGGAGACTTAGTTGCAAAGTGCAAACTTGGTTATTCCACTCAACAAATGGCGAGATGAACGGAATATGTTCCAAAGGAAGAAACTCAACCTGAGTCCAATGTGATAACTAGGTTGCAGCAAAATGCGAGAACGTATGAAATTAACTAACTGAGGAGAAAATCATCAGGCAAGGGGATAGCCCTTATAAGGTAATCCAAAGTGACTAGATACAACCTGGTGATGAGCTAACTACAGTAGAAGCGGTGAGGCAATGATTGACAGGAACGGGATAGGAAATGAAGCAGTGGTATAGATCCAAGGTCTTAGCGTAAGTGCAAGACAATAGAATCTGAGCTTAAAATTGCATGACGAATTGGGACAAGAGCGAATGACGTTGAAGGTAATGCAAATGAGAGGTAATAGTGTATGCAGGGTAGGGACTAGTCCAATTGCAAACTATACAGTAGTGATGGCTTGGTTAGACGTAGATGCAAAATAACAAAAAATGCATGACCAAAGATGGAAGTCCAAGGCTGTTGATTGGCCAGGGAAGGAGATTGGATCTCATAATGGATGGCCAACCGGTATGGAGTTAACTGCAAAGTTTGCAAGTATATACTGAGTTGGTCGCCGAGATTGGAAGGTCAGCGCGAGCCAGAGGAAATAGCGGGTCGCACCATTGATGTTGTGCTTTTATTTGTGTCACGCTTTTAGACTGAGGTAGATGGTACTGAGGAGAGGACATGTCAAAGTGGTGAAGACAATAATCCTTAAGTGCAAAGCATGACACCACCCATCATCCGCAACCGCTTTGTGGCCCTGCATTTGCAAAGTGGCCAATGTCCTTCCAACATCTGCTCATCTGCCAACCTGCAGACAATCATCCAGCCCAAGACATCTATCCGCTTCCTGCTTTCATCCGTGACGCAGGCTGGTCTCTTTCCTTTCATCTTTTTGTTCACATGTCCCAATCATTTTTTATTGTTTTTGTTTTCATTTCTATTTTCCTGCATCATTCCATTTTCTTTAAAAAAAAAAAATTCCGCACTCATTTGTAGTTATCTCTTGTAAGTAGTCTACAGGGTCTCTTACACATAAATGGAGGGGCTCTCCCCTGTCTTTTTGCCCATCATTGAATCATTCATCAATACATCTATCATCCATAATCATCATCATCTAATCAATAAATCCATGGGGCCCTTCCCCTTTCTGAGCATCCTTATCCTGAGTATATCTTTTGATTTCCCCTTGATCCTTGAGCCTTCATACTCAAATCCTTTGATCCGTCCTCTGTGACCTGATACTTATCACCAACCAATAGCCTTGCTGGTTGAATTCTTGAGTTTGTTAAACCACTCCTGTGATCCCTTTCTCTGACCAATTTGGTCTTGATCATTAATTTGATTGCCTTTCCAGAGCCATTCAGATTTGAATGGGAGGTTTCATTAAGCTTGAAACCTGGAGTGTTAAAACTCCCTTTATTTCTTTGAAGTTAAATTCCGCCACACTATTCTTGAGTCCCTTGAGAAGTGCTGGGTTATTCTTGTTTGAATTTGTTACTGCTCGATTCTAGAGCTACATAAAAAACAATTGCTTTGTTTTGTAAAGCCACCCACAGTTATCTGGTAACCTTCAAGCGCTTTATTGCGGAGAGTTGGGAGGGTTCATTGAAAACCTGGAGGTTGGTACAGTTCTAGGTACATACATCTGACAAGGATGGATGATGGTATATATAGATAATGTTATCATATACTCTGGTGATTGGGATACTCATATCAACCAAGGAAGATTAGTACTCTAGACTATTTCCAGAGTAGGATTTAAGGTGTCCATGAAGAAATGCAACTTTGGCTACAGAGAATTGAAAGCCTTAGTTGGTACTCTAGAATATGTCCAGAGCAGGATTGAAGGTGTCCATGAAGAAATGCAACTTTGGCTACCGAGAATTGAAAGCCTTAGGACAAAACCTGGAGATTGGTTGGGATTTCAAGCGCTTTATTGCGGAGAGTTGAGAAGGTTCATTGAAAACCTGGAGGTTTGTTGGGATTTAGTTGATATTTACTAATCATCTTCTGACGACCAGATTTATTAGCTTGTGGGCTTTGTTAGTTATAACTGCCTTATTCTATTGAAATATGAACCAAAACTTAATTTAATTATTTCAAGTCCTTTCCTGCACCCTCTTTCCTCAGATAGTGTTGTTCCATTGCTACCGACTAATAGCAACATTCATCCTTTCCATTGATTCCTTATTTACAAGATTCTGGACTTTGATTCCTGTTAAATTTAAATATTTTTGTAACTCTCAGGAGGGAAGCCTAAAAAGCACCTTTCCCCTCCACAGAGCTGCCTACTTCTCAGAACCGTTTGGAGTCCTACAGCCTCCATTGCAGGATAAGCTGCGTGCAGAAATTCTGCATGTGTGAATCTTCTTTTTGATGCATAAAGGGCTAAGCAGATGGGCGGGGACTGCATGCAGGCATTGTGACAAAACACATTTCCACATTTAACTCCTAAAATACATGCAACACCTCCATTTTGAATGAAATTCAGGTGCAAAAAACAGATGTGACAAAATGTGTGAAAAATAAAACTTTCAAAAAAGTGGCATAGTGGTGCAGTGGCTTTTTGGTCACTTTTAATTTCATTATTTAGAATATGAAGGAGTAAGATTTCAAGGGTGGTTTTAGTGAGTGGCCCTAGCTAACTTTGGGTGGTGAATCAATTTTTAATGGATTTCCTACTCCTTCATAGTTTATTATTTTTTTATTTTAATTTTTTTTGTCTGCTTTGAAAGGTTTCTCTTTTTCATTAACAAGCTGGAATTCCCCCACTCCAAGATATGTCTATATCTGAAAAAGGATTGTTGGTTCTTATGTCTTTTTCTGGCCCTTTAATTTCTCAGGTTTAGGTCCATCTGAAATTTTGTTTTAAGGTAAATATTCATCTTTATCAGCTGATTATCCTTTGGAACTGAATAGGAAAATTCTAACATCTTTTACTTGCATCCTGTCTTTCTTATCTTTGAGTATCTTGCCAACTTTTAATTTCCTTTATCAGGATCAGCTTCAACTGGTATTTCTGGTGAAGGGCATTTTCCTCCTTCTCTAGGGTGGAAGTGTTTGATAAGACCCACTGGGAATACTGGGAGCCTAGATATTTCATCACTCAAATTCACTTCAACAGCATTTTTCCCATTGAGCCTTTTGATGGTAAAGGGTCTAACAAAGGCTGGTCTAAGTTTCCTTTTCTGCCTAATTGATTGAAGTTGGGGGTAGAAACTAAGACTTGATCTCCTATTTTGAAATTGGTTTCCTGGTTGGTTTTATCCTATCTCTGTTGGTCTTATTCAACAGCATCCTGGAAAAACTGAGCAGCATGCTTATTAGAAATGTCTACAATGTTTTTGAAATTAATTACTTTTGGGTTTATATTAGCCAAATGCTTGTTGAGGTTATCCTTGGGTAGCTTAGGAATCCATCCTATTTCCATTATTTAAGGAGCTTTCTTAGGAATAATATGCTTGCTGCTGTTATAGGCCATTTCCAATGCAGGTATAAAGCTAACCCAATTTTGGCATTATCCATTGGAATTCTTGTATTCCAGACCAAAGAAATGGGATCTTCTGATCATTTCTTCTAGAGTTTGGATCATATTTTCAGCTGATCCATCTTTCTCAGAGTGATAATTGGTAGGCAAATTTAAAGTGGTTCCCGGTTGAAGAAATTATTTTGATTCATTTTTCCCAATTCATTCTTGAGGCGCAATCAATTCCTGCTTCAAAAGAGATTAAACTGGTCCAGGTGCTTGGGGTGGGCAAGTGGGTTCAATCCTGTAATAATAGGAATGGGAAGGAGTTAGTTAATTTGCCTTTACAGCTGAAAAGATGTCAGTAAAGTCATGGTAAACCAAATTTAAAGAATCTCAAATGATTACTAAATCTTAAATGATGTCATCTTTGAGCACTGGATTTGAAGTACTTGAACAACTAAAGATGATTATGCGGCTCAAGATACACAGTTTAGTAGGCACCTGTTTCTATTTGAAAAAGCAAGGAAGAGGGAAGTTTGAAAAATAAACAATAATTACCAAATCTGAAGAGGGAATTTGGGAATGAAGTTCATGATATTTCAAATATCCTAGCAGAAAGTTGTCATCCAACTAGATGAAAGTTTCAGTAAGGCTTCTTAATTCCTGTTTGACAGAATGATTAGTTTCCTGGGGCTGCAAGGTTTGAAGTTTAATTAATCCTTCTTGCCAATTCAAAAACTGATCCTTCAAACCAAGAAACAAGAATTTTTTGAAGCCCAAGTGTTGGTCCACAATGGTGAGGAAGAACTTGCAACCTCCCATGGATTGAATTGGAACTGGGCCTAAAATTTCTAGGTGGATAGCTGCAGAAACCTACTGGCAGGTTTGAAGTGACCGGCAAAAGGTGTTTCAGTAATCTTGAAGCTGCAACAGATTTTGCATTCCATGGTTGCAGGAAGACCTGGGAAGAGATGGCTAATTAACTTGTAACTTGGATGTCCCAGTTAGTGGTGCCAGGGGTTGTTGGATATCTGTTTCAGGAGAATTGTTCCTTGGGTTGACTGACCTTTGAATCTGATACCACATGGTTCCACCAAGCGGTTGAAAGCTTTGCCAATGAGAGAGAAGCAATACAGTTTGATTTCATACCCAGAGTGCCCTAATTGAGCTATGTTTGCCACGTTGTTTGTGATTTTTGACAGGGAGATGAGACACCTGTTCAGATTTGGTACAAGAAGAAAATTTTGAATCTCAATACGTTTGCCAAGGTGGTTGATGAGTGTTGATTTGTCTATGGCCGTGGCCTTCAGCATTGAGCCTTCACTGCCCTTACCAATGAGAATTGATGCAGGTCCTCCCTTGGTGAGATAGTCAGGTTTTTTGAAAATATGGTGAGTTCACCCAGAGTCCAGAAAAGGTAAGATCAAAACAAGCGCCAGCGGAGTTTGCAGTTACAGATAGGCATTGAGAAATGCTTGGGGATGATACGTTAAGTTGGTTTCAGTGTTATCAGAATACTTTTGAACTTAGTGCAGTTGATATTGGATTCTTGGCTTCTGGTTTCAGGTTGCAGTTTGGGATGTAATTTCCAACAGAGATCCTTGAGGTGATCAGCCAAAGGATTGTGTCTACCCCCGGAGCAGGTGTGCTTTGGTTTGCCTTTTTGATGAAAGGTGGTCTTGTGAAGAGCAAAAGAGGGAGCAGAAAAGGGGGATGATCAGGCGTGTCTTCCAATCTGGATGTTTCCAGGTTAATTACCTCTCTTAACTTAGTCAAGAAAGACGTTGGTTTCTTGGGAATTCTATTTTTGAGGAGGATTGTCTCTAAAATGTGGTAGAAAGGGCTGGGAAGCTTGGCCAGTATGGTGTTACTGTGGATGTCATTCCACAAATTGAGCTTCATTGTAGAGATTTTGTTCATGAGCTTGCGGAACTAATTGATTAATTGGCCAAGGTCTCACTTGTATTGATAGGGGATGAAGCTGAGCCAAAGGCAACCTTGGTTTTTGGATGATTGAGAAGCATATCTCTTGTTAATGGCCTATAGAATGGACTTAGGATTAGCTTTTTTTGAGTGGTTGACAACTGTGTCAAAGGTGGTTTCCCCTGGATGTTATATGATGATGTCCACGGATTCAAACACCCTTTTTCTTCAGAGATGAGTTTACAGAAGCAGTAAGGTCATACTGTTTGATGATTTCAAGTAGGCCTCTCCATTGGAGATAACTTTTGATTTGAAGGAACCAAGCAGGGTAGTTTGTCTCCGTGAGCAATGGTATGTTGAGTTTGGAATTTTCTTCCTGATCTGCCATGGTGAGTATTCCTAGGAGCAACCTGGAACCATAAATCTGTTGATTCTTGATTTCAAAAGAAGCTAAATTTCAGTGAGGGACAATAAAAAAAAGTTAAAAAAAGAACACAAAGCATAAAGTGATCACCTTTAAAAGAACACTCAGCACAAAAGTAGGAGTAAAAAAGAGAGAAGAATGGAACAATGATCACAGGAATGACAAAAGAAATGGTGACCACAACATTTTGAGAATGGAGGACAAACATAGAGTTTAAAGTAATAGGACTGAATTGGTGCTTACCGGTCTCAGGTCTCCAGGATATCAGTTGCACAAGTTCAAGGTTGTACAAGGAAGGACATTGGGCTGGTTGAGCTACTTGAGTCAAGTTGACCAGGAAATTGAGTGTTGGCACCGGCACAGATGACCAGGTGAGCGCACCAGAATATGGGCTGTGTTCCCTGACCGCTATGATGAGCAGGTTCTAAATTCCTGTGCTGATTATGGTGAGGCAGTGCATAGAAAAAATAAAAGAAACAAAAGAAACTGATGAAGACAAAAAGAATGGAAGAAAATTCCAAGGGGTTTATTTGAAGGAAGAAGCCAATACCTCAGCACCCCCCTCTAATATATGTCTATATCTGAAAAATATTTTCTGGGTCTAATTTCTTTGACTGCCTCTGTAATGACTCAAGTGTATATTACATGTGGAATTTTCTTTTCAGGTAATCATTCAACTTTATCTCCTGAATCTCCTTTATATCTGAATATGTCAATTCTGAAATCTTTTCCTCGGATACTTTCTTTTTTTCTCCAAGGATTTTGCTGACCTTTCCTTTATCTTTATCAGGATCAGCTTCAACAGTTATTTCTGGTGAAGGCTCTTTTCTCCTTGTGTTTTATCAGAATTACTGGGAAGACTGGGTGCTTGCTTGATAATTGATCACTCGGGATTAATTCAAAAGCATTCTTTCCCTGGAGCTCTTTGATTTTAAAAGGCACAAAAAAGACAGGTCCAAGTTTCCTATTCCCAGATAGGTTATTGAAGTTAGTTCTAGAAACTAGGAGTTTTTCTCTGAGATTGAAATCAGTTTCTTTGTGGGTTTTGTCCCATTTCTGTTTGTTGTATTCAAAATGATCTTGAGAAGATTGAGAAGCATGCTTATTATCCATGTCTGTATTTTCTTTGAAATCAACTGAATTTGGGTGTTTATTATTCAACTGTTTGTTGAGGTTATCCTTGGTTAACTTAGTTTTTCATAATATTTCTAGTATTTAAGGGGCTTCCTTGGTGGGGGAATGCTTTCTGCTGTTATAACTCATCTCCAAGCCAGGCATTCCCAACTCAGAAATTCAAGACCTGTGGATTTGCCCCAATGTAGCATACAGCCTATCCCAATAGAGTGGCATTACCTGAGTAGCCCTCTATGTTAACTTTAATTCTGTTGTAATTAAATATTTATTCTGAGCCCCAGAATTTTTTACCTCTGTTTTATTTACATCCCTTTGTCTATTTAAACTGGCCTCCTGTTCCTCCTTGAAGATTTTCCCCCAAAAAATCAGTTTGCTAATTTTAATAGGGAAATCTATCCAAGAAAGTGTCATCCAAGCACCCTTATCTTACTCAATAAATTGCTCTTCTCAATTTAGAATCCTTCAGTAGTTTTCCACTAAAGTATGCTGTGTAGTAGAGCACTTTTGTTCCAAGCCCTGATTGAGAACCAGCAGCCCTTGTTACACTGTGGCGCGCTTCACAGCTGGTTTATCCAGGAACTAGAACAACTGGCTCACAGAAAATGAGATTTTTGGTTGAATCAGTACTGAAAATTAGTTAAGAGACCCCACAAGGGCTCTGTAGTTAATTCCACTTGCAAGAGAGAGTGGGTTGGAGCAAGTGTTGGTTTAGTGTTTCTGGGTTGAGGTTGGAAGTAATGAGAGTGAAGCGTATCTGGATTAAAGGTTTTTTCACAAGAGTTCAACAATTGAGAGTTAAGTGATTAGTGAAAATTTGCAAAATTGAGAAAAGATCAATATTAAGGAGTTTGAGTTAGATGATGAATCAAATGAGATGTGAATTTGGTAAGATGATGGATGATGGAATCAGCTCCATAGGTGGCACACTCACAGCAGCTTTATAGCCATGGAATTATTCCTTGGTAGCTGATGATCAGGCATTTGGATTAGTGAGTGGAAGGGAGAAGATGCAGTGTTTGGTTATGTTGAACTGGGGATGCAGTTTTTCAACTGGCCAAAATCAGAATTTCAGAGCTTATATAAGTGTTTAGAACAGATTTCATTAGAGTATTGCAGTGTGTCTTTGTTTTTAGTTGGTGCCTGGCCTATGGCATTTGTAGACGTTAGTTATGGCCTTCTAATGCACATGATCAGGAGAAAAGGTTGACTGGTGGACTCCTTTTGACAATTATTACTATGAAAGTGTAGCCTCAATAAAAATACAGTGTTTTTTACTCACCAACATGCAAGCATCAACTTGCGTGAATATGAAATCTTATCCAGTATGGCCAAGGAGAGTTTTTTTTTCAATTGAAACACACCATATGCTGAAGATGGAACTTCACCAAGCCTTTAATCATAGATAACCACTTTTTCATGGTACATTTAGCATCAGAAAACTAAATTGGAGGGGAGAAATTGATGCAGGGAAACCCAGATGTGAAACACTGATATTGTCATTGTCTGCAAGAAATGGAGAAATCTCCCTATTCCCTATGGAAAACAAAACTTGCTTTCATTTTTAAGTATTGGCACTCTAATGGCACATAGGGATCCGGTTATTTTCCCCTTTTTAAACATTCTTGTAAGAAATAAAAAATTCTCTTGCTAATTTTGTGATGATTTTGCTTCTCCAGTTTGTCTGCCCTGAAAGGTTGATCAGTGCAATTTTTGATATTAGGGCATATCAGAGTTAGAAAAACCGCCTTGAGAAATTGGCCTTTTTTGACAAAACCTGAAATTTTAATGGCAGTTTTCCCGAATACATATTCCACCAAAATTCCCAGAAGAAGCTTGAAAATGCAAGAAAGCTGACTGAAATTCTTTTATTATTTGACTCTTATTTTAACTCCAATTTGGAATCAACTTGGTTAGATTTGAATTCTCTATTGCAAAAGCAATGAATGGTTCCAAGAAGACAGACTCTCCACAACCCTATTTATAAAAGGCAAACGCTTCATCTCCTCCCCAAAAATAAAGCTTCCAGCAACTGTTCATAAATTTTTTGCCTTCATTCATAAAAATTATGGAGATGATTGAAAACCACCTCATCTTCCAGAAAATAACAACTCCAAAGTGAACTGGTCTTTCAGCTGGTTTCATAGCCTTTTCTTCAGGCCTTTCCTCTCTGTTGTTTCACAGTTGCTCAAGGGATGATAGGTGGTATGTGAAACCATAGAAACTTAAAGTTAAATAATGTTTTGACCAGCATCATAGCCCTTTGGCTAGGCCTTGCACCTCAATTTTTTGAAGGATCCTGATTTATGAAAGTAGACTGGCTAACCCTGTTTATGGTTCAAATTTCAATCAGCCCAATTTTTGAGGAGGGCTTGTTCTGTGATAATTTTTTGTTTTTCTGCGCGTCAACAGAAAGAATCCCATGTCTTTTTGGCTCTGTAGGGACCTCAAGGTTTTTTCTGAATAAGGCTCCATGTTTGGGGAATTTATGGTTTAGTACCCCCACCCATACACATTCCAGGGGATAGTTCTCTTAAAAATAGTGGTACTGTCACATGGTGGTATGTGAAACCCTAAATCTAAAAATGGCCTGATATTTCAGCCAGTCTCATAGAATTTTGGTCAGGCCTTCCCTCTCAATTTTTTTTAGGATCCTGGGTTATGACAAGCGCAGAAATCAATGCTGTGAATTTTCTTCAAATTCATCTGACATTTTCAGAAATCTTCCTCATTCACTCATCATGCTATTTCTTCTATTGCAAGGTGTTCTTGTGATTGTATCACACGGTGGTATGTGAAACCATAACAAATTAAAAATGGACTGGTCTTTCAGCCAGTTTCATAGCCTTGTGGTAAGGCCTTGCCTCTCAGTTGGTTTGCAGTGTGAGAGGTATGAAAGTAAACCAGCCATCCCTGTTGTGGGTTAAATTTGCAATCAGGAAAGGTTTTTGGAGTGGCTTTTTACTGTGAAAAATTTCAGGGTTTTTGCCTTTCAACAGCAATACTACCAAGTCTTTGTGGCTCCTTATGGCACTGAGGAGTGTGTCTGAATATGGCCCCATTAATGAAAAGTGGGTTAGTGCTACCAGCCATGCACACTTTGGGAAAAAGTGCCCTTAAAACCAGGGTTAATTTCACACAGTGGTATGTGACACCATAACAACTGTGAAATGAACTGGTATTTCAGCCAGTTTCATGAGCTTTTGGTAAGTCCTTGCCTCTCAGTTGCCTCTCAGTTGTGCAAGGTATGACAGATTTCCCAATCTGCAATAATGAATTGTATTATATGTAGTAAAGATTTATTTGAATCAATAATCAAGTATAAAGAAATTATTACTTACCCACATCTGATTCAATCTTTTTATTTTGTACCTCTTCTTTTGAATCATTGTTAAATTTTATGAAATCACTTTGAACCTTCACCTCAGAAATTCCTATTTAAAAGTTTGGTTTTCTTTAGAGGTTTATTTAACTTACTTAAAAGCTATCATCTGCATTAAAATTCACCTAAAATATATGTTAATCTTTTTAGAAGTAAAAAACCTTCAGAAAAAATCCAAGGCTTTTTGACTTTTTTGTTTTGGGTTTTCTTATTTTTCAACCCTCTCCATTAATAGATGTACTTTTTCATTTCCCACCAGTTCAGTTTGCAAAAATTGAGGAAATAAATTTTGTGCTACTGCTCATACCAGCAAATGTCCCATCCCAGTACCACAAACTTTTCTATTCCTTGATTTGAAACCCTTGCTCTTCTCTGACAATCAAAAAAAAGCTGCATTGGAAAAGAAAAATGTCCACAACCTGCAACAAATGGAAAACACCCCATAGTTCCTTCTCTGCTGTTTTTGAAATTATCTCCCTGCCCTCCAGATACTTCCCCTGCAAAAAAAGCAATAAAATAATTTTAATAAACAATCAGGACTCTGCAACAAGCTCTTCAATGAACTATCACTGTGCTAATCACTTCAACTTACTCCAAAAAAAAAACTCCGAGAAAATGTAACACACTATGCCATGATACTCAAATGATACTGTTAAAAACATGATAAGATGATAAGATGATCCCCTCAAAATATGAAAACAATTTTATCTTTTATGTAAAGCCAAAGACGCAGCCTCAAAAATAGGAAAAAAAGCAAAAAATGACTCCCTGCGCACCACATTCCCCCATGGTTCCACATAGACCCAGAACACTATTAGCCATGATCTTCTTAGCTGATCCATCTGCATAAATTAGTTGTGGTGATATTTCTGAAATCTGAACTTAACCTACCAATCAATTTGACTCAATGAACTCCTAATGACAGATCCCAATCAAATTCCTTCAGAAGATCCCCTTTGACCCTGCATACAGCATATAAAAAGAAATCCATCAATCTTCCTTGAGGATCCCCTTCAACCCGCATGCTGCCTCATCAACCTGAGTGTTTTATTCTTCCAAAAATTACATATCCTCCCACAATCCTAACACATAATCCATAGTTGGATTTTTGAATTCATACCCCATAGTTCCAATTGGTTGCTTCTGCATTACTTGCTCCAAAATTTATAATTGGAAGGGTTCCTTGTCTGCAAAAAGTAAAACACCAGCGCAGATTTTTTATTCTGCTGGGGATTCTGAACCCTCCCACTGCTGAGCCTTCTTGCCAAATTTTGATTCCAAGACTACTTGTTTTTTTGCCTATAAATAGCCACCACATCCCCACACAACTTAATTTTTGTCCCCAGGATTCCCACACAAATCCACTGTATGTGGACAAAAAGAGTCTACAAAGACTCCTTTGCATCTGAGACAAACTTAGAAATAAAAAAAACCTGATAAAGAAACACTGCAAGACTGAAAAAATGAAACAATATCAAGCCTCAAAAATACTCTGTAAACCAAGACAGAAATAACAAAATCTCCATAATAATTCATCACCTAAGGGACCTGGAAAACCCCAGATAAAGGCCTTTGGTTGGACCAGACCTTTGACTCTGCTCTAGTGATCTGAGCTTCCCTGCCCCATCCTCTCCCCAAAAATTGAACTTTTACACCAAAATCTAACCCTCCACAAATACTTTGAAACCACCCAGACTCACCATCCACACCCCTGGAAATGTCAACCTTTAGTTCATTGTTGCTGGACTCCAAAGTCCCATGAACTGCTGCCATCCCTGCAAATAGACCACCAAATGGAATCCCATCAACCAATCTGTCTATATGCTAAGTCACACATTTGCTTGAAATCTCCAATATTTTACTAGCAAACCCACTCTGCCATGCTTTCCTCAGAGGGGCCCTGTTGGCCCTCCTTGGCATATCACTATTAACCTCCCCATGCTCATTTTTGAGGTTCAGCTGGTGTCCCAAAAATTGCCCACCCAATCCATAACCAATTTCATAACCCTTTAATGGTAATTATAGATCCACTTGGTAGTCTTCCAATCCCTTTGCCTTCCCTTCTTTCTCTGTGTTACACCATAAACCCATTTCCCAAATCCCCTCCTTGTTCCACACCGGGACCCAGGCTCCAGCCTCTAGTTTTCCAACTCCATAACTTTTGATTCCTGTATTTTTTTCCTGACATTGACCCACAACATAATCCTTATTTTCTCTTTATACTTTTGAAATCCACACTCCCAATTTGTCTCCATTTGCACCATGATCCATGTCCTTTCCTCCCCCTAGCCCACCAGTTTGTCCTAGAGCAGATTTTTATTGCTCTTCTGCCTCCAAAATGGACAAAAAATCATGCCGCTTTGATCTATCCCACCTCCAGTTCTCCCAGAATATAGATATTTAACAAAATAAAGGACTTTCTGGGACATACACTGAATTTGTGGAAATAGATTGTGTGCTACCACTAATTCCTGCAAAAACCCCGTCCCAGTAACAGAAAAGTGTCTATTCCTTGATTTAAAACCCCAACTCTGCTCTGAAAATCACAGAAAAATAACCACATACAAGAACAAATGGAAAAAACCCCAGAGTTCCTTCTATTTTGTTTGTGAAATGATATCTGAACATTTAACAACTTCCCCTGGCGTGGAAGTAGCTAACGGCACAGGCGCTAGCACTCAAAGAACCCAGTATTGAGATGAATAGATTGATTGCATGAAAGATGGGCAGAGTAATGAAAAGCATAAGCAAATTAAGGGATGAGAGGAACCCAGGAGTAAGGATCTTGAGGAAGAATTATGACTGAATCCTATAAGCGTAAAATCAGAGGTATAGGTGACATGAGTAAGGTAGGCTGAATGGCTTTCTTTTGCTGAGATGACACCTATTGGAAGGTACTAACCAATAAGTAGAAGTATACTAATTCCTTGAAGGAAATTAGTCCAGGATTGAAGGAGAGGCCAGTATATGTGAGATCTAGAGAGAAACCTTGAGGAGGGATGACTGGTGCTGGGCTGGGATGCCCATGGAATTACATGTTGAGCAATTGAGCGGGAGGCAGTGGCTTGATGTTTTGTATAATGCGCCTGTCCAGAAAGGTGTAGCATGTAGCAAACTGGCAGGGTTGTTTATCCAGCCAGGAGTATTTAGTATGTAATTAAAGTATGGGACCTGTATTCACTTTTCAGATTTCTACTATTACAGAGCAATCTCCAAAATTAAAAGAAACAAGAATAAATACAAAAATAAAAATAAAAATAAATGAAGGAATAAATAATCTTGGAATATGATTTCAAATTTAGATTCTCCATCAAATTTAGGGTAGAGTAACTCACTGAAACTTACCCCAAATTCCAAATCCTTATATTTTTAAATAATTAATAAAGAATTAAAAAAAGCATGGCTTGGCATTTTAATATTTCACCTGAAGCCCCACCTATAGGTTTCACAGTGAAAATTTAGTCAGAATATGTTAATTATTTATATTTGGGAAGTTACACATGGGAAAGTGATTTGTCACAATTCCCGTATGCAGCCGCCGAAACTAAGATACCCACAAATGGCTGAGAAGCAGCACCCCCACCATGTCTAAACAAAATGACAAGCTGGGTAAGCAGTCCTGGGCTTCTGAAAGGTACGCATCTGTGGGACTATGGACTTACTTGACAAGTCTGATGTAAGGAAACTTGAAGTACTGCCTAAACATGCTACTTTCAAGAAAGAGATGTCTTACATATGTAATAAATGTCTGCGTAGGTAGAAATGATCAGAAAAATACATAATAATTATGAAATTAACCTAAAATAACATTTTAAATATTTTTACTAAATGTATTAAGAAAGCATGAGAATTTCAAAAAATACATAACAGCTAATTGAAAAACCTTGAAACCTAACTTAAAGTGACAAAGGTGAGCACTTTAAGACACCAAAATATCAGTGAAAATCTAAAGAACATGAATATGTGGAAATATTGCATACTTTCCCATATTATATATTTTTAATTAATTATCTGAAGTGAAATAACAGAATTTGAGTAAAAAGACTAAAAGCATTAACATGTTCCTTTTGCCATCTAATAATACATAATGAGAGCTAATGTTACATCAAACTATCCTTGAAAAGGTATAATTTTTAGATATATTAACATTCTGAAAATATCTACAAGGAATAAGTAATAAAATAAAGATCATGTGGATAAATGAGGTATTTTCACATGCCAATAACCCAATCAAATAATAAAATAATTCACTTAACCTGTGGAATTGGAAGCTAACCGTGCTACAGCTCCTAGCGCACATGCTGGACCACCTCTGGTTACCCTGCTAGCCTTAGCACCCATCCCTTTGGGACTCTAAAGCCCTCATGAGGGCAGAAATGGTATCCAAAAAAAAATATAAATAAAGACCCCTTTTTGGGGTTATTGATTCCCCAGACCCAGTCATATATACATACAGAAACCGTTCCAAAGTGATATAATACTTCCAAGAGATAAATAAGTGATTTATTGCTTAAGTCTGATTACTATTATCCATCACAACCCTATTTTTATCAATTTATGCTGCTGAAAAACCTTCAAACCAAGATACAGGTTTAAACCCATCAGTAAATGTCCCAAACAGGTACCTAAAGGATGAAATAGCATACCAGTGAATTTTTTTTCTTTTTCTGTTGTGGAATCTTGGTAACAAAGCCCTGCAACTCGACAATATATTTTAATATATATATTATCTATGGGCAATAAATCCTTTAAGAATATTAATTGAAGGTTCCACAGTAACCAGGTATAATTGAATCCCCCAAAGAAGACGTGTTAAAGATCAAAATATATAATCATGGTCCCTCTTCTTATTTATTTAATAGTTTATTTATTAATATTGATTCATAATAGCCATCAATAACCAAACCATATTGCCTTGGCTTTTCTTTATCCAAAGATTTTACGGATTATTGCTGCTGATAATATGTTTATTATTTATTCTATCACCTCAGGTAGCTAAAAGGTAGAAAGGAAATTTGTATCCAGGAGGCTGACATGACTTCTCTATGAATTAGGTTTGAGGAGAAATGGAGGAAGCACCAAGAAAAAGAGAGAAAAAGAGAGAGAGACTGTGATAGGTAACAAGGAACTGCAGGTTATGCAGGAAGAGAATTCAGGAGGTGCAGCTGGTAGATCCAGGGCCAGAAGGTTGATTGTACCAATGAATGCAGATGGCTGGGGTTGAGAATGGATGAGGAGACTGACTCAAGTTGTTGTTATGACATGTTATAATTATAGCCAGCAATTAGCTTAGGCAAATGAGCAGTAATTATAGAAAAAGAAATGCTGGACACCTTGTGTCAATAATTGCTTGATGGGCTCTCACAATGGGGCAAAAATTTGGATGATATTGTTGATGAATTTGATTGGATGATGAATGGATAATGGAAAACAGCAGGGAGAAGAACTCCTTAAGTAAAAAAGATTGGCCTCTTGTGAGCCCATGATACAACAAGCCAAAAGGCAAATTTTCCGCCCCAAAAGAGCTCTACAGGCTCTACAGGCCTTGTTAATTGGTTTGGGCTACATCAGCCCACATGGAATCAGTCCCTGTACCCTTATGACCAGCCTATTCTGGTCCTTTTGGGTATTTCCACCGTTTTGGGGCTGAACCAGCCCCTGTGCTGTTCAATCCCTGGCTGGTTGTCCATTACAACCAGCCCTGTTACTTATCTTATCACTTTTAAAGCCCTGGCCCCTCATATGGGCCAGGTGGGACCCAGGACTCACCTGAGTCCGACCAAAATCTCACCTGGGGGGGGGGGTGTAAACAGCGGACATGCCCCCCCCTATTTCTCTCAAATCCCTGGAGGGGGCAGTCAAATCCCCCTACCAGGGGCCCTGGGGGTTGATACCCCCAGGGCGTCACTACGGTAAGTGGGCTTGGGGGTGGTCAGGTCCCCTCCAGCCCATTGCTCCTCCCCCTGGGTAAAGGGGGGGGGGGGAGAGCGCTGTAAGACTCCAAACGGTGCTAGGCCACGGCAGTTCTGTGGAGGGGAAAGCTGCTGTTTAGGCTGCCCTCCTGAGTGTTACAAAAATATTTAAATGTAACCAAAATCAAGGTCCAGAACCTGGTAAATGAGGAATCAAGTAGTAGAGGATATAGATGATAGTAGTTTGGTAGCAATGGAACAGCACTATCTGAGCCAAGATTATGTTTGAAAAACTTGGACAAAAGAAGCTAAAGTTGGTTTAAAGTTCAAAGAACAAAGCTGTTGTATTTAAACAACGCACACAAGCTAATAGCTCTGGTTGTCAGCAGAAGATTGGGGATGATCAACTCAAACCCAACCAACCTCCAGGTTCTCAATGAACCTGCCCAATTCTCCGCAATCAAGCGCTTGAAGGGTACCAGATTACTGAGGGTGGAGGTACAAGACAAAGCACTAAGTTTAAGAAGCTCTGAAAGCAAACAGTAAACTGATTTGAAGCAAGGATAACCTCAACACTTCTCAAGGAACTCAAGAGTAGGCTGGCAGAATGCAACCCCAAAAAAATAAGGGAGGTATAGCACTCCAGGACTTAAGCTTAATGAGACCTCTTCAATCAATTGTGATTGGCTGCAGAAAGATGATCAAGGAGGGATCAAGACCAGTATGGTCAGAGAAAGGGATCAAGGAGTGGTATAACACACTCAAGAATTCCAACAGACAGAATTCTCTTAAACCAGCAAGGCTATTGGTTGGTGATAAGGATCAGGCCAAAGAGGGGAAAAGACTCAGGATCAATGGATCAGGGGGGGGGAAATCATAGATATACCCAGGATGAGGATCAGGATTTGATTTCAATGATAAAGGGGGGACATATGCACACACTCCCCATGGATTCCTTGGAAAAGGCAGGGGAGAGCCCCTCCTTTTATAGACCATGGGTCCCTGTAGACTATTTACAAGAGAGATTTACAAATAGAGCAGAAAAAAAGTTTTTTTTTCTTTTTTTCTTTTTTTTTTTTGAGGATGGTCATGAGAAAACAAAAGAAAAAAATAAAAAATCAAAAAACTCCAAAAAAAAAGAATTGAATCATGAATGACAGGAATGGGAAGACCCTGGCCCGTGCCAAGGATGGGCACAGGCAACAAGTGAGGAGACGCCCAAACAGGCTGACGGGCCTGGGCAACTGCTGGCCCAGGGATGACCTCAAGCAGGACCCAAGTGGTCAGAATCATCAAGGGGCGCAGGAAACATCACCAACCCCCACGGGCAACAGAAAACCTGCGCGGGGAAACCATTGAGAAATGAGAGCGCGGATTGGGGGTGGTGATCAAAGTGGGTGTGAGGGATATGAAGTTTGAGGGGATGATGATTGGATCAAAGTGGATCTTGAGAAGGGGGCTCAATGGGGGAGCAGGATTGTTCCAAGAGTTAAAGAACTGATTAGAGGGATTGGAGGAAGTTGTTAATGCAAAGGGATTGAAGGATGATGAGGAGAAAGAAAAAGGGTTTTGATTGTCACAGGAACTAAAAGGATTTTGATTTCCATTCCCATTGTCATTGTCAAAGATAGGATGAGGTAATTTGATACCCCAACTGGGCGGTCGGCTTAGAAGGTTTACAACCCGGGAATTGATGGCCAATTGTCGCTGGAATCCAAGAGAAGACACCGGCTTGCATGGTGACGACCTGGGAGATCCGAGTGAACCAATTGGTTGAATGTTCACTTTTGATAATATTGCTGGGTTGATAACACCTTGATAAATTGCATTCTGACATAACTTATCCACGTTGACACCCGCAAAATAGGCCAATTCTAACAAGATCTGCATGTGGAAACTGATCTTGACAAAGATCTCCGAGAAGGTAGTTTGATAATTGTTAGGATGTCGGATTTGGATCAACCACCTTGCAATTGTGAGGGTCATGACGTGATGGATGGCTAAACGTGGTTGTTGTCATCGGAGTTGATAATGATGAGGATAGGTTGGGATGGCAATGATGATAATGACAGTGGTGGTGAAAATGAGGATGAAGCAAGGTAATTTGCTTGCAACCAGTCCTTGGCCCAAAAGGGAAGGAGTACCATCAGAGAGGGGGGGGGTTTGAACACAGGACCGGGGGTAGGCACCCAAGAGATGATCCTAGACAACCAGGAGAGTGGGAGCTGGAAGTTTGGGAACTGGATATGGGAATAATTCCAGATCACAATTTTTTTTTTTTTGGATCTAGATGAAGGCTATAGAAAGGTTCATGAAAAATTTTACTTTTTTCTGTACTGGTCCAGAGGTGTCCCAGATTGGGCACCACAGTGCCCCTTTGATGGTGGGGGGTGGTCAATCCCCCCCCACCGCCAGTCGCCTTGATGAAACCAGCCTGGCAACCTCTTTTGGTGGAGAAGTGATAAAGTCCCCCCCCCACCATTACCGGTTTCCCCTTGCAACCGGTCGCTGGCTGGTTAAAACCAGCCAGCCCTCCCCCTCCCCCTTGAAATGGAAAGCAAGGGGAGGGGAGGAGCCGGGACCACCAGCCATGCGGCCCCCACCCAGCGTGGCAGCCCCAACAACGGCCCCACGCAGCCCGTCTGGCCCCATAGATGGGCCAAAGGCATAAACAGCGGCCCAGAGCAGGCTGCAACATGGGCAGCGGTGTCAGCTTGCTACTATTGCAGAGCAAGCTGCAAAAGTCACAAAAATAACATAAAAATAATAATAGTCCAATTAACCAAAGAAGGAGTAGGAAAACCATAAATATTATTACAGAAATGTATTCTCGACCCAAATTTAGGTAGGGTCACTCACTGACCCCACTCTTGAAATCCAACTCCTTAAATTTTTAAATAATTAACAAAAGAAAAACCAAAATACCACGGCACCACCATTGAGCTTTTTGGCCAATTAAATATTTCACAGGTCTTTTCACGTATAGGTTTCACACCTAAAATTAACTCAAAATTGAGTTGTTGTGTTTTTTTTAGGAGTTATGGATGGAAATGTGTCAGCTTGCTACTATTGTAGAGCAAGCTGCAAAAGTAACCAAAATTACATAAAAATAACAATAATAGCATTAAGCTAAGAATGAGTAGGAAAACCATACATATTATTACAGAAATGAATTCTCCACTCAAAATTAGGTAGCGTCACTCACTGACCCCACCCTTGAAATCCAACTCCTTATATTTTGAAATAATTAAGGAAAGAAAGACAAAAATACCACGGCTCCAATATTGAGCTTTTGGTCAATCAAATATTTCACACGTTTGGTCACATAAAGGTTTCACACCTAAAATTCAGTAAGAATTGAGGTGTTGTGTATATTTTAGGAGTTACAGGCGGAAATGTGTTTTGTCACAGTTCCCATACGCAGCCGCGGCAGCCAATGCACCGGCGCGTGGCCAAGATACAGCCCTGTCACTCTGTAAAGGTTGTGTACGCAGCCCCAGGCCTCTGACAAGTACGCAGCCGCGAGAATACGGGTTGACAGAGTGACAGGCGGCCTGAGAAGCTTAGGAACTGCGTAAACATGCTACAACCCACACGGGAACATTGTAAATATGTTATAAATGTTCCCGTGGATAGTAGATAGTCAAAAAGTACATAATATTATATAAAAATACTTAAATAACCCTTATACATATTTTTTATTAAATATAATTCAAAGTTCCAAGAATGTCAAAAATAAGACAATGACAACTTCTAAAAATATATTAAAATACTTTGTTATACTTTTGCGAGTATTTCTAGACATCAATATCTTTGTGACATATGAAGAAAACTAATGATGTAAAAATTTTACATGAATCTCCATGACTTATATATTTAAGTAATTATTTTAGTAAATCAACTGGAACTTGAAAATAAGGAGTAAAATCAATATCATAACTTTACTCCAGTTATTTCACACATAATGAGAAATCACCTGACATCAGGATGTCTGTATAAATGTCTATTAAAATAATTATTAACTTACTGAGAACATTTAATAAGGATAATTAATTAAATAATACATGAATAGGACAGATTAGTGTTATTCACACATCCTAATATCAATTATAATGTAGAATAATTCCCATACCCTGAGGAATTAGATGCTACCCGTGCTTTAGCACCAAGAAAACATGACAGGCTACCACTGGTTACCCTCCTAGCCTTAGTGTCTGTCTCTTTGAGCCCCTGTACCCCTCAGAAGGATAGTATTGGGACTACAAAAGCTATAAATAAAGAGCTCTTTGGAGGATATTGATGGGCAGAGACCCAGTTATATTTATATCCAGACACCGTACCAAGGTAATCAAGTACTTATAAGAGATAAGTAAGTGATTTATTGCTTATTCTGATCAATAATATTTGTCCTCAACCTCTTTTTATCAATCAAAACTGCTTAACAGACTTATAACCCAAGTATACAGGTTAAAACCATCAGTGCACGTCCCAAACAGATACCCCAAGGATTTAATAATATACCAGTGAGTTTTATTGATCTTTCTATGTTGTGGCAGCTTGGTTAAAAGGCCCTGCTACTCCACCATGTATTTTATATACATATTAACTTTGGGCAAAATATCCTTTAAAATAAAGAGCCCAAAGTAACGAGGAATACATGTTTTCATACTGAAATCCCTGAAAAGAGGTGTTAAAAATCCCCAATATAATTCTGGCCCCTCTATAAAAATATTTAATAATAAATTTATTCATATTGATTTATAACAATGAACTATAACCAAACCAATTAACCTTGCAATAAGCTTAATCCAAATATTTTATGGATTTTTGCTGCATTTATTAAATAATATAATTATTATTTATTCTATCACCTCTGGTAGCTAAAGAATAGCAAGGGTCTTGGCATCCAGGAGGCTGAAGATTGGTGGTCTGGCCGGGAAATTATTCCATTTTATTATATTTAATACCTTGGACCAGACATTTCATCTAAAATTAAATCAAAGATAAATTTATCTGACTTTATGACCGTGATTGATCATAAAATTTTTTCGCAGTTGATTTCAAAACCAATGCAGAATTAATAATCTATTATTTCAATCTTTTAAAGATAAGAAAAGAAGAAAATACTAAAAATTATAAACCAACTGGTTGGAAAGCTTTAACTCAAGCTGAGCAACTTAATATCTCTTCTGCACATAAACACTTAGATAAACTCCTTGAACAAGAAGATTTTGAGAGGCGTATCAACTTTCAGGCCCTATTAAGGAAACAAAAAGCTTGGAAGAAATACCGTATAAATTACTTTTTGAAATATAAAAGTTAGTATACAACTTGTATTACCATTTTTTTTTTTAAAAAAAAATATTAATATATTTTATTGACCAATAAAATAACCTTTTTTTTACATCAGTGAACCCTCCTGTACCAGAAACCACCGCCACTGAAATTGATTTATTGGATCAAAAAGTCCCAGATATCTCTGGACGCCAGGGAAATATTGATTGGGCAGGTGACAACCTCATTGGGACACACCTAGACCCTGTAGGATTACCTACTAAGGATCAATTTAATCCCAATAAAGTCTTGGTACTTTTGAACATCAAATTGAATAAAAATTATTTTTTACGGATTTTTTCTGTAAAATACTTATAAACATTTTATTCAAATAAGAATTGAGGTAACAAAAGAGCCTCAGGGAGAATTCCCTCCTATGGATCTTTGCCAGGAGCTCCCAGTAACCATGAGACCACCAATAAGAACAACCATGAGGGGACTGGAACCCGTGAATCAAATGTTGATGGACAAGGAACAGCAGAAAGTATTTCTTCCCTCTCCAAACCTAGAGCTGGAGAAGGTAGTAGAATCAAGCCACCATCCATTACAAGAAGATTCCCTGCAGCCACCCCAGCAGAATCTTGCCAAGCAAGCAAGGATCAAAGACTTGGTCAGAGAGCACGTGAAATATTGGGAAGTGTTCAAAGAAGCCCAAGCCAAGGAGGACATGGTATCTATGAAAAAGATACTCTCCCAGGCAAAAGCTACCCAGATAGCTCTTCAGAAAATGATTCCAAGGAAAGAGGTAGAAGCCTTTGTAGAAAAATGGAATCCTTGGTATCAATTAGCGTAACTGAAAGGCAAAGGATCAGGAAAGAAGAGATCATGTTCCCATCCAAAGGCAAAGGGAAAGAAAGATTGGGATCAGATAATATCCCTAGCTCAAAAATGGAAAAAGGTTTACAACAATTAGCTTTTAATTCTGAGCCCAAACAAACCTCTCATGTAATTACTTCCTTTTCTAATGATATGCGTCATAATTTCAAAATTGTTTTTGAAAATTTGGATGGTGTTTATACCCAAATGGATAAATTAGCCTCAGTAGTAGCCAAATTGATTAATAACCAGAAGAAGAAGGTAGGAATGGAAGACATCAAAGAACACACAGAACAGTTATTGGAGACAATCAATCAAGGTAGGATCAGACAGACTCAAACAATTGAGAATATGTTATCAGGAATCCAAGAAGATTATATTATGTCTTTCCAACCCTTAAAAGAATAATTGGTAACCACTACTAGCTTCTCAATTCTATCCCTTAGTGAAAAACTGGATCTGCTTAGTAATAAAGTGGACCTGAAACTTAATCTGATCAAGAATGATCTTAGAGACTTAAAAGTCTGTCTGACCAACCCCTTGGGGAATACCACAGAGGAACCAAAACCTCCCAGACAAACCACTACTCCTTATGCACCACCCTTATTAGGAATGCATAGGAGGGAAACCTTTAGGCCTAGTACTACCCCTGAGATGGAGCAAGCCCTCAAACTGTTACCCCCTATTTCTGAATGGCCCAAGTTCTTGGGTGAAGGAGAATACAATCATATAAATTTTATTAAATTTATTGACTACACCATTAACTCTTATGACCTGCCAGAAGCTATAGCTGTAGTCAGGCTACCCAGGCTATTTGAAGGAGTAGCATTGGACTGGTTTATCAGTAAGAGAGAGGAAGTAGGATCCTTACCACGGAATTCTTGGAAACTTCTGATTAAAGAAAAAGTTGGTCCTAGAATGTGGAAAAAAAATAATGAAAAATTTTTAAAATTCCTCATTCCCTTCCAGGATAAACATTTTAAATGGTGCTTGGAACAGAAGGAAAGATTGGATTGCTTCTATCCAGATGCTGATAAAGAGGAATTGAATGAAAGGCTCCTCAACCTGTGTCCTGGAGATCTTAACCATAGTGTAAGATGTAGGATGAGTATCAATTCTGACTTTCCAACTCTGATTGATGTCCTAGAAGAAGTAATAGACAAGAATGGGTTAGACAAGAAATCCCCTTCTAGACCCAAAGAGAACTACCACATTAACAAAAACAGAGAACAACCTCCTCTGATTAATGCCCTTGATAATAAGAGACCCAATGAGAATAGGGATAAAGAGAGGATGCCTGGGACTTGTTTGAATTTTAACAAGACAGGGAATATGAGACAAGACTGCTCATTACCAAAAAGAAAGATAGCAGTCTTGGAAGGAGAGCAGGAGGTTGAAGGGAATCAGAACTATGAAGATATAGCTGATGATGAAGGATCTCTTTCTAAATGTGAATTGATCCTGACCAACCCTGTTCATGTTATAGAAGGAGATATGGGCACTTCTATAGAAATCAATAACATCCATGGGGATTCTAGTTTGCCCCAACAATGGGATCCTACCATAATTCCTAGAAATATTACGGATTTTAAACCATTAACAGTTGAGCCTATGAGTGGGAAAAATCATCCCACTGGTAAAACTTGTTATGCAACAGGATTGTATAAAGACAGACCTATAAGGTTATTACTGGATAGTGGAGCTTTCTGCTCATGTGTCTGTGCTGAATTCTTAAACAAATGGGATCCCCATTGGAAAAAACAACTTCTTCCCCTCCCAAAAGCCAAGTTTAGCTCTTGGAACTCTACCATGAATGCTATTGGAGTATGGACTGCTCCTATAATACTACCCCATACTAAAGGATCTTTGAGGATACAAGTGGAATTTGTTGTATTGCTCAACAGACTATGTGACTAACTGATACTAGGTAATGATGCCTTATGCCTATATGGTATAGATGTGTTCCAGATTAAAGGAAGATACTTCAAAGTAGGTGGTAATTGAGATAAGAAGGTTACGATATGCACCATTCAGTCTAAATTCCCCTCCTCTACTTATCAAAAGCATTTAGAAGACTTTGACCAAGAATACTACTCTCAAGCAGCTCTGAATATGAAACTTTCTGAGGAACAGAAGAAGAATATATTAACAGTCTTCTTTGAGAAACAAAATGCTTGCTGAAATAAAGGTCATCCCATTGGTGATATTAAAGGAAATGATATGGTATTGACATTAACCATTAAGCCTCCTTATCCTCCAAACTTAAGAAGGACAGCCTATTGTTCTAGTCCAAAGTCTAGAAAAGATCTTGAGGAATATATCCAAGAACTAATAGACTTAAAAGTATTAAGGAAAGTAGGGCATAATGAGCAGGTAGATGTGACCACACCTGTAATCATAGCTTGTCATAATGACAAGTCAAGAATTGTAGGAGACTTCAGAATTCCCAATAATTAAACTCAAGCAGATTATTATCCTAAACCCCGGATTGATCATGCTCTGCATAACTTGTCCAAGGCCAAGTACATCACTACCATGGATATGCTTGAAAGGTTTCCACCAGATACCAATAAGACCTGAAAGCAGGAAGTTTATGAGAAAAATCTGTCATTTGGGAAAATATGAATATCTTAGGATGCCCTTTGGTATAAAGAATGCCCCATCACACTTCCAGAGAACAATGGATACAGTTCTAGGTAAATACATCAGACAAGGATGGACGATGGTATATATAGATGATGTTATCATATAATCTGATGATTGGGATACTCATATAAACCAAGTTAGATTAGTACTCCAGACTATCTCCAGAGCAGGATTGAAGGTATCCATGAAAAATGCAACTTTGGCTACGGAGAATTGAAAGCCTTAGGACACATAGTCTCTGGTCTAACTCCAGCTGCTGATCAAAATAACATAGCTGCTGTCATGAATAGACCTATGCCTCAAAACAAAACAGAATTACTGTCTTTCATTAGTTTTTGCAGTTACTACAGACAATACATACCAAAGTTTTCTATGCTAACTAAGAGTCTTTATGCAATATGCGACAATAACACTCTATTTGAAATGAACCATGAGAGATTGAAATGACCCATGAGAGATTTAAAAACTATGAGGAAATAAAAATAGCTATGACCTATACTCCTTTACTCATCCAACCAGATTACTGCAAGCCCTTCAAACTTTACATTGACTCCTGCATGGAAGGGTTAGGAGCTGCTTTACATCAAGAAAGGATAGAACAAGACAGACCAGTAAAGAAACCAGTAATCTTCATATCTAGACAGATCAAAGATACAGAAAAGAGATATGAAGCCAGTAAGTTGGAATGTTTGGCTCTAGTATGGGCTTTAGAAAAGCTAAACTATTACTTAGAAGGCACCAATTTTAAATTGATCACTGACTTTAATTCTGTAAGAAATCTTATGAACATGAAAACTCCCAGCAGACATATTCTCAGGTGTCAAACTGCTGTACAACAGTATAGAGGTCAGGTGAATATTGTTCATAAAGCTGGAGCTAAACATGACAATTCTGATAGTCTAAGTGGGAATGCTTTGCCTAATGACTCTAACAATCCAGAATATGACCTTGAAGATCAAGATATTTTTCCTATCCTGAATATCAATCTTTTTTTATTGAATGCTCCAATAATGGGGATCCACTTATGTGAATTGGATACTGCTTTCTTCAACCTAGTAAGGGACAACTACTCTCCTGAAATCAAGCTGCTGATTACCATTATGGAATGTGAAACCCCAGAGGCAGCTCTGATAAATAGTCTAACTTCTTCATTAATTAAACCTTATAAAGCAGGAAGGTTTACCTTTGTGATGGTCTCCTTTACTACAGACACCAACATTCCAGTGTATTAGTACTACGCAAAAAAGAACATATACAACATATACTCCAGGAATGCCATGACAACTGTTCATCAGGGCATCTATCCAAAGAAAGAACCTTGGAAAAATTAAAACAAACTGCTTGGTGGAAGGACTGGAAAGAAATAACTATTAAGTATGTTACTAGCTGTGAGACCTGCCAAAAATCTAATAAAACTACTGGCAAAAGGTTTGGACTCCTACAGAAGATCTCCAAACCTAAAACCAGATGGGAAATCATCAATATGGATTTTGTCACCGGCCTCCCCCCTGGAGGTACTCATTCATAGAACTCTGTCCTGGTCATAGTTGACAGATACTCTAAGAAGGAAAAATTCTTACCTAACCACAAAGAAGGTAGTGCTATGGATGTAGCTTTACTTTTCTGGAACAGGATCATAGCTGATGTTGGTATACCCAAGATTATAATCAGTGACAGAGACCCCAAATTCACCTCTGAGTTTTGGAGCAATCTACATGATATACTTGGTATTACTCTGGAATTTTCTACAGCATACCATCCCCAAACTGATGGATTAGCTGAAAGAGTGATACATACCTTAGAGGATATGTTAAGAAGGTTCTGTAGCTTTGTTCTAGAATAAAAAAACTCGGATTGTTATTTCCATGATTGGGTAAGCCTACTCCCAGCCCTTGAAATGGCTTATAACAGCAGTAAACATTCCACTACCAAAGAAGCTACTTACATACTAGAAAGAGGATGGATTCCAAAACTCCCTACAAATAACTTAACCTATAAACTAGCCACTATTCATCCAACATCTCTTGACTTTAAGAAGATGAAAGATCTGCCAAATAATCATGCTCAAAAATGTGTAGAAGAAGCAGTAGAATACAACAAACAAAGACGGTTCAAATCACATAAGGAACCTGACTTTAAAATAGGAGATCAGATCTTGATATTCACTACCAATTTCAACAATCTATCAGGTAACAGAAAGCTGAAACCAGCATTTTTTGGAACATTTGTTATCAAAAAGATGCATGGCAAAAATGCTGTGGAAGTAATCTTGAGTGAAGAATTATCAAGAAAACACCCAGTATTTCCTGTTAGCCTAGTAAAACACTTTCAACCAAGAGAAGGTAGCAACCTCCCTCCAACAATAATCAAAAAAGAACCTGACCCTTTGAAAGAAAAAGGGAAAGTCAGCAGGACATTGAGAGAAAAGAAATAGAGAGTACAAGGAAAAGATGTTAGACTATACTTAGTAAGATACAAAGGAGAATCTTCTGAAAAAGATGAATGGTTACCAGAAAATAACATACCTGATAGACCAATACATCTTGGAAACTAAAGGGCCAGAAAAAGGAACTGAAACACACATGAATTTAATTTTCTACCAACATGCTCCAGAGTTTTCTCAGATATGGCCATATCTTGGAGTGGGGGAATGTCAGCTTGCTACTATTGCAGAGAAAGCTGCAAAATTCACAAAAATAACATAAAAAGAATAATAAAAAAATTAACCTCAGAAGGAGTAGGAAAACCATAAATATTATTAAAGAAATGGATGCTCCACCCAAATGTAGGTAGGGTAACTCACTGACCCCACCCTTGAAATCCAACTCCTTATATTTTTAAATAATTAAGGAAAGAAAAACCAAAATACCACGGCACCACCATTGAGCTTTTTGGCCAATTAAATATTTCACACGTATTGTCACGGATAGGTTTCACACCTAAAATTCAGTCAGAATTGAAGTGTTGTGTATATTTTAGGAGTTACGGACGGAAATGTGTTTTGTTACAGTTCCCGGACGCCGCTGCGGCAGCAAATGCACCTGCGCGCGGCTGAGATACAGCCCTGTCACTCCGTCAAGGTCGTGTATGCAGCCCTGGGCCTCTGAAAAGTATGTAGCCACGGGACTACGGGTTGACAAAGTGACAGGTGTGAACTTTAAGGGTTGGTCACCAAGACCAAGCTGACATTGATTTCATTCAGAAAAAGTAAGTTAGAGAGAGATTCACAACAGCAAGAACAGAAATGGAAATATGAAATAACTAACGGGTGAGGATACTGGCTAGACCAAGAGTCTGGTGGATTACTTTTTGATAAGAAGAAAGGTGAGCAGACTCCTGAATAATTGCAGAAGTGCAAGAGATAAGCAAATGGGCAGTTTCAAATCTGATGAGGCAATTTACTCAAAGCCAGAGATCAATGAGCCGAGCCAGTTGCAATACTTTGAGGTAAGTTGTTCTTGCGCCTAGAACAAGCTGTGGAGAAAATCATGAGTTCTCTTGATTGATGAGTTGGATACTTCAGAGGATCTTACTGGTGTCAAGCTGGCCGCAAAAGTCGGTTGGATTGATTGATTGATCAAATCTTGAATTGATCTTGTTATTGTGAATGGTTTTCTTGATGGTAGAGTGTTGGTCCTGAAGAGAAATGGCAGTCGCGAGTTCATGGTGTCATTTGTGGTGGTCATTGATTGAGCCGCACATTTGCGCGCCTTGATGATTGGAGTATGTACACCCAGAAATTGAGGGCACCCAGTGAGACCACCAGTACAACCAGTGATATGATGAAAACAGAGAATAGAAGGAATAAAGAATGAGACATAACAAAGATAAATAACAAAGAAGAACACGCACCAACAAGTTGGAGTGTCTCAATATTTTTGAGATTGATTAAATATGATAAGACAGAGATCTGGAACATGAAATGAATGAAAATTTAATCAGTTGTGAGAATTGACATAACAACAGGTGGCCTGAGAAACTTAGGTACTGTGTAAACATGCTACAACCCACATGGGAACATTCTACATATGTAATAGATGTTCCCATAGATATGAGATAGTCTAAAAGTACATAATATTATATAAAAATACTTAAATAACCCTTATACATATTTTTTGTTAAATATAATTCAAAGTAACAAGAATGTCGAAAATAAGACAATGACAACTTCCAAAATATATTAAAATACTTTGATATACTTTTATGAGAATTTATAGAAATCAATATTTTTGTGGCGTACTAAGAAAACTAATGATATAAAAATTTTTACATGAATTCCCATGACTTATATTTTTAAGCAATTATTTTATTAAATCAACTTAAAATTGAAAAGAAGGAGTAGAATCAATATCATGAATTTACTCCAATTATTTAATACATAATGAGAACTCACCTGACATCAGAATGTCCGTAGGAATGCCTGTCAAAATAATTATTAACTTGCTGGGAACATTTAATAAGGATAATTAATTAAATAATACATAAATAGGACAGATTAGTGTTATTCACACGCCCTAATATCAATTATAATATAGAATAATTCCCATACCCTGAGGAATTAGATGCTACCCGTGCTGTAGAACCCAAAACACGTGACAGGCTACCACTGGTTACCCTGCTAGCCTTAGTGTCCGTCCCTTTGAGTGTCAGCTCTCTGATACCAGGAACCTTGCAGTCCTTTAGCTACAGAGAGTTATAAAAATGCTGGAATTATAATAATAATTATTATTCCAATAATAAACACTTAGAAGCTCAAATAAATGATATAATAAGAGCAGTTTCAAGGTTTAATTGGTTTGGTAATGGATGGTTTTGAATATAGTATAAAAGAGGGGCCACAGTATTACACTACTGGGGATCTTTACAGACTAGCAACCTCTCTTCAAGGGGCCTCCTTAGGCAGTTTAAGAACCTTGGAATAAATATGGGTGCCTTAGAAAGGACTTATTCCACCAATGGCCGGGCTTAACAGCACAAGTGGCCTAGACAGGAAGGGAAACACTCACTCTGAGCACTTGACCACGAAAATCCTGGAATAATTGGAAGGGTTTCAGAGCAGATGGGGTAGATTGCTTGACTAAACTTCAATGGTTGATTGGTTAATAAAGGTAAATAATACTACTACAGACTAATTCATAAATCACTTGCTTATCTTTATATAAGCACTTGATTAACAATGAAACTGTGTCTGATTGATAATAAATAATTCCTGATAACTGATAACTAATTGGGAACAGAAGGGCAAAAAGAGCCTGTTTAAATATTCTTTTTTTGGGTTCTTGAGGGCCTCTAGAAGGGGTAATAGCCATGGGCTGAGGCTAGGGGGGCAGTCAGGGCAAGATCGGCACGTCCTCAAGGTTCTGTTAGCCTGCTGGCCTTAGATCTGTCAAGGAACAGCTCCTTTTTAGCTGCAGGATCTGTTAATCAATAGATTAATCATTTTGCTGATCCTGCACTGATCCTCAATTTGTACTGTACGTACTGGTCCAAAGTGAGCAGACGTGGATGTTTATTGATTCTCCATCCTCTGCTGATCCTGTATGTAATTTTTAATAATTTTTACGACCACTCCTTATGTAGTTTCGTGGTCTTTGAAGGTTCTGATGAACTCATGTCGTGGTGAGTCTGGATCTTTATTTAATTAATAAAAAATACTAAAAATTAGTTAATAACTAATTTTAATTGATTTTTAAGGTTTTTGAATTATAATCTATGCTTGTGTGGTAGCTTTACATATGTAGTGTAGATCCTACTATATTGTAGCTCCTCTGAGCGGTACCTGGATGTCAGACTGATCACGGCAGGAGGCGCGGTGATCAGTCCATTCAAATGCGCGCGGGGACTGATCCGCTGCTCAGATGCGCGCGGGGGACTGAACCGCTGCGCGCGTGACTAGGTCACCGGATTACCTGCGCGGGAGTTCAGTTGCGCGGGAGTCCAGCGCTGTAGGGACGCGGGGCTGCCTGCGGGAGTTGGCGTACGCGGGAGTCCAACGCTGTAGGAACGCGGGGCTGCGTGCGGGAGTTTGCGTACGCGGGAGACCAGGGCTGTAGGAACGCAGGGCTGCGTGCGGGAGTTTGCGTACGCGGGAGACCAGCGCTGTAGGGACGCAGGGCTGCGTGCGGGAATTGTGAAAAAATACAATTCCCCGTGTAACTCCTAAACTACACACAACACCTGGATTTCAACTGAAATTTAGGTGTGAAACCTATACATGACATATCATGTGAAATATTAAAATGGCCAAAAGGTGCCATACTGGTGCCGTGGTCATTTTACCATTTTCTATTAAATTAATTAAAAAATATAAGGAGTAAGAATTCAAGGGTGGGTTCAGTGAGTGACCCTACCTTATTTTGGGTGGGGAATCCATTTCTGCAATACTATTTATTGATTTCCTACTCCTTCATTTTATAATAATTTTATTTATTCATTTATTTTTTTCCTTTTTAATTTTGTTAATATTATTATTGTTGTGGCTTTGCCAGGTTGCTCTGTGCTAAGTGGCAGGCTGACATTGAGCCCCTGTACCCCTCAGAATGATAATATTGGGACTCCAAAAGCTATAAATAAAGAGCTCTTTTTGAGGATATTGAAGGGCAGAGACCCAGTTATATTTATATCCAGACACTGTGCCAAGGTAATCAAGTACTTATAAGAGATAAGTCAATTATTTATGGCTCAGTCTGATCAATAATATCCATCCTCAACCTCTTTTATCAATTTAAACTTCTGAACAACCTTATGACCCCAGTATACAGGTTTAACCCATCAGTGCACATCCCAAACAGATACCCTAAGTATTTAGTCATATACAATTTAGTTTTATTATCCTTTCTCTGTCGTGGCAGCTTGGCTACAAGGCCCTTCCACTCCACCGTCTATTTGGTATACATATTATCTTTGGGTAAAATATCCTTTAAACTAAAGAGCCCAAAGTAACCAGGAATACATGTTTTAATACTGAAATCCCTGAAGAGAGGTGTTAAAGATCCCCAATATAATTGGTGCCCCTCTATAAAAATATTTAATAATCAATTTATTCATATTGATTTATAACAATAAACTATAACCAAACCAATTAACCTTGCAATAAGCTTAATCCAAATATTTTAAGGATTTTTGCTGCATTTATTAAATGATATATTTATTATTTATTCTATCACCTCTGGTAGCTAAAGGATAGCAAGGGTCTTGGCATTCAGGAGGCTGACAAGCAGCCCCAAGAGGGCCGCAACACGGGAAGGGGCTGCAAGCTGGCCACAACGCGGGCTGCAGCCCCAACCGGGTTGCAACACGGCCGGCGGCCCCAATGGGCCGCCCCAAGCCCAAAAACTAAGTAAAATATACTTTGGGGGGCCAGCCTGTCTGGCCAAGTATGTCCAAAATAAACCTTGGGCCCAATTACACCCATACAAGACCATCTAGCTGTACTTGCCCATATCCCCCACCAGGCCCGTGTACCAATGAGCCTGTTTCACGCGTTTTGAGGCCAGTTTCCCCAAATCAGTGACATCCGCACAGGCCTGTATTGTTGTTGTGAGTGTCCAATGGGCCAGAGAGGTCCATATGTGCATCCCATTTGGATTACATTTATACGTAGCACACGCCTAAGTGGATACGTATTTTAACACACCCCCTTAATCCAAAAGGGGTGAAATCCGCATATTAGTCACAAAGCCTTGATGTTTGTTCCTATCTAAAGCCTTAGTCAAGATATATGCAATCATTTCTCCAGTGGGAATGTACCTCAACACAATCTCCTTGCACTTAACTGCATTGAAAATATAGTTATAGTGAACATTGATATGTTTCTTTCTTGAACGGAACACTAGGTTGTGTGCCAATGCAATTGCACTCTGGTTATCAGAATACAACAAAGCAAACCCTTGTGGTTTATGTGTATCCTCTAAAACTTTTCTCAACCATTTCGCTTCCTGTGAAGCTGCTAAGTAAGCTCTATACTTAGCATTTGTTGATGAAAGACTTATTGCCGACACCTTCTTGGACATCCATGACACCAGAGTATTACCTAAGAAGAATACAAAACCACTTGTTGATTCCCTAGTTTTACCATCTGCCCAAGTTGCATTGGAATAACCAACCAAATCAAAGTTTTCTGACTTTGTAAACAACAGTCCTAGACTGTGCATTCCTTTAAGATACCTCATAACTCTCTCAAACGCTGAAAAATGCCTCATCCTTGGATTCTCTAAGTTTTGCAACAAGAAAGCAATTGCACAAGCAATATTGGGCCTTGTACACTTCCCCAAATAATTAAGCAATCCAATAGCTGACCTGTAGTTGTTCCCAGATTGAACAAACTCCAGATACTCCTCATCTGTAGAGTTCTCTAAACAAATGTTTGACTGCATTGGAGTACCAAACTCCTTTGCATGCTCTAAGCCATATTTATTAAAAAGAGCTGCCACGTAATGGCTCTGGTCTAACTTAATACCATTGTTGCTCTTAATGACTTTCATTCCTAGCATCTTTTGCGCCAGAGCAAGATCTTTTATCTTTAATTCCTTTTTGAGTGTCTCCATGACTCTCTTTACCATTTCCAATAATGATAATGTCATCAAACCATACAAAGGAAATTGCATCCTTTCTCAAAAAAAGACAAGGGTTAGCCACAGATGTCTTGAAACCAATCTGTATCAGTTTCTCACTCATGGTATTATACCATGATTGAGCTGCTTGCTTCAATACATAAAGGGATCTACACAGCATGAGGAAATATTCCCCTTTATCTGCTGAAAGAAAACTTCTAACACAGATTTTCTTCATGGTTTCTGGTCTAGTCTCTACTAACCATTCATTAAAACCATCAGGGATTGACATATAAACAGTCTCCTCCTCTCCAAGTTTTGCATTCAAGTATGCTGTTACAAAATCAGCTTGTCTGATTTCTTCTCCCAAATCCACTGCCAGAGAAATGATTTACCTGAAGGTGTACAGCCTTCCAGTTGGTGAGAAAGTTTCTTGGTAATCAATACCCTCTCTCTGCTTGAAGCCCTGTGCAACACATCTAGCTTTGAATCTTTTCAAAACTCCATTTGTTTAAAACTTCTTGTTTAACACCAATCTAGACCCAACAACAGTCTTTCCTTTTGGAAAAGAATCCCGCTTAACCACTTCAAAGACACTATTATTTTCTAGAGAATCAAATTACTCAAAAATAGCACTCTTCCAGTTGGCTCTCTCATCAGAATTGATACCTTGGCCATAGCTATTTGGGTTAAACCTGTTACCCATTTCTGAACTTAACTCCAGGACTTCATTGAGCATAAACTGTTCCTGAAATGTATCTTTGTCATATCCTGTGGAATCATAATGGGTATTCCATTCCCCATACCTATCAACTGGTACTCTAACCCTACCACTCCTTCTTACTGGAGGTGGAGGCTCATCAGTTTCTGAATTAACCAACTCCCCTGAAGCGGGCGCTGAAACTTCTGGTGGCATGTCTGCCATCTCTTCATCTTCTCCTCAGCCTTTTTTGATGAAATAGGTGCTAATTCTATTTCTTGCTGTGACTTATTCACAACAACATCTTCACTCCTTTTGAGTGGAAAGGTACTTTCATGAAATTTTACATCCCTAAAACGGATAACCTTTCTTGTCACTGGAAAATAGATCCTATACAATTTACTTATTAAATCATTGCCTAAAAGTGCCCCTGTTCTGACTCTAGGTCTAATTTTCCAACCATCTCATTATGGTGGACACTATAATAAACAAAGCACCAATTGTTCTTAGGTGTGATGTTTTGGGGTACAACTTCCAAAACTGATAATGAGGACTCTTTCTATTAACACTTAAAATTTTATGCAACAGAAAGACTGTAAACATCAACTCAGCCAATAAGAAATTTGGTAGACCAGATTGGGAAATAATAGTTGTGAACTTGTCCAGTAAAGTCCTATTCATTCTCTCAACTATTCCATTATTTTGTGGAGTACTTGCAGTAGTGACTATATGAATGATACCATAATCTTTCAATAACCTCTCAAACTCTTTACTCAAAAATTCACCACCTCCATCAGTGATAACCCTCTTGATCTACTTCATTAGAAAATTCTGTTTCCAGAATTTGAAGATTACAGAAACATTCTCTGTGGTCTGATACTTAGATCAAATTGGTTTAACCCAAACATAATTATTTGCAGTATAAACTAAATTGATAAAGTATCTTGCCCCACCAAGGGACTCTGG
The DNA here is from genome assembly GCA_025617555.3 of Puccinia polysora. NCBI lineage: Eukaryota > Fungi > Basidiomycota > Pucciniomycetes > Pucciniales > Pucciniaceae > Puccinia > Puccinia polysora. Next base: position 1,819,313 of record JAOOQA010000021.1, read on the forward strand.
TGTGAATGGCCCTGCCAAATCAATGGAAAATTCATCTCTAGGAACATCAGTGCAATCTCTACTCTTGAGAACACATTATAGTCTTAGCCCCTAAGGTAAAACTCAAACAGTTTCTGTCCTTTACCTTATGGCCACTTCTATTGTGAGCAACAGTGCTCAAAGCTGAGATTTTGAAAAAGCTTGAACACAAAAGCTTGGTCCAAACCTGTCCACTAAGAACAGTTCTCCCATTCATATCAATAAACAACTTATCTTATTTAAGATAACAAATCTGTAAACCTTTTTTCCACAACACTCCAAGGGACACAAGGTTATAAGGCAACTCTGGTACATAGAACACTTTCTCAAAAGAAATTTTGAAACCCAAGTGATTAACAAGAATAAATTTTCCGGTTCCTTTAATCTGAATTGTTCAGCCTTTCTGACCAATATTTACAACTCAAACATAATCATTAAGATTTGAAAATAAATTTGGTTCAAAGAACATGTGATCTGTACAACCAGAATCAATCAAAACAAGAACATCCTCCTTCAATCCTCCTAATAGGAAATAAACTTTTTCAGTCACTGATAAGTTCTCATCTTTGAGGTTAAGATTACTCACTTTGCAATCAATCAAGTCCATTTTTTGATCTTCATCAATTTTGGCCTTCTTGTTGGGGCCTTCTTCCTCAACAACCATTTCCATTGGACCATCAAACACCACCATTGCAACATTTTCAGTTGTGAGATTCTCCTTGTCATTCTCTTCAGAATTCTTCCTCTTCTTGGCCTCCTGGCAATCCTTAGCATAATACCCCTTATTCCGAAAATTATAGCATAAGACCTTGGAAAATTCCTTTTTTGCCTTCTTGCAACATTTTCCAGTCTTTCCAACAAGGGCTGTTCCAGAACCCCTCTTCATCTTGAACTGAAGATCATCCTTTTCAATCATTTTCAGCAAATCCTCCTCCCCAGGAAGAGGATCCAATTGAGAGATAATTCTTACTAAAGAATTAAAATCCTTTGGTAGCTTCTGAAGGATTAAGAGTGACAAACAATCAGGATCCATGTTAAGTACTGATGACTTAAACTTGGCTATGCTAGACCTAGCCTCTGGAACAAACTGTTTACAATTTGAATATTGTAACTTGAACATTTTATTGGAGGCTATGCCCTTCTGGTGAACAGAATCACCAGCATACTTGGACTTAAGCAACTTCAAAAGGATGCTGCCCCTCCTTCTCTCATCTTCCCTAAGAGTATCAGCAACCCATGTCACATGATTCTCATCAAGATGCCTAAGGATGAGATGATAAGAATTTTTCTCCACTTCTGAACTGATCAAAGTGTCATCTGCATCCATTATCTCCCCACAACAGATTTTGTCCAGCTCACTGTCCATAAGGAAAGCCCAAGAATTATAATTCTGACTTTTCAGAACTATCTTGATGGAGCTAAAATCAGGGATATAGGGAATCTTCTTGGAAAGCTTGAGTTCTTTGAGGTTCTCCAGAGAAAGGTACAAGAGTCTAGATGGGTTGGAGGTAATGATGATGTTGGTACTGATAATGTGTTATAATTATGGCCAGCAATTAGCTTATGAAAATGAGCAGTAATTAAAGCAAAAGAAATGCTGGACACCTTGTGTCAATAATTGCTTGATGGGCTCTCACAATGGGGCAAAATTTTGGATGATATTGTTGAGGAATTTGATTGGATGATGAATGTATAATGGAAAACAGCAGGGAGAAGAACTCCTTAAGTAAAAAAGATTGGCCTCTTGTGAGCCCATGATACAACAAGCCAAAAAGCAATCTTTCCGCCCCAAAAGATCTCTACAGGCTCTGCAGGCCTTGTTACTTGGTTTGGGCTACATCAGCCCACATGGCATCGGTCCCTGTACCCTTATGACCAGCCTATTCCAGTCCTTTCTGGTGTTTCCACCGTTACGGGGCTGAAGCAGCCTCTGTGCTGTTCAATCCCTGGCTGGTTGTCTGTTACAAACAGCCCTTTTACTTATCTTAGCACTTGTACATCCCTGGCCCCTCATATGGGCCAGGTGGGACCCAGGACTCACCTGAGTCCGACCAAAATCTCACGTGGGGGGGGAGGGTGTAACCAGCAGACATGCCGCCCCCCCTCTTTCTATCAAATACCTGGAGGGGCAATCAAATCCCCCTACCAGGGTCCCTGGGGGTTGCTACAGTAAGTGGGCAGGGGGATGGTCAGGTCCCCTCCAGCCCATCGCTCCTCCCCCTTGGTAAAGGGGGGGGGGAGAGCGCCCCTTCAATGGTGGGGGGGTGGTCAATTCCCCCTCACCGCTGGTTTCCTCCATGCAACGGGCCTGGCCACCTCTTTTGGTGGAGGGGTGATCAAGTCCCCCCACCATGACCGGTCGCCCCTTGCGACTGGTCGCTGGATGGTTACAACCAGCCAGCCCTCCCTCTCCCCCTTGCAATTCCAAGCGAGGGAGTGGGAGGAGCCAGGACCACCAGCCCCGCGGCCGCCACCCAGCCCGGAAGCCTCAACAATGGCCCCACGCGGGCCATTGGGCCCCACAGACAGGCCAAAGGCAAAAACAGAGGCCCCAAGCAGGCCACGACTTGGGCCACAATTCAGGCAGCAGCCCTAAACGGGCTGAAACACAGATGGCAGCCCCAATTGTGCTGCAACACGGGCGGCCACCCCAAGCGCAAAAACTAAGTAAAACATACTTTGGTGGGCCAGCCCGTCTGTCCAAGTATGTCCAAAATAAATCTTTGTCCCCATTACGCCCATACAAGGCCATCTGGCTGTACTTGCCCATATCCCCCACTGGGTCCGTTAGGGCCCGTGTACCAATGAGCCTGTTTCACGTGTTTTGAGGCCAGTTTCCCCAAATCAGTGACATCCACACAGGCCCGTATTGTCCATGTGAGTTTCCAATGGGCCGGAGAGGTCCATATGTGCATCCTATTTGGATTACACTTATACGTAGCACACATGTAAGAGCATACATATTTTAACATGACAGTACCCCCCCCAGAAGAGGAAGGCGTAGCTCCTGATATCCATAAGAAGAGGTGAGAAGTAGATTGGGTTCATCATCATGATGGATTTGCCTTTTGCCCCCCCCTCATATCAATCACCATCAGCACCTGACAGCTTTACCTTCCTTTAATCCTACAATAGATCACCCAAACTATCATTCACCATGGAGAATATCAATGGCTATCACCCTGTCAACCTATATTTCCCCCCTTTTTCAAGTTTTTTTGAAAAAATAGGCTCTGAACCACCAGAGTAACCCCCAAGTCTGGGAAATTTAAATACTTTAGAAGATAAAATGGAAACTTTTCTGGAATATCAGATATTGGAAGGAATGTGCTTGGGCCAGTTTTTTGGGTGAAGGAAAACATTGGAGGCACCTTTGAAGTGAAGGAAGCGCCTGAAAACTTCAGTGTCTCCCTGGAAGTATCCAGCAGGGTGAGTCCATCAGTGGTGAGTGGTTTTATTCTTTCTTCTGATTTCTGAGGGGATTTCTTCTGAAAAAAATGTTATTGAACTTTTTATAGTGGAGGCCTTGGAGGATAAGACAAGATGCATGGAAAACAGAACATTGGAATTGAGCAAAAAATTCCAATTGGCCTTGATTGGGATTTTGAAACAGGAGAAATCAAACTAAAAAGCGTTGGATATCTGCCACAGAACACACTACTCAGCTTCCAAAAGGTTTATTTCCAATTCTGAGGATGTAGGAGGTCCATCCAACCATTTTAGAACCACTTTCAAAGCTATAAAGGCTGGTCAAACCACCAGGGTGTTACAGAATTTTCAAACCAGTGAACATGTCACGCTCCAAGGTGCAGGGTAATTGTCTTCATCAATTTTACATATCCTTTTCCTCAGTAACATCTACCAAAGTCCATAAGTGTGACAAAAACAAAGCAAAATATAAATGTTTCCCTCAGCCTCCTACCTTTGGCTTGCTTAACAAAATTCCAATATTTCAGCTTGCTACTATTACAGAACAAGCTGCAAAGTAACAAAAATAACCCAAGAATGAGAATATTAAAATTTAATTAAGAAGGAGTGGGGAATCCATGAACATTATTGAAAAAATGGATTCTCAACCCAAAATTAGGCAGGGTCACTCACTGACCCCACCCTTGAAATTACACACCTGATATTTTTTAATAATTTAAGAAAGAAAAGACCAAAATACCACTTCATCAATATGGGACTTTTTGGCAAATGAAATAGTTCACAGGCATTGACATGTAAAGATTTCACACCTAAAATTCAGTCAGAATTGAGGTGTTGTGTATATTTTAGGAGTTACATAGGGAAATGTGTTCTGTCACAATTCCCGCACGCATCCGCCAAAATAAATACACTCGTGGGAAGCTGAGCAGAAGCACTACAACCCTGTCAGCATACCTTGAAAAGCCGTTTACGCATCCCTGGGCCTCTGAAAAGTATGCAGCCACAGGAATACGGGCTGACAGAGTGACAGGCGGCCTGAGAAGCTCAGGTACCATGTAAATATGCTACATACTATACAGGGACATTCTAAATGTGTAATAAATTTCCCTGTGGTAGCAGATAGTCTAAAAATACATAAAAGTATATAAAATACCTAAATAACCTTTATACGTATTTCTTATGAAATATAATTAAAAATACCCAAAATGTCGAAAATAAGAGAACTACTATTTGTAAAAATATATTAAAATACTTTAACAGAAAGTTTTGAAAACTTCAAGGCATCAGTGTTTTTGTGACATAATAAGGAAACTAATGATGCAAAAATATTACATGAATTCTCATGACTTATATTTTCAAGTAATTATTTTTAGTAAATCAACTTTCAGCTTGCTAATATTGCAGAGCAAGCTGCAAAAGTAACAAAAATAACATAAAAATAATAATACTAAAAATAAATTAAGAAGGAGTCTGAGATCCTTCAATATTATTGCAGAAATGGATTTTCCACCAAAAAATAGGTAGGGTCCTTCACTGACCCCACCCTTGAAATCCAACTCCTGATAGTTTTAATAATTAAAGAAAGGAAAGACAAAAATAACACAAAACCACTATGGGAGTTTTGGCCAATTGATTATTTCAAATGTATGTCACGTATAGGTTTTACACCTAAAATTCATTCAGATTTGTGGTGTTGTGTATATTTTACAAGTTAAATATGGAAATGTGTTCAGTCACAATCCCCGCACGCAGCCGCGGCAACCAATACACCCGCGCGCGGCTGAGCAGCAGCACTTCAACCCTGTCAGCGTACCCTGACAATCCATGTACGCAGCCCCAGGCCTCTGACAAGTACGCAGCCGCGGGACTGCAGGTTGAAAGAGTGAAAGGCGGCCTGAGAAGCCCAGGTACCACATAAACATGCTACAAAATACACGGGAATATTCTAAATTTTTAATAAATTTTCCTGTGGATAGTAGATAGTCTAAAAATACATAAAAGTATATAAAAATACCTAAATAACCTTCATATGTATTTTTTATTAATATAATTAAAAATAGCAAAAATGTTGAAAAAAAGATAACTACTAATTTTAAAAATTTATTAAAATACTTGAAAATATAATTGTGAGAAATTTAAGGCATCAATACTTTTTTGAAATTCTAAGGAAATTAATAATGTAAAAATATTACATGAATTCTCATAGCTTATATTTTGAATTAATTATTTTTAGTTAATCAACTGAATTTCAAAAATAACATGTAAAAATCAATATCACAATTTTACCACAATCAGTTAATATATAATGGGAACCCATCTGACATCAGATTACCTGTAGAAATTTCTGTTAAAAGAATTATTAACATACTGGGAACATTTACTAAGGATAATTAATAAATAATAAATAATATGGACAGATTTTTGTTATTCACACGTCCAAAACATCAATTAAAAGGTAGAATAATTCCCATAACCTGTGGAATCAGATATCACCCGTGCTGCAGCACCTAGAAAACTTGACAGGCTAGCACTGTTTGCCTGCTAGCCTTAGTGTCCCTCCCTTTGAGCCCCTGTATCCCTCAGAAGGACAATATTGGGACTCAAAGAGCTATAAATGAGAAGCTCTTTTGAGGATATTGATACCCCAAGACCCAGTTATATTTACATCCAGACACCTTGCCAAGGTAATCAAATACTTATAAGGGATAATTAAGTGATTTATGGCTTTAGTCTGAGCAATAATATCCGCCCCAAAACCTTTAATCAATTTAAACTGCTGAACAACCTTTTAACCCCAGAAACAGGTTTAACCCATCAGTAAATGTCCCAAACAGGTACCCAAAGTATTTAATAATAAAACAGTGAGTATTATTATCCTTTTTCTCTCGTGGAAGCCTGGTTACAAAGCCCTTCCACGCCACTGTGTATACTATATACATATTATCTTTGGGCAATATATCCTTCAAGAATACAAATTGAAGGTTCCAAAGTAACCAGGTCTACATGTTTTCAAAGTGAATTCCCTGAAGGGAGTTTTTAAAGATCCCCAATATTATAGTGGCCCCTCTATTACTTTATTTAATAATCAATTTATTAATATTGATTTATGACATTAAACCATAACCAAACCAATCCAACCTCCAATAGCTTTATCCAAACATTGAATGGATTTTTGCTGCATTTATTGAATAACATATTTGGTTTTTATTCTATCACATCTGGTAGATAAAGTAAAGCAAGGGTCATGGAATCCAGGCGGCTGATAATTGGGGGTCTTGCAGGGAAAATATTCCATTATATTATATTTAATACCTTGGACCAGACATTTCACATAAAAATTAAACCAAAGATAATTTATCTGAATTTTTCAACTGTGATTTATCATTTAATTATTTTGCAGTGGATTTGAAAACCAAAGCAGAATTAATAATATATTATTTAAATATTTTAAAAACAAGAAAAGAAGAATACATTACAAATTATAAACCAAATGGAGCTTTAACTCAAGCTGAGAAACTTAATATTTCTTCTGCATGAAACACTTAGATAAACTCCTTGAACAAGAAGATCTTGAGAGGCATATCAACTTTTAAGCCCTTTTAAGGAAGCATGAAGCTTGGAAGAGATACCTTATAAATTAATTTTCAAATTATAAAAGTAAGCATAAAACTTTTTATCATATTATTTTTATTGAAATAATATTAAAATATTTTATTGACCAATAAAATATCTTTCTTCCATCAGTGAACCCTCCTATTTCAGAAACCACCACCAATGAAGTTGGTCTATTGGATTAAGAAGTCCCAGAAATTTCTGGAAGCCCTGAGAATATTGATTGGACTGGAGAAAACCTCAATGGAACAAACCAAGACCCTGCAGGATTACCTATTAAGGAACAATTTAATCCCAATAAATTCTGAGTACCTTTGAACATCAACTTAAGTAATTTTTAATGAAATTATTATCCAAGTTTTTTCTTTAGAAAATGCTTATAAACATTTTATTCAATATAAATAGACGTCACAGAAGGGCCTCAGGGAGAATTCCCTCCTATGGATCTTTTCCAGGAGTCCCCAGTAACGGTGAGACAACCACTAATGACCACCATGAGGCGGCTGGAACCCATGAATCAAATGTTGGTAAACAAGGAAAAGACCCACGTACTGTTTTCCTCCCCCAAGCTAGAGCTGGAGAAGGTAGTAGAATTAAGCCCCCCCTCCATCACAAGAAGGTTCCCTGAAGCCACCCCAGCAGAATCTGGCCAAGGAATCCAGGATCAAAGATTGAGTCAGAGAGCACATGAGATATTGGGAAGAATTCAAAGAAGCCCAAGCCAAGGAGGACGTAGTATCTATGAAAAAGATAATATCCCAGACAAAGGCAACCCAAACGCTCTTCAGAAAATGATTCAAAGGAAAGAGGTAGATTCCTACGTAGAAAAGTAGAATCCATGAAATCAATTAGACCAACTGAAAGCCAGAGAATCAGGAAATAAGAGATCTTCTTCCCATTCAAAGCCAAAGGGAAAGAAGGATTGGGATCAGATAATATCCTTAGGACAAAAGTGGAAAAAGGTGTACCACAATTAGCTTTTAATCCCAAACACAGTGTCTTTTCTAAACCAACCTCTGATGTAATTACTTCTTTTTCTAATGATATGCGCCATAATTTCAAAATTGTTTGTGGAAGTTTGGATGGTGTTTACACCCAAATGGATAAGTTGACTTCAGTCATAGCCAAATCAATTAATAACCAATCAAAAGCTCTAGGCATAGAAGATTTTCAGGAGCATACAGAACACTTATTGGAGAAAATAAATCAAGGTAAGATTAGACAGACTAAAACCATTGAGAATATGTTATCAGGTATCCAGGAAGATATCATTATGTCCTTTCATCCTTTAAAATAAGAATTGATAAATAATGATAACAGCTCTATTCTGCCCCTTAGTGACAAATTAGATCTGCCTAATAATAAAGTGGACCTTCAGCTTAATCTGATCAAGAATGATCTTAGAGACTTAAAAGTCCTTCTGAACAACACCTTGGGCAGTATCACAAAGGAACCAAAAACTCCCAGACAAACAACTACTCCTTATGCACCACCCTTATTAGGAATGCATAGGAGTGACACTTTCAGGCCTATTCCTACTCCTGAAATGGAAAAAGTGTGAGAATTATTGGCCCAAAAGCGTATTCAAAGAGAAGTACTTAAAGCAAAAGAAATGCTGAGACAATAATGTCTTAGGATTGATCCTTAATATGAGGCACAGGAAATGGCACACTTGTGAATGTGAATCAATTGGTGAATGAATGAATGGAAAACAGAAGGGAGAAGAGGTCCTTAAATACAAATGATGGTTCTCATGTGGCGCTCATGTAATGACAAGCAACAGGCGAAAATTCCGCCCCAAATGGGATCTACAGGCTCTAGAAGTCTTGCTACTAGGTTTCTGCTTACTCATCCCACTTGGCATTAGTACCTGAACCCTTATGACCAGCCTGTACCAGTTGATTTTGGTGTTTCCACCCTTACTGGGCTGAACCAGCCCTTGTTGCTGTCCAGAACCTGGCTGGTTTTCTCTTACAACCAGCCCTATTTCCACTGTGACCATCATGAACGGCTGGTTACCTCATGCAAACAGCCCCTGGCCCCTCATATGGACCAGGTGGGACCCAGGACCAACCTGGGTCTGGTATCAAACTCAAATGGGGGGATGTAACTGGCAGGCGTTCCGCCTTGTCAGCTTGCTACAGAGCAAAACTGTCAAATAGTAACACAAAACTATGAAAAATAAGAATATCTCAATGAACAAAATAAGTAGTAAGAAATCCATAAACATTATTAAAGGAATGGATTCCTCACCCAAAATTAGGTAGGGTCACTCACTGACCCCACCCTTGAATTCCAAGTCCTTATATTTTTAAAATAATTAAAAAGAAAAGTACTAAAAATTACAACACCAGTATGGCACTTTTTGGCCATTCTAATATTTCACACGTATTTTCACGTAAAGGGTTTACACCTAAAATTCACTCAGAATTGAGGTGTTGTGTATATTTTAGGAGTTACATGCGGAAATGTGTTTTGTCACAATTCCCGCGCGCAGCCCTGCATCATTACATATCCCTACGTACTAGTAGCAGCAGGTTCCCACGTACTAGAGACCCGCGCACAGCTGATTCTGGCACGCACGCAGCGGATCCTACCCCGTGCACATCTGTACTAACTGATCCCTGCGTCTGGATCAGTCGTGACTCATCTGACAACCAGGTACCGCTCAGAAGAGCTACAACCTAGTTAGGGTTGCCTAGTATATGTAACAAACTGACATATGCATTAATAATGATCTAAAAACATCAAAAATTGAATAAAATTAATTAAAATCAAGTTTAAAACATTTTTTAATAATAAATCAAAGATCAAGGATTATCATGTAAATCACTGACCCTGATCTTTGAAGACCACAAAACACTACAAGGAGTGTTGATAAAAATTATTGAAAATTACCTACATGATCAGCAAATGATGAAAAGTCAGGAAACATCCACATCCACCAGCTTTGAAGCAATATTAATAATAAAAATGAAGGATGAGTACAGAATGATCAAATTTACGCCATAACAGATTAACAGATCCTGTGGCTAAAATAGTACAGAAATCAAGCAGATCTAAGGAAAGCTGATTGACAGAAACAAGTGGAAGTGCTAATCTTGCCCTGACTGGCTTACCAGCCTCAGGCCACGAGCAGAAAACTCTAAGTGCCCTGAGAAGATCAAAATCACCCCAAAAAGGTATTTATACAGACCTCTTTGGATCCAATCAGATCATCAGTTACCAGGAATTATTTATTGCCAATCAGAAACCGTGTCATTATTGATCAAGTGCTTATATGAAGATAAGCAAGTGATTTACAAATTAGTCTGTAGTAGTATTATTTACCTTTATTAACCAATCAACCATTGAAGTTTAGTCAAGCAATCTACCCCATCTGCTCTGAAACCCCTCCAATTATCCCAGGATTTTCGTGGTGAAGTGCTCAGAGTGAGTGTTACCCTTCTTTTCTTGGCAATTTGAGCTGTTAAGCCTGGCCATTAGTGGAATAAGTCCTTTCTAAGGCACCCATATTTATTCCAAGGTTCTTAAACTGCCTAAGGAGGCCCCTTGAAGAGAGTTTACTATTCTCTAAAGATCCCCAGTAATATAATAATGTGGCCCCTCTTTTATATTATATTGAAAACCATTTACTACAAAACCAATTAAACCTTGCAACTGCTCTTATTAAATCATTTATTTGAGCTTCTAAGTGTTTAATATTGGAATAATAATTATTATTATCATTCCAGCATTTTTATCACTCTCTGTAGCTAAAGGACTGCAAGGTTCCTAGTATCAGAGAGCTGAAACACCTCCCCCCCTCTTTCCTACCTAGGTGACCAGCAGGGGTGGTTAGATCCCCTGTTGGTTTCCTGGGAGGTGATTTGCCCCAGGCAAACTGTTGAAAAGAGTGGGATGGAGGGGGATCAGGTCCCCCCAGCCCTTTGCGCCTCCCCCTTGCTAACAGGGGGGGGGGGGTTGGGAGAGTGCCCTGCTTCACTTGGTGGGAGGGTGATGAGGTCCCCCCCACTGCATCTTTCCCTCCACCACCAACAGGTGGGACAGTGATGAAATCCCCCTCCACCTGTCTGGTTTCCACATGTGACCAACCAATTTCTGGTCCTTGATGAGGGGGAGGACCAGCCATCCTCCCACCTCCTCAAAACCAAGCAAGGGGAGGGAGAGAGGCAGGGGCCGCAAGCCACTGCGGCTGGGACCCACCCCGGCAGCCGCAACCATCTGGGTGGCGCAACTGGGGTCATGGCCTTGCGCTCAGCGGGTGGGAGGACTCCAAATGGAGTCTCCTGCCCTGCGTGGGTTGTTGGGCCCCGCAACATGCCCCTGAGAGAAAAAAGAGGCCCCAAGCCGGCCACAACACGGGCGGGGTACCCAATGGCCTGCCAAGGCCCAAATACCACAAAATACATACTTTGGCGGGCCAGCACGTCTGGCCAAGTATGTCAAAAATAAATCTTGGGCCCAGTTACACTCAGATTAGCCACTCTGGATAAGGTGGCCTATCCACCCTGGCGGGCCCAATAAAGCCTGTTTCTCAAAGAACTGAGAAAACCTTTTTTGGTGCACAAATTCCCAAAACCAATAAAATCCACATAGGCCCACATGGCCCACGTGATGTCTAATGGGCCATGGAGGCCCATTTGTGCATCCCATTTGGATTAAAAAATAATATGCACATTACCTGAGTGCATCTGTATTTTAAGAACAAGGCCTCAAACTTTTACCCCCAATCTGTGAATGGCCTAAGTTCTCCGGTGAAGGAGAATACAACCATATAAATTTCATTAAATTTATTGACAACACCATAAACTCTTATGAACTACCAGAAGCTATAGCTATAGTCAGGCTGCCAAGACTCTTTGAAGGAGGAGCTCTAGACTGGTTTATTAGTAAAATAGAAGAATTAGGATCCTTACCATGGAATTCTTGGAAACTCCTAATTAAAGAAAAATTTGGTTCTAGAATGTGGAAAAGAAAAATAATGAAAATTTTCGAAAATTCCTCATTTGACCCCTCAAAGGATAAACATCACAAATGGTGCTTTGAAAAGAAGAGAAGACTAGACTGCTTCTATCCAGATGCTGATAAAGAGGAATTTAATGAAAGACTTCTCAACTTGTGCCCTGCAAATTTTAACCATAGTGTGAGATGCAGAATGAGCATGGATGCTGACTTACCAAATCTAATCAATGTGTTAGAAGAAGTGATATACATGAATGGGTTAGAAAAGAAGGCTCCTCCTAGACACAAAGATAAATTAGATAATAAAAAAACCAGAGAACAACCTCCTCTGATAAATATCACTGAAAATAAGAAAACTAATGAGAACAGGGATAAAGAGAGAATGCCTGGAACTTGTTGGAGCTGTAAAAAGACAAGCAATATGATACAAGAATTCCCATGGCCAAAAAGAAAGATAGCAGTCTTGGAAAGAGAACATGAGATTGAAGGTAATAAGAATTATGAAGATACAGCTGATACTGAAGGATCTCTTCCTCAATGTGAATTGATCTTGACCAACCCTGTCAATATAATAGAAGGAGATATAGGCATTTCTATAGAAATCAGTAACATCAATGGTGACTTTAGTTTGATAACTTGAGATTCCAAAGTTCAATATATTTCAAAACTAAGACAAATGGAGCTGGGAGGCATGACAAGTTGTTAACATAGGATGTGAAAGGAATTGTGATGAAACTGAAGTGAATGTGACAGAAATTATTACCAGGAATTTCTCTGATAACAGAAAGGCAATAATAGATGAAAAGAGGAGAGAAAAGATGGTAGGAGGTCTAAGAGAAAGAGCACAGTCATGAGAACATGAATTGTAATGAGAAAATTGGTATGAGGACATGAGTTGATTCTCACATCTGATCAAATATAGATATGTATGTCTTGGTATAATTTGAGTGTTTGAGCTGGGTCAGAGATGTTGAATGTGAGGTTGAGTGCTCAATTTGAATCAAGGATAGTGAATGCAGAGATAGGGATAGGTGGATTTTGACAGTGGATGATGATAGGAAGGGTGTTTGAGAGAGGGGAAAAATTTGATGAGATTCAAGGATGAGTGAGAATCAGACTGGAACAAGTTTGGTGATACTGGCAGGAGTCAAAGCAGAGAGAGAGTGAAGCAAGGGGAGCGGAATAATTGGAGGATTGAGGAGAAATGGGAGGAAGAAGATGATGAGCAGAAAATGGGAGGAGATGATGATGATGATGAGCAAAAGTGTGTTCATTGGAGGATTCAGGGAGTCAATTTCAAGCTGGGTTCCCCCAGGGATTGGAAAGTTGCAGCAATGGAATAAAGAAGGGCAGATCTTGAGGGGTGCAGTGATGACATATTTTGCCCCAAAAATGGGACCCCACCATAATTCCTAAACATTTCAATGATTTTAAACCATTAATGGTTAAGCCTATTAAGCCTCTGAGTGGTAAGAGTTTAACTCCTGGTCAAACTTGTTATGCAATAGGATTTTATAAAGACAGACCTATAAGGTTATACTTAATAGTGGGGTTTTCTGTTCATGCGTTTGCACTGAATTCTTAAAAAAATGGGATCCCAACTGGAAAGACCCCCTTTTTCCCGTACCAAAAGCCATATTTAGCTCTTGCCACTCTACTATGAATGCTATTGGAGTGTGGAATGCTTCTATAATACTGCCCCATACTAAAGGATCTTTGAGAATCCAAGTGGAGTTTTTATTATTGCTCAATGGATTATGAGACTACCTGATAATTGGAAATGATGCTTTATGTCTATATGGCACAGATGTGGTCCAAAGTAAAAGAATTTGTTTCAATTTGGGAGGTAACTGGGACAAGAATTTTAAGATATGCACTATCCAAACTAACTTCCCCTCTTCTACTTATCAAAAGCACTTAGAAGAATTCAATGAAGAATACTTCTCTCAAGGAGCTCTAAATGAGAAACTTTCTGAAGAACAGAAGGAAGATATATTGAAAGTCTTCTTTTAGAATAAGAATGCTTTCTGTACTAGAGATCACCCCATTGATGATATAAAATGACTTGACATGGTATTAAAATTGAATATTAAGCCTCCTTATTCTCCTAACCTAAGAAGACCAGCTTATCCCTCTAGTCCTAAATCTAGAAAAGATCTTGAGGAAAACATCCAAGAACTTATATACCTACAAGTATTGAGGAAAGTAGAGCACAATGAAAAAGTAGATGTGACTACTCCTGTAATCATAGCTTGGCATAATGATAAATCAAGAATTGTAGGAGACTTCAGAATGCTGAATAACTATACTCAAGCAGACTATCATCCTATACCCCAATTGGTCATGCTCTGCATAACCTATCTAAAGCTAAATACATCACTGATATGGATATGCTTAAAGGGTTCCACCAAATACCTATAAGCCCTGATAGTAGAAGGTTTATGAGAAAAATCTGTCACTTGAGAATATTTGAATAACTCAGGATGCCCTTTGGTATAAAGAATGCTCCATCATACTTCCAGAGAAGAATGGATACAGTTCTAGGTACTGACATCAGACAAGGATGGATGATGGTTTATATAGATGATGTTATCATATATTCTGATGATTGGGAGACTCACCTGAATAAAATAAGATTAGTAATCCAAACAATCTCCAAAGCAGGATTGAAAGTATCCATGAAGAAATTTAACTTTGGATATGGAGAGCTGAAAGCTCTAGGACATATATTCTCTGGTCCAACCCTAGCTGCTGGCCAGAATAAGATAGCTGATGTCATGAACAGACCCATGCCTCCAAATGAAACAGAGCTTCTTTCATTTATTAGTTTTTGCAGTTACTACAGAAAATACATCCCAAAATTTGCTATGCTAACTAAAATTCTGTATGAAATATGCAACAATAACACTCTCTTTGAAATGACACATGAGAGTTTGGAAAAATATGAAGAATTGAAAATAGCTATCACCTCCACCCCTCTACTTGTCCAACCAGACTACTCTGAAACCTTCAAGCTGTATATTGACAGTTATATGGAAGGGTTAGGAGCTTCCTTGCACCAAGAAAGAATAGAAGAAGTCAAACCAGTGGAGAAAGCAGTACTTTTCATATCTAGACAGATCAAAGATACTGAGAAAAGATATGGAACTGAGAAAAGATATGGAGCCAGTTAGATGGAATGCTTGGCTTTGGTATGGGATCTAGAAGAGTTGCAATATTACTTAGAAGGCACCACTTTCCAAGTAATTAAGGACTGTAATGCTGTGAGAACTCTTATGAAGATGAAGACTCCCAGGAGACATATGCTCAGGTGGGAAATTTCTATACAACATTATAGAGGCAAGATGAATATAGTGCATAAAGCTGTAGCTAAACAGCAGAATTCTAATAGTCTAAGTAGGAATTCTTTGCCTAACAACCCTAGTAATCCAGCATATGACCCTGAGGATAAGGATGTCTTTCCTATGTTAAAAATCAATCTCTTTTCATCAGATGCTCCAATTATGGGGATCCACTTCACTGCTTTATTTGATCTAGTAAGAGAGAACTATTCCTCTGATATAAAGCTTCCAATTACCATTATGGAATTTGAATCCCCAGAAGCAGCCCTGGTAAATAGTGTGACTGCCCCATTACTAGAAGCAGTATAATACAAAAAACAAAGATTTGACAAATTACACAGAGAATCTGACTTTAAGATAGGAGATCAGATCCTGATATCTACTTCCAACTTCAAAAATTTAGTAGGAAACAGAAAGCTGAAACCAGCTTTTTAGGATTATTTTTTATCAAGAAGATGCATGGAAAAAATTCTGTAGAAGTAATCTTGAGTGAAGAATTATTAAGAAAGCACCCAGTATTCACTGTTAGCCTAGTGAAACAATTTCAACTAAGAGAAGGTAGCAACCTCCCTCCAGCAAAGATCCCAGTAAAACCTGACCCTGTGAATGAAAAAGGGAACTTCAGCAGGATATTGAAAGACAAGAAGGAGAGATTGCGTGGAAAATAGGTTAGAATACATTTAGTAAGATATAAAGGAGAATCTGCAGACAAAGATGAATGGTTGCCAGAAATTAATATACCCAATGGACCAATACATATTAGTAACTAAAGAGCCAGTAAAAGGAACTGAAACACATACATAATTAATTTTTTTTCAATACACCCAGGATTTCTTTTTCAGATAGGGCCATATATTGGAGTGGGGGAATTTCAGCTTGCTACTATTGCAGAGCAAGCTGCAAAAGTAATAAGAATAAAATAAAAATCACAATATTAAAATTAACTTAAGAAGAAGTAGGAAATACATAAATATTATTGCAGAAATGGATTCTCTACCCAAAATTATGCAGGGTCACTCACTGACCCCACCCTTGAAATCCAACTCCTTATATTTTTTAATAATTTAAGAAAGAAAAGACCAAAATACTATGGCATCAATATGGGACTTTTTGGAAAATTAAATATTTGAAATGCATTGTCATGTATAGTTTTCACACCTAAAATTCAGTCAGAATTGAGGTGTTGTGTATATTCTAGGAGTTACATATGGAAATGTGTTCTGTCACAATTCCCGCACGCAGCCTTGGATATCAATACACCCCCCCCGCAGCTGAGCAGTAGCACTTCCACCCTGTCAGCGTACCCTGACAAGCCGTGTACGCAGCCCCAGGCCTCTGACAATTATGCAGAGGCGGGACTACGGGCTGACTGAGTGACAGGCGGCCTGAGAAGCTCAGGTACCACATAAATATGCTACAACCTATATGGGGACATTCTACATATGTAATAAAATGTTGCTGTGGATAGTAGAATATTGAGGAATAACTAAAAGTATATAAAATACCTAAATATACTTTATACATATTTTTTATTAAATATAATTAAAAATACCAAAAATATCAAAAATAAGAGAACTGCTTTCTGTAAAAATATATTAAAATACTTTAATATAAAATTTTGAGGAAATCAAGCGATAAGTACTTTTGTGACATACTAAGCAAACTAATGATGTAAAAAATTCTCATGAATTATATTTTTAAGTAATTATTTTTAGTAAATCAACTGAATTTTGAAAATAAGGAGTAGAATCAATATTATGATTTTACTCCAATCTTTTAATACATAATGAGAAACCACTTGACATCAGATTACTGTAGGAATTTATATTAAAATAATTACTAACATAATGGGAACATTTACTAAGGATAATTAATTAAATAATAAATAATATGGACAGATTAGTGTTATTCAGACGTCCAAAACATCAATTAAAAGGTAGAATAATTCCCATAACCTGTGGAATTGGATATTTCCTGTGCTAAAGCACCTAAAAAACCTGACAGGCTACCACTGGTTCCCCTTCTAGCCTTAGTGTCCATCCCTTTGAGCCCTGTATCCCTCAGAAGTACAATATTGGGACTCAAAGAGCTATAAATAAGGAGCTCTTTTGAGGATATTGATACCCAGAGACCCAGTAATATTTAAATCCAGACACCATGCAAATGTAATCAAGTACTTATAATAGATAGGTTAGTGATTTATGGCTTTATTCTGATCAATAATATCCACCCCCATCTCTTTTTATCAGTTTAAACTGCTGAACAATCTTTTAACCCCATAAACAGGTTTAACCCATCATTATATGTCCCAAACAGATACCCAAAGGATTAAATAATATACCAGTGAGTCTTAGTATTGTTTTTCTGTCGTGGCACCTTGGTTAAAAAGCCCTTCCACGCCACTGTGTATACTATATACATATTATCTTTGGGCAATTTATCACTTAAGAATATAAATTAAAGGTTCCAAAGTAACCAGGTCTATGTGTTCTCAAAGTGAATTCCCTGAAGAGAGGTCTTGAAGATTCCTAATATCATTGTGGACCCTCTATTACTTTATTTAATAATCAATTTATTAATATTGATTTATAATATTAAAACATAACCAAACCAATCCAACCTTGCAACAGCTTTATCCAAATATTTTATGTATTTTTGCTGCATTTATTGAATAATATATTTATTATTTATTCTCTCAAATCTGGTAGCTAAAGGACAGCAAGGTCCTTGGGATCCAGGAGGCTTAAAAAATCTTTGTAACTTTGCATATACATGCAAATATTTGGAGTTAAATCTAATACAAGTCAACCATCCTTTTGATCTTTGCTCTTTTACCTGGGGTATCATCAACTATTGGACTTCCATTTTTGCGCAGGAAATCACACTAGATCCCAACCATGCCTACATAGCCCCATCAACTGTATAGTTTGCAAATGGACTGGCTCCTTTCCCTGCAGAAGCTGTATCATCAGATTTGCATTGTCTTCACTGGTCAATCCTTCTTTTTATCATCCATTATGTTGCTTTACTCTAATATTCTATTTTCTTGAACCTATTCTAATTCCTTCAGAAAAATTTTACTTTTATTTCATTTTTCCCATCACGTTCCTGTCATTAATAGCCTCATTGATTCCTATTTTTAGATTGCCATCCATCAGGTTGTATCTGTTCACCTTTGGATTAAATAATAAAGGCTGTGTTTCCTTCTAGAATATTTTCTCCTCAGCTGTTTAGTTTCATACTTTATCTCATCTTTCTAAATCCAGTCATCATGTTGGGCTTAGATTTGATTCCCTTCAATCATAAAATATCATTCCTCTTGCTTTCCTTTGAGCCATTGAAACTTTAGTTTCAACTTTGCTGTTAGCCTTGCTACATCACATTATCCCTCACACTCTTTCTCCTCATTTCTGCTCACAATCATCTACTCTTTCCCTATAATACATGGGGTGGTTGTTTGAAATTAAATTAACTAACTCAACTCCTATATCATAGTTTTCCAAACTATAATAAATTTTACTCTACAATTTCATGTACTTTCTCAACCAGGAATGCTTCCCTCAACCCTTATAATGATGATATTCTTTGGTTAGGGAGATCCAGCACTCCATGGGCCCAACAGCTCTTAGAAACAGTTCCTTCTTCTGAATCTCCTTTGGTTGAACCCCTCAACAATCCCCTAGATTTTCAAAAAGCTCCAGTGGACCCTCTGGAGGAAATAAAATGCTCTGATCACCCTTCCAATGAAACCTTGACTTGTGGTAGATCAAGGGTTTGAAATAGTGCTGCCAAGGCCAATTATTTGACTCTTGTCTCTTCTCTGATCCAGTCCCCTAACCACAATGCCTTGCAACCTGGAATGGGTGGTGCCAGTTTTTGCACCCTGGCCATGAAGAAAAAGGGCCACTTTACGGGAAACACTCCAATAAACTTAGATCCTACGTACAATCTTGAAAAATCATCTTCTAAAAAAACCCCAATAACTTCCCCTCCAATAGACAAGAAGTTATGTATGCATCTTCCTTCTTAGGGGGAAAGAGCATGGCAGTGTTTCAAACCATATCATGAACTTTTATCCAAAACTAGTCCCACCTGTATCCTAAAAAATTGAGAAAGGTTTGATTTCACCCTTTTTGGCAACCCTAACAAAGTGCAAAACACCAAATTCAATCTAGTTATGAAGGAGGATAGTAGGGTTTCTGTTTATATCCCTCATTTCCCAACTATGCAGTCTTTCATCCAATGGAGCAAGGAAGCACTATTTTTTCACTTTCAAAAGGTTTTAAATGCACTCCTACTCAAAAAACTTGTAGTTGGAGGACATAAGACAACCTCCCTTCTGCAAATGATTGATTGGTTGATTGAGCTTTATAATGGGTATCACAACAAGAGCCGCTGTTGGAAAAAAAACCATGGATTTTCAAACTTGTCTCCAAAGGTAGACATCTTTTTGAAGCAAAATTTGAAGAATCCAAAACAATAAAAACTTAATCTGACTTTGAACTCAAAATCAAAAGAGAAATCTGTTGCCAAAACCTCAAATTTTTTGGAAAAAAAAACCAGGATGCTTTGGAAAAAGAAATGTAAGAGGAGGGAGTGTTAAGCTAGGAAAAGTTTCAAGAGTTTATTATCTTCAAAGATTAATGAACTAGCAAACAACCTTGAGTAAAAAAAATTGATGAAGGAGCATGATAACAGAATGAAATACAATTGATGGGATTCTTATCCAAGGCACCTTCTCTAGTGTTAGGACTGACTGTGATGGGAAGGAACACAAGGAAAAAAAATAATGAAAGGAAACAATAAAATAAAAAGAAAGCAAGGGAGAGAGAGAGCATTTTAAAAATGATCTTGAAGATGGGAAGTGGGATCAATGTCGTTGAAGGAGCTGAGATGCAGATTGGTTCTATGCAAAAATCAGATGCCAGATCAGAGTAGAGCTGTATGAGCTGATTCTCTTTATTTGAGAGTTCCCCACCGGGAGCAGGGTGAGAGAAGGTCGTGCGGCATTCTCAAATGAATTTGAAAATGGCAACATTAGGAATAGAAGATGACAGCAAGAAAAAAAAAGAAAACAAAAAAAAAACTACACAATGAGAGAGAAAAGGCAAGGAAATGACAACATGCCGCCGTGATCAGATGTGAGGAGATAAAATGGTGGAGGTGAGATTGACAACTGAGGACCTTAGAGCTGCCTTAGTGAGGGAGTTGGCAAGCATTTGATGGGATGGAATGAGATGAGTGATGAGTGAATCATTGTCTTGTTTTTCTTGCAACCACTTGATTTGCGTATTGACATGTTTCAAGGAACCATGGTGAGATTCTTGATTGACTAGATCATTTAAAGCTTTATTATTAATGAATGAGCAATAGTTGTGATTTGCGGAGGGATTCATTTCTAGAAGAAGTTGTGAGAGCCAAATTTTATCTTGTGTGGCCAGGAAAAGAGCTTTTAGCTCACCTTCAGTGGATGATAGAGAAAAAGATCCCTGGAGCTTTCTATGCCACAAGACTGGACAGCCGTAAACCATAATGAGATATCCAGTATGACTTTGTTGTGATTTGGATCATTTCCACCGTCATAATTGCTGTAAACTTTGATGTCCTATTGAAAGGAGGGATTTTGAAGGCGCAGAGCCATTTCTTTGGTGGAGTTAAGGTAGCTCCAGGCGTGATTTGATTCAAGCCAGTGTTGAGTGCCAGGTTTTCTATTAAAGAGGGAGAGATTGGATAAAGCTTAAGAAAGATCAGGTTGGGTTTGGCTGGCGATGAAGTTGAGGAATCCAGTGGAGGACCAAAAATTAATGTGAAGCTTGAGAAAGGCTTCCTGTTTGTCATTGGAGGCACCAGAGAGCTTGATGTTTGGGGTGAAAGGCGTACTAATTGGCTTGCAATCAGTGAAACCAAGTTCTCTGAGAGCCGTGTTGATGTGATTGGTCTGGAGAAGTCCGTATCTGTCTTTGGTGTCTACAAGTTTATTTCCAAGAATTTTTTTAAGAGGTCCGTCCTGAAAAATTTTGAAAGCGGTATTGAGACTGTTTCAAAATTCAACAGAGTTTCCAACAATCAAGAGATCATCAAAATAAACAAACACGTAAAGCTGCCTAGTCGTGCTGATGTAGAGACACGGGTTGGCACTGGAAGTGACAAAGCCTTCATTTAGGAGCCAGGTTTTGAGGGTTTTGTACCAACTTTTTGGCGCCTGCTTAATGTTAAGTTGTGAGGTATTGCCATTGGACACACAGGCACAGGCCTCAGACAGACGGGGGAGCAGTGGAGATACTCCATATCACTTATACATCAAAACTTGTGGAGACTCTCATAACTCTGATCTCAAATCCTTTTGCCATCCTCGGACCCTCATTGATTGCTCTTATCTCTCCCCATTCATCCCTACTCTCATTCTCATACTCTCATCTCCCTCCACTCTTCCGCCTCAAATATTAACCCCATGAGCCCTGTCTGTGTGCCTGGTGAGATATTCCTCTCTCTCTCTTGTTTCTCATCTCGTATATTGACTCAACCTTATATTTGATTCTCACCTTATCTAGCCTTGTCTTGTCTCTTGTCTCCGTGATCATTGTCGTCATTCCTCATTAAGCCTCAACTACTCCTCACACCTCAACCTGTCGGCCTTCTCACCGCCAAATGCCAGATGTTTGTCATTATTTCTCAATCACTCATGTTTCATCTCTTTGTTGAAATCCTCTGCTGTTTCTAGTTCCCAGTTTTTAGCTCAAGCAATACATCAAATTAAAATGGTTAAAAGCCAAAAGGAACTCTCTTGACAACCAAACCTCAAAACCCTCAATTGGCGAATAAATTTAAAGGGGAAACAATGGCCGGCTCGATGTCAGAAGGATTCCGGCAGGCCATGTTGAAAACCGCGCTCGATACTATCCCTAGACTCAGAGAGGACAACTATGGTGTATGGAAGGACAACATGGATGCCATTCTAGATGTTCGCGGATGCTCAAAATCTATCAATGATGACTCTTTGGTTCTAGATTCGGATGTCAACGACAAGATCAAACTTCTCATCATCTCAAGGTTAGAAGCTTTGACACACGACAACATAGTCACTCCTCAAAATAAGAACTCAGCAAAACTACTATGAAAGGCCATCATCAACAAGTATGCCTCTCTCCAAGCGTCAAATAGGGCAAGGATATTCAACAATTTCCTTTACCTGACATTCATGCCGGATCAGATTGAGGAATTCATAACCAAGGCTAGGGTCTGTCTAAAGAAAATGTCTGAAGTTGGCATCATCCTTCCCAACGACATCCTAGCAAACCATCTACTCTTCAAATTTCCCAAATTGATGAATGATATTAAGCGTCAAATCATGCACACATACAAGGAGCCGTCCATCAAATATGTTTTAAACCATCTTACCCAGTTGAATAATGAGTCTAAAGCTCAGAATACGTGGGAAAATCAACAATCTCAAACTGAAGTGGCTCTGGTCAATTCAAAACCCAACGCCTCGAATGCTGTTGACAAATCCGGAGAGCGCCGGAGATGCACTGAAGGATTCCATAACCCCAGACAAGACAAACATCACTCCGAAGACAACTGCTGGCACCTGAATCCCGAAGTAGCCCCAGACTGGTGGCAAGAAGAACAAGCCAAATGGAAGTCTCTTAAGGCACAGTCTAAATCAAATCCAGTAGCTCACTACCTGGCTCTGCTCTCAATGTGGATTGATCACAGAGATCCAATATCCAAATTTATCCTGGACAGTGGTGCATTTACTCACATGATCAAGGACAGCCAATATTTCACCAATATGACGCCGAGAAATAAACAATCCATCAAAACTGGTAAGGAAGGAGCGGAACTCGAGATAAGGGGAAGAGGTACCGTCCGGCTGGTTTGGAACAATTTCACTCTGGAACTTGCCACCGTATTTTACGTGCCAAGCCTGGTAATAAATCTCATAAGCTCCGGAGCCCTCAATCAATCTGGATGTACATTACATGCTAGCAAAAATTGATTTGACATGTCTCAGGACGGGCGCAGGATCTTTGGTGGTACAATTGTAGACAATCTGTATACAGTGGAGACTCCTAAATTCAATCGAGTATTGCATCTGGGCTACGCGGCAAATTTGACTTTGACGGCAGAAGAGGAACTCATGGAGATTCATCAAAATTACGGCCACGCCTCCATCTTCAGGTTGGAAACAGCTACGAAGCACATTCCCGTTGATACAAGAAACAACTTTGAGTGCATTCACTGCTTCAAGAGCAAGATCACTAAATCCTCATTCAAGGGAACCTTGCCAAAGGCGACAAAGGTTTTTGAACGGATTCATCTCAATCTCATGGGAACCCTCAAACCACAATCCAAGAGTGGCCATCGGTTCATTCTAACCCTGGTCAACAACGCAACGGGGTACATTGGTGCTTTCCCCTTGAATTCTAAGGAGGAAACTCCGGAAATCGTGATTGATCTGATTGAGAAAGAACGTAGGCGTCGAGGACACTAACCGTCTCAAGTTTGTTTGGATGGGGGTTTGTAATTGGTCAATCACAAGCTGCAAAATTTCTACAACAAGAATCATATCTTTCAAGTCATCTCAGAGCCTTACCATCCAGAACACAACGGCAAGGCAGAAAGGGCAAACCGAACCATTGTTGAGTCAACCAGGACTATCCTCAAGGACGCCCTCATACCTGCAAACCTGTGGCATGAAGTAATCAAATCTAGCGCCTTGATGCTCAACCAAATACCGAGGGAAGATCATCCTGACTCACCGTGGTCTTGGATCCATGGGTACTGGCTACCGCCTACATATCTCAAGCCGATTGGTAGTCCCTGTGTCTATCTACTTTCACAGCAAAAGAGGGGCCTCAAATTCAAGGAAAAAGGGGAAGAGGGAATACTTGTAGGCTTCAATCCCATCTTCCCTTCCTATCGCATCCTTACTAAATCTCTCTCTATCGTTTGCTCAAAACATGTGAAGTTTTTAAAAATTCCAACTCCACAAAACTCAATTTTGACCATATCAACCAACGACTGGACTGAAGAGGCACCAATCAAGATCCCAAGTAAAGTGCGCTGTGAGGAGGTTTGTCTGGAGGAATCCCTGCAGAGAAATAATCCAGCGTTCGCGAACTATAGGGATGGGTCTGGGGATGAGTCATTCTCTGACCCCGATATCAGCTCTACTTCTGAAGCAGAGTGGTCGGATGTTGAGGATTTGGCCTCACATCCTCTTGCTAATGAACCTGTGAGTGTTGCGCAACCTCAATAATCCGGGGTGGGATCGTCGCTACGGCCCACAAGAACTCTCAGAGATTGGGCTACTATCAAACCACCTCAAAGCTACGGTTTCTTTCATTACTACGAGCCAAAAAGCTATGAAGACGCAGTAAACTGTGAAGAGAGTCGGAAGTGGATCTCGGCGATTGATGGGGAACTGACTTTGATTGAATTCTTTGATGTGTGGGAAGAATTTGACGGACCCGAACCATTGAACCCCCTTCAGACGACCTGGATCTTCAAAATCAAGGAAAATTGCCACGGCAATCCGGTAAAGTTCAAAGCAAGACTGTGCGTACACGGCTTCAACCAAATAGAAGGAATCCACTTCTTCAAAACCTTTGCTCCCACAGGCAAACCTTCAACGCTCCGTCTACTGCTGGTATATGCCTTGAAGTCCGGGAAGAAAGTTCGGCAGTTTGACGTGAAAAGTGCATTCCTGCACTCTCCAATAGAGGAAGAGGTCATCATCAGAACTCCTAAAGGCTCTAAGCGAGCCTCAAAATTTCTCAAACTCAAAAAATAACTATATTGATTGAAACAATCCCCAAAGAACTGGTACGAGACGTTGACGGACTGGTTCAAGGAGATTGGTTTCTATGAATCGGCGTGCGATCCTTGACTATACCTATCTGCGGACAGGAAGTCGCGACTCTTCTTCCACGTGGATGACCTAATCCTTGTGGGAGATGGTCAAGGCTTCAAGGAAAAATTCAAACAAAAGTTCAAGGGATCAATGTGCCAAGATCCAAACACCATTCTCGGAATGAAAATAGAGGTTAAGGAGAACAAAATATTGCTCAGTCAACCCAACCACATTAAGCATGGCCTTGAAGAACTAGAACTAACGGAGTGCAGGGAGTCCACAACTCCTCTCACCCGGAACCTCCAGCTCAGACCAGCCACTGACCAGGAGCACTCAGAATTTTGAGCATTGAACATTAACTATTGATCAGCAATTGGTTTTTTAAACCACATAGCTTGCTATACCAGGCCTGGTGTCAGTTTTGCTGTATTGAGCCTGGCCCGCTTCAATGTGAAACCAGGAATTACCCATTGGAATGAGCTAAAGAAGTGTTGTGATTCCAGATCAATCAAGCCTTCATCTTCTACAGTTTATTTCTTTCTATTTCTTGCTTCTTATTCTCTTTACCTATTTTCCTTTTCTATTTTATTTTCTTATTTATATTCACATCAGTCTGGATGACCGCAAATGAGTGTGAGGTTGAGCGCGGTTCATATTCAATGGACATATTCATTGTCATCTATATTCATTATCATCTCTCCACCGGCGCTACTCTACAAGACTCTCAAACCCAAGGATCAAGAGGAGGAAGGAAAAGTTGTCAACTCTTTCATTCTCAAAACTCAAGCTCTTCAAATATCAAATCATTCAATCAACAACTCAAACATATGAAGGCTTCATGGAATATTGACCAATAACGAGGAGTTCAGGCAAATTTGGTGCGATCACTATCATTCGTCTTCTACTTTCACGTACTGAATCAAAACCTCAACTCAGTTTTCAGTACAGGCATCATTACTAGGCCAATTTGAAAATTTTTCACCACTTGCTTGACCTCAATCCGTTTCTTTATCATCTGTTATCTGGGTAGGAACTCTCACACCCTGTGATCTTGATTTTCTTGTTCTAATGATCCTTGTTATTATGTATCAGTTCCTTGGTTTTTATAAGACAAAGAAATTCAAAATTTATCATGATTAAAAGTCAAAGGCGTTACAAAAAAAACTACAAACTATCCACCTACAATGATTGAATCTGTGAACCAAGGAGCTAGACATTTCTGATTCAATGACGGCCACCATACTTAAGACAGCTATCAAGGCCATTCCTCTGCTTACCATGGACAACTTTTTGATCTGGCATAATCGAGTTGTCAACATGATGGATTTGCAAGAAGATCTTTTCGACAAACTTACAAAGAAGAATATAACCTCAAATGGAACTCCAATTGGGCTTAGTAAAGTTGAAAACGTTCAAATCAGAACCATTCTAACCTCTAAGCTGGACACCTCTGTGCAAGCCAACATCATCACTCCTGAAAATGAAAAAGACGCACACATGATCTGGGCCGACATCAATAACTACTTTGCTTCCAACCATGCATCGAATCGAGCAAGAGTCTTCAAGGAGTTCCTTAGAACATCGTTCAACTCCGAGAATGTAATTGGGTTTATCACCGAGACCAAAACCACCATCTCTAGGGTTCACAAAGTAGGTATAGATCTACCGGTCGATATAATTACATATCTTATACTCAAGAAACTTCCATCATCTATGGACACGGTGGTGCAACAGATTACCCATTCAGACAGGAAGGTTACCCCTGATAATGTTCTTGACCATTTAAGACTGTTTCACAAAAATCTTTCTCTTGGGAGCGGTTTGGCTAACACTAAGGTAGAGTCCAATAACGCCCTCTCCTTCTTTAATAAGGATGTCAAGCCTTGTGAAACCAATTGGCATAATCCTAGGGAAGCGCATCCGGAAGGCCGCTGCTGGAAGCTCTATCCTCAACTTAGACCCAGCTTTCCCAAGAAAAAGAAAAACGACACCACTGAGGTCAAGCAAGGCGGCCCAAATGTCAGAACTTTTCACTCCAGTTTCTCTCACTCAAGCACTCAATCCTTTGTCATAGACTCTGGATCCTCAATGCACATGGTATCTGATATCTCATTCTTTGATCAATTAGACTGATCAATAACTGGTTCTATCTCGACCAGTTCAGGCATCGACAGTCTTAAATACACTGGTAAAGGCATGGTTGCGCTCAGGGACAACAATGGACAGACAGTTACAATATCTGATGTTCTGTACACCCCCAATTCCACCGCTAATCTGTTGTCTTTTTGATTGCTACTGTTGGAAGGATTTGAGGTTTCCCTACTTGTTGATAAGGTTCTTCTCAATAAAGGTAGTTGGTCAGTTGATGGCCGCTATGATTGCAATATACCTATTCTACATTTTTATCACAACACATACAGTCTTTCCTCTCATCTTAGCAAGGAGGAAACTATTCATAAATCTCTTGGTCATGCCAGCTATCATTGCATCAGACAGAAGCTGGGAATTAAAATATCTAAGACAAAAGAATGCAAGGCCTGTGCTGTTAGCAAGATCACTCGATCCTCTTTCTCATGTAAGCATCAGAGAGCGGAAAGGCCTTTTCAAGAACTCCACTGTGATTTGATAGGCCCAATCAATCCCAGAAGTCTCAATCACGACTCCTATATACTAACTATTGTGGACAGATGCACAAGATTTGTAGCGGCAATACCAATAAAAAACAAGACCAAGGTCAGCTCCACTCTTCAGTTTCTGATTAACATGGAATCAAAAAGATTTGGTCATAGTCCCATGATTCTGCACTCTGACCGAGGGACAGAGTTTGTCAATGAGACTATGAAAGATTTCTGCACAAAGAATAACATCAAACAAACCTTCTCTGATCCATATACTCCTGAACAAAATGGTTTGGCTGAATGGTATAATTGAAATATCCTTGAGGCTCCAAGAACGGTTCTATTTGACTCAAAACTTCCTACCAAGTATTGGAACATCATACTCAAAGCCTGCGTACTCACAATCAACCAATTTCCATCCCACAAGTCAAAAAAATCCCGTTACGAGCTGTTTAAAAGTCTAAAACTACCTCTTAGTTATTTCTTTCCCATTGGCATTCCTCTTACCTACATTCTAGGCGAAAGAGAATCATTTAAGAAGCTTGAACCCAGAGGTTCCTTTGGGTGACTAGTTGGATACAAAAAAGACTTGCACTCCTACAAGGTACTCACCAAAAATAATTGCATTGTGGACACCAAGAGCATAAAAATTTTGGACTTTGATGAAACTATCAATCACTCGGAGGGCGTCGATTACTTTGAGGTTGTGGAACATGACAAAGTGGAAGTTCTCTATGGGGATTTGGATGCGTCTTCCAGCACTGATATCACCAAATTGGTTTCCCCAACTACAGTCAAGGCTGGAACGGACTCTCTTTTGCCACTCCCTCCCAGCCAGTCTGCGCCTCCTTCAACTCCCGCTCTTGCTATCAACAAACCAGCACGTGCCTCTCCATTTCCTTTGGTGTCTGTGGAATCAGCCGGTGAAAGTGGAACAACAACCCAGAATCGGTACAATCTCAGGATCCGTTTGGAGAAGGTTAAGCCGCAGCAATACTCACATTCTTCTTGCATCAGGAAGGACCCAGAGGAATGGCAGGATTCTTGGGGTATAGAGTTGCAGGAGATCAAAAATCAGGGGGTTTGGGAGGATTGCGACCAAACTCCTGATCACTGGCTCAGAACTATGTGGGTTGATAGAGTAAAACCCGCAACCAACTTGTCACCTGAAAAGAAAAAATCGCAATTATGCATCATGGGGAACATACAGATACCGGGGATTGACTTCGCTGACACCTTTGCCCCCACTGGAAAGTTCACCACTCTTCTTCTACTGCTCATCTTGGGTTTGCATCAGAAGCTTTGGATTAGACAGTTTGATGTCAAAGCTGCGTTTCTATTTGCTCCCCTTGATGAAGCCATCTACATACTACAACCAGAAGGATGCAATCGGGCTTCTAGGTTTCTGAAGCTCGAGAAGTCGCTATATGGGTTGAGGCAGGCACCGGCAAACTGGTTTAGGACTCTAACAGGCTGGCTGGAATCAATTGGTTACAAGGAGTCAACTTCAGATCTGTGTCTATACATTCAAAAACTCAAGAACTCATCCCTATTCTTTCACGTGGACGATCTGGTGGTTGTTGGTGAGGTTGATTGGCTTGAAGAATTATTTCTTCAATGATTCCCTAGATCTTCCGCTCACAAACCGGATACCGTACTCGGGATGGAGGTGAATCTGACTGAAGAGGGCCTGAAACTTCACCAGCAGTCTTTAATCAATGAGACTTTAAATGAGCTGGGTTTAAGCTCATGTCGGTCCGTTCTTACTCCTCTTACGCCTGGACTGCATCCAACAGCTGCCACAGATGAGGATGCTGCAGAATTCTGCAAACTGGGCATCAATTTTCGGCGATTCACAGGGATAATCATCTGTCCTGTAGAACAAGACCCGATCTGTCGGCGGCGGCATCCTTGCTTTCCGGGTTCAATCAAAGGCAAGGTCTCACACACTGGAAGGAGCTGCTTCATGTATGTAAGTACTTGTTGGGAACGGTAAATCTTTCCTTAACTCTGAATCCCACTGACAATGATGACGGTTTAACGATTTTCTCGGATGCTACTTGGGCCGATGACCCCGAGACTCGGCTTTTGCAATCCGGCTACATCATCAACTGGTTATCTTGTCCAGTTGCATGGAAAAGCAGGAAACAATCTAATATAACACTCTCAAAGACGGAGGCGGAATTAAATGCACTTATTGACAGCGCTCAGGAAGGACTGTGGATTAATTCAGTGGTATGGGAACTCTTGAGAAAAGCCCCAACACCAACGACATTCCTCATAGACAACAAGGGCCTTCTGGACAAAATTAGGCATTTTGGGTCAAACTCCAAAACTAAACATATTGATATGAAGCTGAAGTGGTTTTGGGAGCTTTACAATGACCGCTTGGTGGTTGTGCAATTAATCTCCTCAAACGAAATGGTAGCGGACGCTTTTTCAAAAGGCTCCAGTCGGAAAATGTTGGATTTACTTTTAGCACATTGTTTTGAGTGAACCAGGATCGGCACCAAATTATGGGGGGATGTTGTGATTCCAGATCAATCAAGCCTTCATCTTCTACAGTTTCTTTCTTTCTATTTCTTGCTTCTTATTCTCTTTACCTATTTTCCTTTTCTATTTTATTTTCTTATTTATATTCTCATCAGTCTGGATGACCGCAAATGAGTGTGAGGTTCAGCGCCGTTCATATTCAATGGAAATATTCATTGTAATCTATATTCATTATCATCTCTCCACCCGCGCTACTCTACAAGACTCTCGAACCAAAGGATCAAGAGGAGGAAGGAAAAGTTGTCAACTCTTTCATTCTCAAAACTTGAGCTCTTCAAATCTCAAATAATTCAATCAACGACTTGAACATATGAAGGCTTCATGGAAGATTGACCAATAACAAGGAGTTCAGGCTAATTTGGTGCGATCACTATCATTTGTCTTCTACTTTCACGTACTGAATCAAAACCTCAACTCAGTTATCAGTACAGGCATCATTACTAGGCCAATTTGAAAAGTTATCACCACTTGCTTGACCTCAATCCGTTTCTTTATCATCTGTTATCTGGGTAGGAACTCTCAAACCCTGTGCTCTTGATTTTCTTGTTCTAATGATCCTTGTTATTATGTATCAGTTCCTTGGTTTTTATAAGACAAAGAAATTCAAAATTTATCAAGAAGACCTGGAAATATCTGAAGTCAACTCAACATTATCAACTCGAACTCAAGCACGTCCCTCACTCAAAGTCGCTGGAAGTATTCTCTGACGCGTCCTGGGCCGACAATCCCAACACTCGCAAATCTCAAACTGGATATTTGTGCTTGGTCTTTGGAAGCCTAGTGTCCTGGAACAGTTGAAAACAAAGAAATATCACCTGGTCTTCCACCAACGCCGAGTTGAATTGGCTGGTGGATGCTTATCACAAAGATACATGGATAAAAGAACTGGTCAACAAAATATTTGACTTTTCATTAACTGTGATTCCTCTCAACATTGACAACAGAGGGTTGAAAAACAAGATTTGCAAGTTCGGCTCAAACTCAAAAACCCGACACCTTGACTTGAAGACAAAGGGAATGAGGGATGAACTCCAAGCTCAAAGGATTGAACTCAATCTCATAAAATCTACTCAAATGTTAGCAGATGCCTTGACTAAGGCATCCTTGGTCCAAAGTATTGCACTCCTCTTTCCTTTCATTCACTCAAACCCTCCGTGATTGTATTTCTCGTTGCTTAGTTTCTTCTTTTTTTGTGTGTTGATCTTGTCTTTACTCCGGTAATATCTCATCGGGCATGGTGGGGTGTTAAGTTGTGAGGTATCAAAATTGGACACACAGGCACGGGCCTCAGACAGACGGGGGAGCAGTGGAGATACTCCATATCACTTATACTTCAAACCTTGTGGAGAATCTCATAACTCTGATCTCAAATCTTTTTGCCATCCTCGGACCCTCATTGATTGCTCTTATCTCTCCCCATTCATCCCTACTCTTGTTCTCATACTCTCATCTCCCTCCACTCGTCTGCCTCAAATATTAACCCCATGAGCCCTGTCTGTGTTCCCGGTGAGATATTCCTCTCTCTCTCTTGTTTCTCATCTTGTATATTGACTCAACCTTATATTTGATTCTCACCTTATCTAGCCTTGTCTTGTCTCTTGTCTCTGTGATCATCGTCGTCAATCCTCATTAAGCCTCAACTACTCCTCACACCTCAACCTGTTGGCCTTCTCACCGCCAAATACCAGATGTTTTTCATTATTTCTCAATCACTCGTGTTTCATCTCTTTGTTGAACTCCTCTGCTGTTTCTAGTTCCCAGTTTTTAGTTTGAGCAATACATCAAATTAACACTTAAGTCCATAAATTGCTTTGTTTACCTTGAGAGAAGGAAAAGGAGAGTCATAAACAAGAGGGGTTTTGATGAAGATGTCTTCATCAAGCGGAGCATGGAGAAAGGCAGACTTTATGTCCATCTGCCATTGAGTGAGTTTGTGATGTAATGCATAGACAAGAAGTACTCAGAGGGTTGTGATTGAACCAGTGGGATCATAAGTTTGGCCATAGTCAAAAAACTCCACCTGTTTGAATCCCTGAACACATAAGCTTGATTTGAATGAGATTCCGGATTTGTTGGGGCCGTCCTTGATTCTGTAAACCCAGACTGTTGTTAATGCAGACTTGCCTTCAGGAAGTGAGTGACATCCTTCCCAGACCTTCATGACTTCAATTCCTGTTAATTCTGATTTCATTGATTTAATCCAATTTGAGATTTCTTTGCAGTTGGTAGCTTTGTAGTAGTTCTTGGGTACTGATTGTACCATGAAGCGGTATTGTTGAGGTTTTTGGAGAGTGTTTCAATCTTGTAGAGTTGGGACAGATGGTGGGAGTAGTTCCTTAGCGAAAGTCTTTTCTTCCTCCAAGTTGGACCTTGATGATTCAGAGATTGATTTGGAGGGAGGAGAGGATTGATTGCTGGGGTTAAGGTTGTTCTGAGGGAAGTTTTGAATGAGAATGGATTCAGTGGGAGAAGAAAAAGGGTTATTGTTGGAATTAGAGGAAGCAGTTGGAGACGAGTGGGAATTTAGACCATCAATGAGGAGAGAATCATCAGTAAGAATTGAATTAAAGAGGGAGTCAGAGTTAGAGTGTTCATTTGAGAGAGAAAATGAAAGAGGTATATTTTCAAAGATTTTAACATGTTTGGAACAAAAAATTGATTTTGAGGATGGACAATAGATTCAATACAAATTAAGGTCTAAGTTTAATCCAGTCAAAATACCCTCTAAACCTTTTTTGTCCAACTTTCCGGTGGAATGTGCTTGATTAAGAATGATGGCTTTGGAGCCAAGAACGGGGATAAGATGAAGTTTGGGAGGAGTTCTGGTCCAAAGTTTGTGGGCTGAGACTTTGGACTTGAAGAATGGAAGGAGATTGAGGAGCAGACAGGAGCTGACCAATATTTAATCCCATAGGAATGTGGGGATGTTCATATTGATCATAGTGGTCCTTGCAGCTTTGAGAATGGTTTGGTTTCCTCTTTCAGCCACCGGATTGTGTTGGGGAGTATATGGTTTGGAGGTGGAATCTTTGATGCCATTTTTGGAGAAGAAATTTGAAAGACAATAATTGATGAACTCGCCACTGTTGTTGGAGTGAAAAAAATTAACATTTTTCCTTTTTGGTTGGCATGAAGTTTGATGAACTTGATCACTCGTCTGGTACATTGGATTTTAAATTGATTGGTACGCATGTCTTAAAATTTGACCAGTTGTTCGTAAGCAACAGAAATTAGCGACATCCAGAGAGCAAAGGTGGGTTGATAGGTCCACAAACATTGGCATGAATCTGTTCAAAAAATTCTTGACTTGGAGGAAGATGATTTTGAAAGGGTTGTTGGTGAATTTTTCCTTTTGCGCAGGAGACATAGTCCAAATGATCATATTTGAGATTGGGGAATTCTTTGGAAAGGAGACAAGTCTTTTCATGGTGGGGATGAAAAAATTGTTTGTGAATGGTGGATAGAGAGATAAATGAATAAGAAACAGCCGGAAGGTTGAATCCTTTGTTAATGAAGAAAAGGTTTTCCTCAATAATGCCAGACATGATTTGTGTGTTGTTGAAGGTAATGGAAAACTGATTTGTAAACAAAAGGGTCAGGGAGCATCCCTTTTGAATGAGTTGGTCAAGTGAAACAAGATTTATGGCCAGATATGGGACGTAAAAGGATTCCTGAAGATGGATGGTAGCAGAAGCAGTCATCATGATGGCCGTCCCTTTTCCAAGGAAGGACATTGGTGCATTGCGGCTTGCCTGTTTGCACTTTGGTTCCATTGGGATGAAGATGAGGAAAGAAGTTAGGATTGTTGAACATGCTGTTTGAGGCTCCAGAGTCCAGTAGTACTTGGTTAGGACTCAAACGGGGTGACAAAATAATGGAAAAGATGTAGGCAAGATGAGCTGAAGACAAATTTTTGAGGGTTTGAAGGAGTATTGGATGGAGTTGTTGATTGCGGGCCACTTTGATGATTGCCATAGTTGGTTCAAAGGTGAGGGTAGTGCAACCAGCATTTGCTTTTCTTGTGATTGGCCTGAGGATTATGCCAGGTTGGTTGGCATTTGATGGCATTTTTCTTAGTCACCAGAGCTGAGGCACAGGATGCGCCCATGACATTGTTTTTGACTTGGTTGAGGTGTCTCAGAACAAGATTGGCATCAATTTTGCGCTCCCCAAGTGAATGAGTGATTGTTGTTTTGAGGTGTTTGATTGATGGTGGAAACTTGTAGAGAAGTAGATAGGCAGCTATATCATCTTCCATTTGTATTCCAATCTTGGCAATTTGGAGTAGGCATGATCAAGCATCAGTGATGAATTTTTCAACCCTCTTGGGGTCAAACTGAAGATTGAGGAGATTAAAAAAAGCTCTAGAACGGTTGGCTGTCTGAGAAGAGGTGTAGTATTTGTTGATTGAATTCCATAATTCAATTCCATTGGTCAGAAGATGGTCCTTGACGCAGTTGATGTAAGTAAAATTTTCCAACTTGGAAAGAATATATCCAACTATCTTGAGATTCACCTCTGGAGGACATTTATTGGGTTCAGAGGAGTTAAGCCACTGAGAGATTCCTTTCAGGGAGAGAATGGTGATGATTTTGGATTGCCATAGGGAGAAGTTGAAATCATTGAGATTGGGAATGGAGTCCGTCGGGGTCTTGAGCAGAGATTTCAAGGGATCCATTTGTCTTCAATGGTTGAAAGTTTTCTGAGCAGTTTCCATTGCAAAAGCTTCAGCTTTTAACCGTGTTAATCTGAGGAAAAGTTTCTAGATTTTATTATCTGTTAAGACCAATGAACTAGCAAACAACCTTGAGTAAACAAATTTGATGAAGGAGCGTGATAACAGAGTGAAATACAATTGATGGGATTCTTAACCAAGGCACCTTATCTAGTGTTAGGACTGACTGTGATGGGAAAGAAAACAAGGAAAGAAAATAATGAAAGGAAATGATAAAAGAAAATAGATCTGCGACAACAAAGAAGCAGAAATGAGAAGGAGGAAATCAATAGATGATAATGATGACTGTCAGATATCTCACATCTGATCAACCTAAGTAATATGAGACTTTTTTTTTGATTTGGTCAAGATTGATGTTATTTGGGTTTTGATTTGAGCTGATCCAGGAATGTTTGAGAAGGATTGGGATGAATAATGGAGGGAGCAGCAGGTAATAGAGGCAAATGGATGGATGGAAATGAGGCAGGTTATGGTTAGAAAGAAGAGTCAAAGAAGATGAAGAAAGCAAGGGAAAGAGAGAGAGCGTTTTAAAAATGATCTTGAAGATGGGAAGCGGGATCAATGTTGTCAAAGGAGCTGAGATGTGGATTGGTTTTATGAGAAAATCCAATGCCAGATTAGAGTAGAGCCGTATGAGCTGATTCTCTTTATTTGAGAGTTCCGCACCGGGAGAAGGGTGAGAGAAGGTCGCGCAGCATTCTCAAATGAATTTGAAAATGGAAACATAGTGAATAGAAGATGACAGAAAGAAAAAAAAAAGAAAACAAAAAAAAACTACACAATGAGAGAGAAAAGGCAAGGAAATGACAACAGGGAGAAAGAAGGGTTATGTATGTATTTTGGAGGAAAAAATGATGTAAATAGTTGTGAAAAGTGGATAGCCTGTGAAGCGGCCAGACAGGGGAATAATTAGCTTGTATTTTTCTGATACTCAAAAGGAAATCTACACATTATCTAAATTACAGAAAGTCAATATTTCAACTGGAAATTCAATTGGTGCTTCATGTTCAAGTTTTTTCCTTTTTCATTCTGAAAATACTTCTTGTTTTTTTTACTTGATTCCAGCGCTAATTTTTGTTTTATAAGTTAATCTTTTTCCACTTTCAATAATCTTAAAATTTCCAAGGTAGATGTGTTTCCCATCTGTTAAGTAAGTTTTGCAACCAAAAAGTCTCATTGGGTTACCCATAAGGCAAAATGTACCTTTGCATTTTTTAATTTCCCAAGCTTCAAATGGGATTTATATTTTTTGTAAATGCCCAGAATGGTAAACACCAGACTAGGCCACAACTTCCTAGTTCACTGGAATATGTATTTGAATTGGCAAGAAGGAGTAATTAACCTTAAAACCTTGCAACCACTTGAAACTAAAGTTTCCTTCAAACATGAATTAAAAAGCCTACCTGACACTGTCATTGAGTTGGATTAAAAATTTTCACCAGGATATTTGCAATACCCAGACCTCCATTCCCAAGTTCCCTCTCCAGATTTAGGATTTATGGCTTATTTTTCAAACTAACCTCTACCTTCTTTCATCAAAGAGAAAGAGGAACCTACCAAAAGGTGTATCTTGAGCTCCCTAATCCACTTGAATTGTGCAAGCAATTCAAATATGGTGCTCAAAGATGATGAGATTGAAGATCTAGAAATAATTTCAGAGTATTTACCTTCAGTTTATAATAACTTTGCAGACATTTTTTCAGCTGTGAAGGCAGATAAACATCCTCCTTCCCATTCTTATGATCAAATGATCAAAATTACTGGCCCCAATCCAGCACCCAGCCAGTCTTCTCTCTCTCAAAGAAAGAATGAGTTGGGCTTCAAGAAGAAATTGCAAAAAATGTATCAAAATGATTTCTTTGAACAAGAAATTTAAATAACAGCTTGCCTTTCCTATTTTTTACAAAGGAACAAGACGGACTTTTCCTCTGGGTTGAGGAAAGGTAAATGAATCAGGTAACCCTGAAGAATTCCTATCCAGTACCTTCAATGTTGCACCTCCTCACTCTCTACAATGGAGCTGTTCATTTCTAAAATTTTGACCTTTAAGGCGCCCCAAACTGATTTTCATCAAAAATTTCCATGAGTATTTGACCACAATGAGAAACCATATTGGCAGTTATGAGTATAATGTCATGCCTTTTGGGCTCTACAAACATCTTTCTACTTTTCAAAATTTTGGTAATAAAATTATTCTTGACCTTGTAGAGAAAAACCTTTTGGTGGATTTTGATTATATACTTGTCTACTAAAAAAATCTTCAGAATCACATTGCACATGTGCAAGATGTGCTGCAGAAACTTTGAAAGAATGACCTGTTTTCAAAAGCCCCTAAGTGCTAATTTCATACCCATTCTTTTCAGTTTTTAGGTTTAATATTCTTACAGCAACAACTATTGATGGAACCAACCAAAAGCCAACACATATTGGACTGGCCTGCAACTTCTTTTGTCCAATCCCTTCAAATTTTCCTTGGCTTCAGTAACTTTTGAAGGAGGCTTATTGAGCATTACGCCAGGAAAAAAATCAATATTAATAACCTTCTTCAAAAAGACACTCATTTTTTTTCTACAAAACATGCTGATTTTGAGTTTTAATCTCCAAAGAAAGCCTTTACTACTTCTCTGATAATTGCTCCTTTTAACAAGTTAGTTCAAACTATTTTCAAAACAGATGCAAACAACTATGCAATTGCAGGAGTAATCTCAATGTTTTCTCCTTCTTCTTCTCTCTTTCATCCAGTAGGCTTCAGGTCCTGCAAACCCCTTTTGGCAGAGCTTCATTATTATATTCATGAAAAGGAACTTCTTGCAATTGTTCCTTTCTTGAAGAATTGCTTTTCATACCTTTTGAGTCTTATGGAACCCTTTGAGGTCTTAACTTATGGCATTTCTCTCAAATACTTCATGAGCTCAAAGTCCCTTGCATGCAGACAGGCATTTTGGAACAAATACCTCTCCAACCTAACCTTTACAATCACATACCTCCCCAGAAGCAAGAGGTAGTACCTAATGCTTTATCACATTGGGACAAAATTTACCAAGGGGGGCAAGCACCTTTTCCAATAAAAATCCTGAAAATGCTAGGATACTCTTCTCCAACCAGTCTTCCCAAGTCAGTCCAATCATCAACCACATTTGAGAAAAGACTTCCAAACTTTGAAAAACTCAAATAAATGATACCAAGTGTAAAGAACTTTGAAAGAGTGCAAAATTATTAGATAGTGACTACATTATTGTCAAAAATGTTTATTTGGTCTATAAAGACTGTATAGTAGTAACCAATAATACTTGCATTGATTTAGAATTCTTCAAGTCTTGGTGCAACTCTCTGCTTTCTGGTGATCATCCGCAGGATAAAAAATACCAATTCATTGCACAAGACTTCTGTTGCCCTGGTTCGACCAAGGAATCAAAAGGTTATGTTAGTGGGTGCTTTGATTTCAATTGTAACAAGTCCTCAAAACACCAAAAGTATGGGATTCTCCAGCAGCTTCCCATCCCACCTATTCTTTTGTACTTGTTTTCAATGGATTTCATTTTGCAATCACCTATTTCTAGTGTTTATGATGATATTTTATTAGTAGTAGATTTCTTTTCAACAATTGATTTATTTCCTTGCAGTACTGTGACCACCTCTTTGGAAGATGTAGCTAATTTATTCAAATAATATGAATTTTAAACACCTGGCCTCCCTGATAATATAGTTAGTGATTAAGGATCTTTATTTTTCTCTAGCTTATGGACCTTGATATGCCAGAATTTGAAGATCACTTGAAGCTTGTCAATGGCCTAAAACCCCCAAATGGATTGGAAGAAAAACCGAGTGAATGAGATCATTGAAAAGTATTTTTGAATTTAAGTTGCCTATCAACGGGAAAACTGGTTGCAATGACTTCCATTAGCTGAATTTTCCTAAAACAACTTTGCTCACTCCTCCAGCAAAAAGTTGCCCTTCCCAACTCTTTATGGTATAAACCCAACTTTTGCCTCCATTCATGTAGCACCTTCTCAACCTGCTACCAATTACCTCAATCAAATTCAATCCCTTCAATTGCAACTCACATCAAACCTCAAAGCTACAAAAAAAGAACTAAAAGGAGCAACTAGGCCAACTTTGAACTACTTTACCAAACTTTTTAGTATGAGATCAGGTATGCCTCAATTGTTGGAACATTTGCAGTACTTTCCCAACCCAAAAGATATGTGAAATGAAACGTGGCCCATTCAAAGTCAAATCAGGCATCTCTTCCAATGCTTTAAAACCTTCTTTAACTGAAAAATGGAAAGGTATCCACCCGTTCTTTCATGTGTCTCTCCTAGAGCCAGCTTGAGTCTTATACCTGGGAAAGACTCATCCCCCTCCTGAAATGCTCAATTTCAAATGTCATTTAGAGTGGGCAGTAAATCATATTATGGATTTCAGATTCCCCAAAGGAAAACTTCAATAAATTGTAGAATGGAATGGCTTTCAGTCCAAAAAGATTGCACCTTGTGGGAACCATCACATCAACTTTGCAACTCTCCAAACTTTATCCAAGAATTTAATGAAAACTACCCTTGCAAACCTTACCAATTTTAATTCCATGCCATCCAATCCCATTCCACATTCCAATCCTATTCCATCCCATCCAATTGCATTGCATTTTCACTTTCCTTGTAAGCTTTTTTTTCTATATTTATTTTGTTTCTCTCCTTATTTCCCTGAAAAAAAAACCTTTTTATGTATGGCCAAGCTCAGTTCAAGCTCTGCACAAGCTCAGGTTAAAATTTATCCAAGCTCCAATTCACAGTCACTGACTGTGCACAATTCACAGTGACCGACTGTGCATTGTCAGAATGGATGATGGTGGGTAAAAATCCCTCCAGAATGGATGATGGAGGGTTAGAACCCCTCCAGAATGGATGATGGAGGGTTTTACCCTCCAAAATGGATTATGGAGGGTTAAAGCCCCTCCAGAATGGATGATGGAGGGTTAAAACCCCTCCAGAATTGATGATGTAGGGTGAAACCCCTCAAGAATGGATGATGGAGGGTTAAAAAACCTCCAGAATGGATGATGGAGGGTTAAAAACCCTCCAGAATGGATGATGGAGGGTTAAAACCCCTCCAGAATGGATGATGGAGGGTAAAAACCCCTCCAGAATGGATGATGGAGGGTTAAAACCCCTCCAGAATGGATGATGGAGGGTAAAAACCCCTCCAGAATGGATGATGGAGGGTAAAAACCCCTCCAGAATGGATGATGGAGGGTTAAAACCCCTCCAGAATGGATGATGGAGGGTTAAAAGTCACTGTGCATTGTCCACAGGCATTTTGCATTGTGCACCAAAAGCATGTTGGAGAATCTTTTCAGCCTTGTGTATGCCAAGACCCTTGCTATATTCTAGCTACCAGAGGTGATATAATAAATAATAAATATATTATTTAATAAATGCAGCAAAATTCCGTAAAATATTTGGATTAAGCTTATTGCAAGGTTAAGTGGTTTGGTTATGGTTTATTTTTTTGAATCAATATGAATAGATTGATTATTAAATATTTTTATAGAGGGGACACAATTATATTGGGGATCTTTAACACCTCTCTTCAGGGATTTCAGTATGAAAACACGTAGTCCTGGTTACTTTGGGTTCTTTAAGTTAAAGGATATTTTACCCAAAGATAATATGTATAGAAAATACACAGTGAAGTGGAAGGGCTTTGTAGCCAAGCTACCACAACAGAAAAAGGATAATAAAACTTACTGCTATATTATTAAATCCTTTGGGTATCTATTTGAGACGAATACTGATGGGTAAAACCTGTATACTGGGGTTATAAGGTTGTTCAGAAGTTTTCATTGATAAAAAGAGGTTGAGGACAAATATTATTGATTAGACATTGCTGTAAATCATTTACTTATCTTGTATAAGTACTTGATTACCATGGCACGGTGTCTGGATATGAATATAACTGGGTCTCTGCCCATCAATATCCTCAAAAGAGCTCATTATTTATAGCTTTTTGGAGTCCCAATATTGTCCTTCTGAGGGTTTTAGGTGCTCAAAGTGACGGAAACTAAGGCTAGCAGGGTAACCAGGGGTAGCCTGTCATGTTTTCTTGGTGCTATAGCACGGGTAGCATCTAATTCCTCAGGGTATGGGAATTATTCCACTTTATAATAGACATTAGGACGTGTGAATAACACTAATCTGTCCTATTTATGTATTATTTAATTAATTATCATTAGTAAATGTTCCCAGTTATTTAATAATTATATAAATAGACATTTCTACGGACATCTTGATGTCAGGTAAGTTCTCATTATGTATTATATAACTGGAGTAAAAGTCATAATATTGATTTTACTCCTTATTTTTGAGTTCCAGTTGATTTACTCAGATAATTACTTCAAAATATAAGTCATGTGAATTCATGTAATAATTTTACATCATTAGTTTTATTAGTATGTCACGAAGATATTGATGTCTAGTAATTCTCATAAAAGTATATTAAATTATTTTAATATATTTTTAGAAGTTGTCATTGTCTTATTTTCGAAATTCTTGGTACTTTGAAATATATTAAATAAAAAAATAAGTATAAGGATTATTTATGCATGTTTATATAATACTATGTATTTTTAGACTGTCTACTATCCACGGGAAAATTTATTACATATTTAGAATGTTCCCATGTAGGTTGTAGCATGTTTACGCGGTACCTGAGCCTCTCAGGCTGCCTGTCACTCTGTCAACCCGTAGTCCTGCGGCTGCGTACTTTTCAGAGGCCTGTTGCTGCGTACACGACCTCGACGGAGTAACAGGGCTGTTTCTCAGCCCCGCGCAGGTGGATTGGCTGCGCGGCTGCATGTGGGAATTGTGACAAAACACATTTCCGCCCGTAACTCCT
This sequence comes from Puccinia polysora, assembly GCA_025617555.3. Taxonomy (NCBI): domain Eukaryota; kingdom Fungi; phylum Basidiomycota; class Pucciniomycetes; order Pucciniales; family Pucciniaceae; genus Puccinia; species Puccinia polysora. Next base: position 1,861,334 of record JAOOQA010000021.1, read on the forward strand.
AAAATATACACAACACCTCAATTCTGACTGAATTTTAGGTGTGAAACCTATACGTGACAATGTGTGTGAAATATTTAATTGGCCAAAAAGCTCAATAATGGAGCCGTAGTATTTTGGTTTTTCTTTCCTTAATTATTTAAAAATATAAGGAGTTGGATTTCAAGGGTGGGGTCAGTGAGTGAACCTAACTAATTTTGGGTGGAGAAACCATTTCTGTAATAATAACTATGGTTTTCCTACTCCTTCTTAGGTTAATTTTATTATTATTATTTTTATTTTATTTTTGTTACTTATGCAGCTTGCTCTGAAATAGCAGCAAGCTGAAAAATTTAAATACCTTCAACTAGAAATTTGAGAGAGCTTCAACTGTGGGGTCTTTTCCTTTGAACTTAAAAAGAACCCCTGCCAACATTGCCAGTTAGCCACCTTGCATCAGTCTTCACTGGCATTGCCACTTGCCCTTGGTATTCCTTGCCTTGGTCTTCCATCCCATTCCCTTCCATTCCATCTCTTCCCTTTCAAATCCTTTCCTCCTCTCCCATCTTGTTTTCTATCTCTTCTTTATTTAATCCATTCCCTTCTTCCTGTCACAGTCTGTTTACTGCTTCTATTTTGTTTTCTTCTTCTCTAGTTTCCTTGGGAATTGCCTCAACCTTTTCCTCTCCTTGCACTTCACTCTGGAACTTGGTACCCATCTGACTTGTTGTTGGCTCAATCAGGCTGAGTTTAATCATAGATTCAGTAGCGGAAAGAAAGATGAGGATGTAATTGATCAGAGAGGTGAAACAGGAACAGAAACAAATAGCAGATGAGAAAAAGAGATTTATGACAGTAAGAAACAGTAATCACCTGAGGGTAATCAGAGATTTGGTAGCAGATAGAAAGATGAGGAAAGAGATCTTTCTGTCCAGCCAAACTCTGTCCTCAGGTGATGAGCATTCAGGGAATTTCAGGTTCTGCAGTGAAATACAACATGTGTTAAAATTGAGAGGGGTTGCGTGTTCTTTGATGACAGGGTGAGAGAGAGATTGAGGAAAACATTGAATGCAGACAGTATGAGTTGGAAAATATATTTTTGGATGAGGAGAATGAAGAAGAAGGAAGAAAAGAAACTGATAAAGAGAAAGAAGGATATTGATGGTGAATGATCCCAACACCCCCCCTAGCTGATCACATTATGAGATATCTGCTATGGTAGGCTCTTCTGAGGCCATGTTGTCTTGATCCAATGAGAGGGTTTCCTGTATTTTACTTACTATATCCTTGATTCTCTCCCTAGCAGGTGCTTCAAATCCTTGGTCTTGAATGGTTCCTGGTATTATTCTTGATTGTTAATTCTTGATGTTATTGATCCAAAATATGAAAATTATCGGCCACTGTTGGGACACCAGATGTGGAGACTCCTTTGGGATTGGGTAAAAAAGTATGCAAATAGCTTGCTGGCAGTCACTTGAGGGGGAATTTAGCATTGCAACTACAAATAAGATAGAGGAATACTAAGGGTGGTTTTGAATTGCCTGCCCCTCTGAGTACTATAGTAGTCTCACAACAATAAAAGAAAAAAATGAATGGTGGCTGATTTTCAAATAGAGTAGCTACTATAGTAGTCTATATCAGACCTATGATCAATGTATTCAAGCTTGATAAGGAAGAAATGATGGAACAGATAGGTGACCTGGTGGATAGAAGCTGAGTAAGAGAAGATTCCTTTCTCCAGTCTTTTCCTTTATATATTTTTATATTTATTTTATTGGTTACTGATTGATAATCCTTTGGTGATACAGGTGATGATTTGAATAAAGCTTGAAATGGTTGGGCCTATAGTTTATGACTGATGATGATGTTTGATGATGGTGATGATTGATGAAGTAGGTGATGATGATGGATGATGATGGATGAGGTAGGTGATGCTGATGACTGATGATGGTCAAGGTAGGTGATGATGATGGATGATGATGATGACTGATGATGATGATGGTGAGTGATGATGATCATGGATGATGGTCAAGGTAGCTGATGTTGATGATGGATGGTGATGATGATGATGACCACTGGTGATAATGGTAGGTGATGATGATGACTGATGATGATGATGGTAGGTGATGATGATGACTGATGATGATGATGATGGTAGGTGATGATGTTCAGCTTATGGGCACATGGTGGTGATGTTCACAGGTATGGGTTATGGAGTAAATAATGGTGGTGGTGGATGGTCAAAAGTATGGGTTATTGGATTGGGTCATGGTCAAAAGTATACGTTGATGATGGTGATGGTGATGGTGATGGTTGATGGTGATGATGATGGTGATGATATGGGATATGGTATTGGTGATGATGATAGTATGGGTTATGGGAAAATGGTTGAGGGTAGTAAAGTATGGGTTAAGGGTGCCTAAGAGGCATGGTGGTCCCTTGGAGGGAAGGATGGGGGGAACTGATGATGGGACCTGGATGGGGTAGAGAGGCCCTCTATTTATAGAAAATCCTGCCCTCAGGGCTGCCCCTGAGGGTCTCCCTGGTACAGTGAATACAGTTCATGAGGCATTTTTGCTTGTCAGAGGAGGAGGCTGTGCAGGATCTACATGCATGTACACCCTTGCCTGCATTGCTTTGCTGCATTGATACAGGTGCCCCCTGCATAAATTAATTCTGTATAGTGTCCTGTATGATGCTGTACAGCCTCTGCATGCAGTGTCTTGCATATATTGATGTGTATACAGGTGATTTGTTTGGTTCTCCATGCAGTTCCTTGCATATATTTTTTCGGTATTACTTCCTGTATGATGCTGTACAGCCTCTGCATGCAGTGTCTTGCATATATTGATGTGTATACAGGTGATTTGTTTGGTTCTTCATGCAGTTTCTTGCATATATTGCTGTGCATACAGGTGGTTTGTTTGGTTCTTCATGCAGTGCCTTGCATATATTAATTATGTATACTGCTGCAGGTTTGTTTGGTGCTGTATATTGGTACTGTATGGGGTCTGTACTTGAAAGCATCCAGGGTATGTCCATGAACCATCACTGGTCTGTGACACCTGGTAGGGGTGTGGGTAGGCCAGGGTTGATTTAAGCTGTATCTTCTAAACCATGAGAGATAGAGGGGTACTTTGGCTGAGTGACTAGGGGTTACTTTTGGTGTAGAATCCATTTTTGAGTTCTGTTTGATGATTGGAGCTGTCCTTATACTAGAAAAGTGAGTCTGATGGCTATAGGTAAGGTTTTGGAGCACCACAACAGCCAAGTGGAAAAACTGGCGTGGGGGAGATACAGGAAAATGAGAGCTTGTTGGGAGCCGGTGGATGAGTGATTTTATGGATTGGGATTGGATGAGATGGGTATTGGGGGGAAGCGGTTGACCAAAGACCCACCTGGGTCAATGGGATGGATGGGTGGTGATGGATGATGAAGATTGCGTTGTGAGAGTAGGAGCTGAATCCTCCGCCAGATCTTGGAGTGTTTTTCTTCATGACCATTGCCATCACCACCGCCATCACGATCACCATCAGCATGGTGAGTGGCCTTGGAATAGGTTGAGGATGAGGAGGGGTTGATGAATAATTAATTGATAGAATTTGGCTTTTGACGCTTGACTGGTTGAGAGGGTAGGTTGGGAGAATGGGAGTGGGTGGTCAAGCCTTGCTTTGGAGGAGGTTAAAGACTAGGCTTGGTTGTGCTGAGATGATGGGGATCAGGTAAGCTTGTTATTTTCAGAGTGGGGGTGATCAATCCAAGGGGTGAGTTAGAAGTTGTGGCTGAAACAAGATGGTTGTTGATTGATCTATTCAGAAGAGGATTGATGAGGATTCAGTAGGGATGGATCAATCTGAGAATGAGGTTGGGAGGGTGAGGATTGATAATGGGGGGATGGATTGGGGAAGATTTGATGATCCTCAAATCTGGTCTCACTTGAGTAGGTCTTGGCCTGTTTCTTGATGGCTGAGAGTTCTGAGAGTAATTTGATCTCATCCCAAGCTGATGATTGCTGTTGGAGTGAATTGTGGGATTCAATGAGCCAGGAGTGATTTCAAGAAGCACGGATGAGATTGGGTTTCTTGGGCATTGGGGGAGAGTTGGAGGATTGGGAGGAGATCTTGGGCCAAGCGGTTCTTGGCCCACCCGTTTGGCCAAAAGGAAGGGGGGAACAAAGGGAGAAGGGATTGAACCCAATGCCTAGGGAATGGGACCAAGAGAGGCCTATCTTACACAACTGGAACAGGGGAAGGCTTGGCAGGATGAGGGAATTGGAGGGGTGATACTGATACAAAAAAAATTCCAATTTTTTTTTTTTTGAAATGACACCTAAATAAAAGAATCATAAATTTTTTTTTGAATTTTCCGCATCTGGTCCAGGTTTTGCAGATTTGTTCACCACACTGGGCAGCTGATGGTTGTAGATAGATCAAACAATGGCCCAACCGAGGCTATGATTCTCTAAACCAAGTAGTTGGGCATGGAGTCGCAAGTTTTGGAGTAGGAAGGGAGCGCGGAGGAAGTTTGGAGATGAGACCTTGGGCCGAGCGGGTCTCAGCCCGCGCATTTGGCCAAAAGGAAGGGGGGAACAAAGAGAGAAGGGATTGATTGCAATGCCTAGGGAATGGGAACAAGAGAGGCCTGTCCTAGACTGCTGGGACAGGGGAACGCTTGGAAGGTTGAGGGAATTGGAGGAGTGATACTGATACAAAAAAATTCCATTTTTTTTTTTTTGAATAACACCTGGATAAAAGAATTGTAAAAAAAATTTTGAATTTTTCAGCATCTGGTCCAGGGTGTCCAGATTTGGTCACCACATCTCTCCTCAACTTACAGACTGTCCCTAGTCTGCATCTGAGCTTGATGTAATAAAAAGAGAAAGGAAAGATGATTGAACCCAAGAAATGGCCATTTCATCTTGAGGGTAATTGAAAAAGAATATCTTGATCCATCCAAAGAAGAAAAATCCTAGAGTTTACTGCAATAAAATGAAGAAGGCGTCCCAGGTGCTCACGTATGTGGCATACAGTAGAGTTTCACAACAAAACGCAGTAGATGACCCTGGTGGTGCACAATTGGGAGGACTTACTTCTGATTGAAGTTGTCTCCACAACAATGAAATTTCTTGACCTGATCAGCAGACAACCTTCTGGCCATCTGAGTACCATCCAGTTCCTCCAAAAGATATGATCCACCTCTGACTTGACAGACCACTCAATAGGGACCATTCCAGCGATTGGAAAAAAGCTTTCCCCACTGATTTTACAAGGATTGGTTGTAAGCTGAAACTAGATCACCAGGATTCAAGGGGTCCCTGACTCAATTGGAATGCTTATCCTCCCAATACTGTACTGATTTTTCCCTTGAATCCATCATTTTTTGATAAGCTTTGTCACAAACATCTTCATTTGCTCCAGTTGCTTGGATCTGGAAACTAATAGATCAGTGGTGGAAGAAACCATTTCCCAAGAAATACCTAAGAAAGATTCCGTTTCCAGATCAAGAGGAAGGAAAGCCCTATGTCAAAAAATAATTTCATAAGGTGAGTAGCCAGTGGTTTGTTTAGTTGAAATTTGATCAGAGAAGAGGACCAGAGGAAGAAATTTGCAACAATTCTTTCCAATTTCACCAGAAAACTTGACAAGAGCAGCCTTCAAAGGGGCATTTCCTCTTTCCAACATGCCTTGTCCTTCAGGATAATAAGGAGTGGTCACCCTATGTTGAACAGGAAGCAATAGGATCATTTTGGCCAGTTTGCCACCAAACTCAGAGCCACCATCAGTTGAATGCGATGGAGCCAAGCCATAAAGCATTGTCCAAGTCTCATAAAGGAAGGCTGATACTGATTCAGAACTGAGGTTCTTAAGAAATTTTGCTTCAACCCATCCAGAAAAATCATCTCTAGCCACTATGAGGTACTTAGCTCCACCAGCCTTAATGTGAACCACATCCATAGCAATCCTTCCAAAGATGTTGGACTCTCCAGTGGGATAACAAATTTCAGCTGGGCGCCTAAGATCATGTTTCTGACATGCTTCACAACTCTTGCACCATTGAGAGACTGATTTATTCAAAGATAGCCACCAGAATTGTTTGGATATATGTTGATAGGTTTTGGTTTCCCCACATTGCCCAAGGCCTTCATGGAGACTTTAGAAGATTGAATCTTGTTTAGAGGGGATTGTGATGACAATAAAAACACAAGGATTGCCTCTTTTCATAAGCCTAGTGCCTTGGACAAAGAGATTGGAGGACTTCCTTTTGATTGATCAAAAATCTTGAGCAGAGAGATCAGGAGGCCTTTGGAGAGTGGAAAGGTACTGCTCTAATTTTAGCCCGAAACCTTTTTGGAACCCAGAATAATCTTGGGGGGGAAAGGTGAATACTGGACAAATTAAAGGCTCCTCCTCAGCAATGTCCACTCCAACATTCAATTCTTCATCTCCAAGGGGGCGTCAAGATAAACCATCAGGCATGGTGAAGGATTTTCCAGGCCTATGAACAATATCAAAAGAGAAAAGCTGGAGAAAGGCCACCCAACAGGTCATAGGAGCATTTGGGAGGCTGTGGGCATTGATCATCTCAATGATGGATTGTGAGTTGACTTGTAACTTGAAGTGTTGACCCCAGAGGACATTTTGGAGTTTCTTCAACATTCAAGCCATGCCAAAGAGTTTCAGTTTTGGTTGGGGGTACCTGGATTCTACATCTAAAAATAACAAGGATTCATAGAGAGCAGGACAGTCCCAACCATTTTCCTTTTCCTGAGTGAGGACAGCCCCAACAGATTGATAACTAGAATCAACAGCCAATTTGATCTTGCCAGCTCCCGGGCCATAAGCAATCTTTTTCAAGACTATGTCTTTGCCAACCATCATTTTAAGCAGCTGAAAAGAATGTTCACAATCTTGGTTCCAGATCCACTCACCATCTTTTCTGGTCAGGCGAAGTAGGGGAGCACAGATTTTGGATAGAGATGGGATAAAAATTCAAACATAAGTGACAACACCTAGAAAACCCCTGACTTCAGTTGGATTGATGGGAGTAGAAAAAGAGCAGATTTTGTTGACTTTGGATGGAGCCATCCTTCTTCCTTCCTTGCAGACCACATGACCAACAATTTCCAGAGCAGGGACACAGGCAGCCAATTTGGATCCAGAGACAGTGAGGCCAGATTCTTTGATTTGTAACAAGATCCTTTCCAAAGTGGTTGCATATTCCCAGATAAATCAACGGATTCCTGAATGCCAGGGTAAAAGCTCATTGTTATAATCAGAAACTGGTCCGTTAATTCCGCCATTGTCAATAAAGATACCAGCATTATCAGGTATTTCATCCTGGAGGATCCAAACCATCTGAGCCTGATAGACTGCAACCAAGTTGGTGGCACCTTGAGGCAATTGAGTAAGTTGGAAACAACCCAGGGGAGTATGGAATTTAGTGAGAGGGAAAGAAATTGGATGTAAGGACCGTTTGTCAAAGCCACCCATAATTTCACCCAGACCATAGCAAGGTCTGCCAGAGAAGGATTCAACAAATTCTTCAGTAGCAGGGGGAATACAAGAGTCTTTAATAGTAACCTTATTTAGCGGCTGGAGATCATGAACTATTCAAAGTTTACCATTACTCTTAAGGACACAGAAAACAGGACTGGAATAGCTAGAAGTTTACTTTTCTTATAAATGGGTTCAGACTCATTCCCCAACCAACTTGATGAATATCTTGACTTTGGCAGCAGGGATTGGGATCTTTTTCTTTTGCCAGGGATCATGTTCTACTACAGGAATGATATAAGGCAGACCATAGGATTCTTTCAAGAGACCTCTCTCTTCTTCACAGGAAGCAATAGCTTTTTCCCTAAGAACCAAGACATTTTTGATCAAATACAACTCATCAGGTAGAAGTCATCCATCTGGTCCAAATTTGACTACTCTCAGACATTGTTTGGTGACACCTCCAGAGGGCATGAATAGACCAGTGAGAGATTGCGGTAAACCACAGTAAGGATTGCAGGATAGAGGAGGACGCCTAAGATGAGGGTTGAGATTGAGAGGCATTGGTTGGTTGACTGCTTGGATTTTCCTGGAAACTGGTTTATATTTGGAGGCGAAAGAGAGTGGTTCTTGTTTTGGCCAAGAGTTGAGCTGAGAGATCTGACTAAAAGGATTGAGACCAAGGTCTAAAGCCTTCCAAGTTTGATGTTCTGCAACGTTTTCAAAAGGTGCCTTTTCCATAAAAGAACTCCCAGGAGATAATACATTGCTCACATGTGTGGCACAAGGTAGGGTTTTGAAAATGATAGTAGTAGGATACCCTGTTAGTGCACAATTGGGAGGACTTACTTCTACACCCATTTGCCTCCACTATTCTTTCATACCAAAGCCACCAAGAATGGGATCAAGATTGAGATCTAGTTTAGACGCATTGGGGAAATTTGAACCAGAACTGATAGAAGGTTGATTAGGAATAAGAGTACAAGGAAAAGAAGAAACAACAGATGAAGGAGAAATATTTTTGGATTTTTCCATTTTGATTTTTTTTTTGATTTTTGATATTTGTGAGATCAGGATAAAATGTTAAAAAGAAAGAGAAATAAGCCTCTGGGATGAGAGTTGACCCTTGAAGTGAAGTTTGAGGCTGAAAATAACTACAACTATTAGTAGGATCAACTACTCCCATAAAAAATGAGAAGAACTAGAATTATCCTTCTGTTCTCCCTTTAGCAATGACTTAGGAAAATGACCGGGGAAATTTCTTTCCCAGCAACAAGAATCCAAGGAACAAAGAGGAACCTCAATCTTTCTACCATCAGAATCAGGGAGGAGGATTCTCTCCCCAACTTGATTGGAAAACATAAGAGTTGCTCCAATATTGATTAAGAAAGGTCAACCCAAGATCATAGGTCCATCCAAGCGTGTGATCCAGAAATGACAAGTTCCAACAATGTTTTGTCCAATCTGGACTGGAACGTCTTCAACAATTCCAACAAATTTGCAAGACTGTTTTCCTATTCCATACACTGAAGAGGTTAAGCTGACCCTAGGGCTGAGTTTCAGTTTGCAGGCCATAGCATCTGAGATCTGTTGGAGTTGATGATTGGATCATGGACTCTTACTCAACTCAGAAAGTTGAGGACCGGATTTGTAAGAAACAAAGTCAATAAGGTCAATTGCAAGGTCATGGAAAAGACCGGTTTAAATAGACAACTAGAGAGCCCCTCACAGGGGGCCTAGGGACTTGATGACTAATCAGCATTGGCAGAAACTATATGGACAAAAGACAATGTGATGAACTTATGGAGTAAGCCAATAATGAAGAATTCATAAGTTAATAAATGACCAGGTGACATGTAGTAATAAGATTCTGTGACAGAAAGGATCAAGGCTATCAGCAGAAGACATAATACTCAAACACAACCCCTTGCTGGTAGGCTTGAGACTGGGTGAGAAGATGAAAAGGTATGACAACGCAGGCTGACAAAATGGTGAAAAGGAACAGGACCAAAGGTCAAGGAAAACATAAGAAAACAGAAACCAAACAGTAGAAATAGGTCTGATCAAATATCACAAAGCAGGTTCTGGTTTAGGACAAGATAACAGGCTAGCAGAATGACTGTCATCAGAGACAATAATGGGTGGAGACAAAAGGAACCGTGATTTAAAGGATTGCATTGACAAGGTCGCGCGCAAGGTGTGAAGGACTAGTGTTTGTTTCAGAAGAATCGTTTGGACTGCTACAGTTAAAAGAACCCTTGTCGTTTTCAAAATCAGAAAAATCCGACAACGTGCCAGGATCATAGCTGGAAGGAGTTTCAAGAGTAGAAGCTCCAGCAGGATCGGGTACCAATGGGACTTGTAAATGATTGCCTCCCGATTTAGAGAGTGAAGTCGTTCCGAATTCCAACCCTAGTAAATCAGCGGATGGAGATTGGGGACTGACGATTGCGATCGGTCGTTCCTCTGACCGGTTTGAATCATTAAATATATCAAATTCCTCCTGGACATCCAACAGTTGGCCAGATAGTGAAACCTTCTTCAATCTATCAGGGAGTTGATCGATTTGGCGGCCTTCAACCTTGGATTGAATCAGATCGTTGAATAGATCTAACGCGGCGAGAACCTGGGCATTGGTGTTCAAGAGGGTACCTAAATATTCTCCCTCTGGATCGTGGTTGGATACTGTTTGGATATACCGTACCAATCCCTTTTGAGACACTTTGGCTTTCTCTACCAGAGCCTGGAGGATAGGATTGGTAGTGATTTGGTTGGGATCACACAGTTGGAGTCGGTTGACAAGATTGTTGGCAGTCTGAGAGGCGGTAGCGAGGGTTTGGAGGATCCTGGGACGTTCTTTGTTGATGTCAAATTTTAGAAGCGATTGGGGATCTGACAAGGTGAGTTTGGTACAATAGCGTTGATCGATGGAAGGACGATCAGGGGCTAGTGGGGGGATTGATGATGGCTGATTGAGTCTTGGCTCAGGTTGGGCTCGAGAGGAGAGTGAACGGATGGATGGAGATGGGTAGGATGATAATCTACGCAAGCTTGACGAGCAAAGAACCGAATGAAAAGCGGGATTGATCGAGATCATCTTGAGATGGGTTGTTTGGTCTTGAGACTGAATGGATACTATCAATGAATTCGAGCTAGTGGTTGAGGATGATAGGTCAGGATGGAGTGGAGGATGATGGAAGACAAACAAGAGTTGAGGTGGTTTGGGTTTTGAAGCTTCAATCTCTCTCTTGGATATATAAGTTTCGATTGCCAAGATGAGTTTTAATTTGACTTGCTTGTCTCTTCTTTCTTGTTCCGAACAATGCTGGTGGTCTTTGGCTTTGATTATTGTGGACGATTTCTTTTGGACGTATGATGTTGAAAAAGTTAAAGGGGGAGAGTCGGTCAAAGATGAGATTGAGTGAGGGCTGAGGGAATAGGGAGTCATCCCATCTCACCCCCTTGCCAAAAGAGTCGGAGGCCTGTTTGAGGGACGAGACTATTGAAGGCGGACCAGCAGAAAGAAAGATAGAAGATAGAGGGAAGGAAATATTGTGGTCAAAGTCGAGTTGATCAATTGTAGCAAGAGTGTAGGGTCGATCAATCTTGAGTTGATCATTGATGGTGATGACCCGATGATTGAGAGGGACAGTTGAGAGAGCAACCGGACTGGGCACTTGGCTGAGCCAAAGTGATTTTTTGGGTTTGCTGTTGTGAGTGTATTGATGGTTGTGATGGCAGTTTAGGGATGAAATGGTCAATTGATGGCAAGCATTTATGGTGGAGACAAGGGGATGATTCCTCATCTCATCTCACCCCCTTGCCAAAAGACTAGAGTACCGGTTTTCAGGATGAGAGTTCTGAAGGCGGGTTATAACTCTTGAGTGACCGCAATGAAGGGTTCCGACATGAGGTTTGATTCAAATTCAACAGGGTTGAAGTAAGGGTAAGTAAGACCAATGAAGGTCACTAATTGAGGGTGGTCAACAGGATAGGTCGGATGGAAGGTAGATACGGTCAGTAATAGAAAGACAGTAGTGCTACTTGGGAAGACCATAGAGGTGACTAATTGAGGTGATCAATAGGATTAGTTGGATGAGAAGGTAGATACAGTCAGTAATAGGAAGACAGTAGTGCTACTTGGTGTTGAGGGATGACCAACAAAGGTCACTGAATAAGGAGTAGATGCAATTAACAATAGGATAATTGGAGAGCTACTGTACTAAGAGAGGATTTACTTGAAGCAAAACAGAAACAGCACAATAGCTGGTGTTCTGGGCTCATAACCTGTTGGAGTCAATGATTGGATCATGGACTCTTACTCAACTCAGAAAGTTGAGGACCGGATTCGTAAGAAACAAAGTCAATAAGGTCAATTGCAAGGTCCTGGAAAAGACCGGTTTAAATAGACAACTAGAGAGCCCCTCACAGGGGGCCTAAGGCACTTGATGACTAATCAGCATTGGCAGAAACTATATTGACAAAAGACAATGTAATCAACTATGGAGTAAGCCAATAAGAAAGAATTCATAAGTTAATAAAGGACCAGGTGACATGTAGTGGTAAGATTCTGTGACAGAAGGGATCAAGACTATCAGCAGAAGACATAATACTCCAACAAGATCAAGTTGAGCTGATAACCATAGTCAATGAGTAGCAAGACCGTTTTGGCTGATTCACCAAGATGGCAGGGAATAAAAACAAGAGGACATGAATAAAGACTAGACTCAGAAGAGGGATCTGTTCCACCCAAATCCTCTATCAAAGTTCCAGAGGAGACCTTGAGTTCCTCAGGACCAATTTCCAGACGTCAACAAGAATCCCATTTCTTCATTCCTTCAGCAACAGATGGAGAGATTGACAGGAGTTCTGCCACAGATAGATCAGGAATTTTAAGATCAGAAATTTTCTTTAATACCCCTTCCACAGCATTGGGGTGATCTTTGAAAATTCCCCTCTCAAACAAAACTTTGGGCTGGGTGGAGGGAGGAAGATTGGGTGAAGTAGAACAGGATGAGGAGATTGAGGAGGTTTAATAGATGAGGGATGAGGATCATGGTGATCTTGAGACCTTTCCATGAGTAGTTCTTTTTCCACCTCCATGTCTTCTACATCAGAAGAGGGCTCAGGTGAGGATTGTCATTTGGGTGGTTTTTGGAGGATTGAGGTTGGCAAGGAAGGAGCTTTATGAAGTTTGGGCTCCTCATGTTTCTTCCTAGCTGGATTGGATGGGTAACTACCAACCAGAGAAGAGGAGGAAATGGCTGGGGGATACAAGAGTTAAAGAGTACCACAAGAAGGTTGGAAATCCACAGAAGCCAAGGATGCCTTCACAGAAGGGGGTGGCTGGTAAGAGGCAACCGTCTGACAAAAAGGGCATGAAGAATCAAAGGGGATTAGAGCACCATTAGGGACAAAAAAGTTATTCCCTTTTTTCTCTACCAATTTCTCATCTTTGTCCTTCTGGAGCTTGAGACATTGACTGGTTCCATGGCCCACCCTGTGGCAATAATAGCAGACTAGAGTATTTTTAGGAACAGCACTATAAGGTTTAGGAACAGCAAGAGAGGAAATATTTTTATCCATTTTATTCTCAAAGGCTTTGAGCAGTTTAGTGATCTTGTTCATTGTAGCAGTTTCTTGGTTAGGCTGAGGGTTCTTGGGCCTGCAATCAGATTCTGTTTTATTCATGATCTTGTTTGACTCTTTGAAAGAGAAGGCATGAAATGGTTCAGAAGTTTTAGATTTTTCAAAAGTGAGTGCTGTTTGACCTTTCATGACTTTATCCCCCACTCCCCTAAGGATAAGCAAACCAGGGATCTTGAATCAATTCTCCCTGGTAGTGATCATGGATCCAGACTTGACCAGTTTGTCCTTGATCCTTTCCTGCACTCCAAAAGAAAAACATTGGAAAAATCAGACTCAAATTTTGTCCACTGTTTCCATGTGATTGCTTTGGACAAGGTAGGATTGGATGGGATCCCAAGATTTCCTAAAGGACTGATAATCAGAAGCTGAAGCCACAGCAACATTGGAGATCCACTGGGAGACAAGTTTATCTAGATCCTGCAAAGTAAATTGTGCTACATCTATTTTTCCCCAATAGGCCAACATTGCTCCCTGCAGCAGGGCACAGTTATGCCATTTGAAACCTTCAAACCACTCAATTATTTCCATAACTTCATCAGAGGAGATAAAAAATTGCAACTGGTAGGCCATATCAAATTTGCTATCCCCGTCCACCAAGGCAGCCATCTTGTACAAGTCCAAGAAGAATTCCACATTTGTCCCATTGAATCCTAAGTTCTTTCTCTTGGGCTTGATCTAAACCATCTTAGGAAAAGTTGAAGTTTTGCTGGTAGATTCCATTTTGACAAAGTTTCCTAAAAGATCCAAGGAGCAGATTTCCAAAGTGGCTTGCAAATGTGGCAAGAGTAGGGTTTCTTAAAAAACAACAAGTATCTTTCCCAGATGGTGCACAATTGGGAGGACTTACTTCTAGAACAAGTTGCCTCCACAGATCTAGATGATGACAGAAAAAAAGATGAAGATCCGATTTCAAAGTTGATGATTGTTGTTGGGACTGTAAATCCCATGGTTTCTGGTTCAATTCTGGCCCAGGGGGCCAAATTTAAGACTCCAAAAAGTGCTAGGACATGGGAGTTCAGTGGAGGGGAAAGTTGCTGTTTAGGCTGCCCTCCTGAGTCTTAAAAAAATATTTAAATGTAACCAAGATTAAAGTCCAGAACCTGGTAAACAAGGGACCAAAAGTAAGAGGATAAAGATGATAGTAGTTGGTAGATGGGAAAACAAAACTATCTGAGACAAGATGATGCTGGGGAAAACTTGAATAGAAGAAGTAAAGAATTGTTCAGAGTTCAAAAAGACAAGGCAATTGTAAGTGACAATGCACACAAGCTAATAACTCTGGTTGTCAGCAGAAGCTTAGGAAAGATCAACTCAATCTCAAACAACCTCCAGGTTCTCAATGAACCTTCCAAACTCTCCGCAATCAAGGGCTTGAAGGGTACCAGATAACTGTGCATGGCTGCAAAAGACAAAGCTAATTTTTTGATGAAGCTCCAGAAGCAAAACAATAACTTATTCAAAACAAGAATAACCCAACACCTCTCAAGGGACTCAAGAGTAGCGTGGCAGAATTCAACTTCAAAATCAATGAAGGGAGGTTGAACACTCCAGGTTTTAAGCTTAATAAAACCTCTTCAGTCAAACGTGACTGTTTCCAGAAAGATAATCAAAGGATGATCAGGACCGGTATGGTCGGATAAAGGGATCAGGAGTGGTGTAACACACTCAAGAATTCAATCAGTAAAATTCTTCTTCAACAAGCAAATCTATTGGTTGTTGATAAGGACCAATGATCAGGGTTTGAGTATGGAGGCTCAAGGATCAAGGGGAAATCATAGATATACCCAAATTTTAGTCTCAGATAAAGGGGAATGAGACCCCACGGATGATTTAATTTCAAGATGATGGTGATACTCCCTGGTAGGATAGGATGTGATGTGATTACCCTCCCAAAAGGCAGGGGGGGAGCCCTCCTTATATGGGCAGGAGGCCCTGTTAGACTATGTACAACTGATTCTACAAATAGAGCGGATTTTTTTTTTATTTTTTTTATTTTTAGGTGATCAGAAAAATTTTATCACTCAGGCCGGTGGAAATATGGCCTCCCTGACCGGGGTGAGATCTATTCTCATCCCTTCACCATCTCTTGCGTCCATCTGCGGACAGACGCTTGCAATAACATCAAGATCACCCACCCCTCACCCAAAGCCCAAAAGGGTTGGAAAAGGAAATGGACCAGACCTCCCGCGGGTGTCCGCAGGTGGTAGATGACACTCTCCCACACCCACCCAAAGATGGAAGGGGGTGCAAGTTATTGATGGATTGGCGTCGGCCAAGAAAAGGTTTGAGATGGATTGGAAGAAATGAGAGAGTAGGTGGAGAGCCAATCAATCAAAGTCTTGGCTTGATTGTTCCTTGGAGGGTATATTGAGATGATGATTGACATCACCCTCATTGTTCTTGTCGGAGGATGATGGCAAGATTGTTGGTGACGGAGGGTAGGGATGATGTGGGGAGATCTAAGAAGGTTAGGTTTGGGAATGGTTTGATTGGTAGTTGGAAATTTTGACAAGGGGTGTGAGTATGGATGGGGATGGATTCAAAGTAGGTTGATTGATGGGTGAGGGGGATGACCAAGTTCCTGTTTGGGATTCTGAGTCTGAGGTTGCGGAAGGTTTGACCAAAGGGTGAGCAGGTGAGAAGGGTGATTTAGATGGTGGAGGAACGTTCTCAAGGCTCAAGCTCTCTTTGTTGGAACAAGACTTGGGTAGGAGTAGTAGGAAACTGATGGAATGATTGATTGCTAGTAGCCTTTTGATAAGGTTTGAGATCAATCCAAGACCACTCCCGGGCAGCTGATGGTTGTAGATAGATCAAACAATGGCCCAACCAAGGCTATGATTCTCTGAACCAAGTATTTGGGCATGGAGGTGAATGTTTTGGAGTAGGAAGGGAGCGCGGAGGAAATTCAGAGATGAGACCTCAGGCCATGTGGGTCTCAGCCCGCGCATTTGGCCAAAAGGAAGGGGGGAACAAAGAGAGAAGGGATTGATTGCAATGCCTAGGGGATGGGACCAAGAGAGGCCTGTCCTACACTCCTGGGAAAGGGGAACGCTTTGCAGGTTGAGGGAATTGGAGGAGTGATACTGATACAAAAAAATTCCCCCTTTTTTTTTTTTTTTGAATAACACCTAAATAAAATAATTGTAAGAAAAATTTTCAATTTTTCCGCATCTGGTCCAGGGTGTCTGGATTTGGTCACCACA